>CM065726.1:71461763-71486763 GCA_033310375.1 Conus canariensis | reverse complement strand
ACTCGTCTAATATCACGATTAGTGGAAAGACGTTAAATAAATGACACACACACACACACACACACACACACACACACACACACACACACAACGCACGCACTCATGCACACACACACACACACACACACATACAGAGGCAATTTACACATAGGCTTTTTTTTCTAGGGAGGGATGGGGGAGGGGCACGGGGGAAAGTTAAACTATAAATTGTCAGTTTCAAAATTGAGTGACTGACGGTGGCGAACAAAGCAAAATTTAGAAAGAGAGGGTGTTAGTTACCGCCAGTGACATTGACAAACAAAGCACATGACAAGACACGATGCATTTCAACCTCTTGGGTCTTCTTCAGGCGAAAAAATAAATCACATTTAACATTTAAGACAGTACAAACAAAGAACGAAAAATGACTCATCTGTTGTTGTCTATGTGGCCCACCACATGGACAACAACAGATGAGTCATTTTTCGTTCTTTGTTTGTACTGTCTTAAATGTTAAATGTGATTTATTTTTTCGCCTGAAGAAGACCCAAGAGGTTGAAATGCATCGTGTCTTTTCATGTGCTTTGTTTGTCAATGTCATTGGTGGTAACTAACACCCTCTCTTTCTAAATTATAAATTGTCAGTGTTACACAGAGAGAAAGAGCCACAGAGAGAAAGAGCCACAGAGAGAGAGAGAGAGAGAGAGAGAGAGAGAGAGAGAGAGGGAGAGAGTGAGAATGCCGTTTGAGAGCATGAAGTTGTCTCTCTCTTAACAGGTCTAGACGTCCGACTCTCCTACTCCCTCCTCCCCCACCCCTTTCAGCCCAGCGCCTCTCTCTGTCTTTTCTTTTTCTCTCTCTCTCTATCTCTGTGTGTGGTGTGTGTGTGTGTGTGTGTGTGTGTGTGTGTGTGTGTGTGTGTGTGTGTGTCTGTGTGTGTGTTCTTCTTCTTCTTCTTCAGTTTAACGTCCTTCCACTAAAAGTGATATCAGACGATGTGTTGAAGTATATGAAATATGCGTATTAACTGTGTGATTGTTTCTTGAAAATGTGTTGTATGAATAAACGTTTCTTATGATACGAGTTGAGATTGGAGATGGCCAGATAGAGGGACAAAGTGTGGATGTGAGTTTGTGTGTGAGCGTGTGTGTGTGTGTGTGTGTGTGTGTGTGTGTGTGTGTGTGTGTGTGTGTGTGTGTGTGTGTGTGCGCGCGCGCGCACGCTTGTATGTAAATGTGTCAATTTATCCGGAATTAGGCAAATACGCTTCAAACTGACTGTAGCATAGGAGCAAGAGTACTGTAAGTAATGCTAAGTAATTAACAATCTAATATTAAAGGATAGAACATCAAAGGTAAATGCCCACTGGGCTGTGTAACAAACATTTACAAACTGAGGAAAGAAAAGAGTAGTCATTCAAAATCTTGGACACAGACGACAGACTGGATCCGTCAGATAAACTACTTACGATATAATTCCCTTGCTCTTGGACAATTGATTAACAGATGTCCTACTCCGAGTGTTTCTCCACACATACATCTAATGTTTTTACAGAACTTCGTACGAAGGGAATTTAACCGCATTCTGTGCAGTAAACTTCTAATCTCTCTAGACAGAGAAGCAAGGCGATTGTTTGACGAGGCTTTCGAGTTGATTTTGCCACAATATTTAACACAACTCTGATAATACTGAGTATCCGAGTTCATTATCAAGTTTCTGAAGCTTTCATCCAATGTTTTGTTTAGAAGAATATTGCATTCTGTTAACTCCAAAGGAATATTAAGGGGAATTGAACCTTCAACATTTCGAGCTGCCTTTCTTGCAGCCTGATCGACTCTCTCATTTGCTGAAATGCCACAATGAGAGGGGACCCAGCAAAAACTAACTGATGTGCCTTTATCGGATAAAAGATGTATAACATGATTTATTTCTGTTATTATCTCCAAACGGATTTTTGAATTTGAAGACCGGATTGCTTCAAGAGCAGATCTAGAATCAGCACATACTAGTACGTGACTGACATTCAGATGGAGATAAAGAATATAATTTAAGGACATTAGGATGGCGGCTAGCTCGGCACTAAAAATCGAAAAATTTCTGCCAAGATGGTACATTTTCTCCACGTTTAAGTCAGGTATTACAAAAGCTGCCCCTGTCCTACTGTCTTCTAGCACTGAGCCGTCTGTGAAAATTTTTAGGTGGTTCTTGTACTGATTTTCCAGGTGTAAGCATACGGAAATTTTTAGTATGTTGGGTGAATCTTTTTTTGATAAATCTGAATGAATCGTATCAAAGGAGGCTTTCGTTTGTTCCCATCTTGGCACTGGTGAAAAGGATGGTTTAACAGCGATTTCATTTCTATTTATGTTGGAATCTCTGATAAGGTTAGAAGTATATGAGTAGATTGATTTTGTAGATTGTATTCCTTTAGCTCGTTTTCCAAAATCTTTTTCAGAATTTAAACAAACTTGTAGTTCAGCGACCTTGAAGGGGTTATTCGTTTCATGGTTACTCTCATCCAAAGGCATATATCATCAGCAAATTGAGCTAACTCTGTGCCTTTCGATAAGCCTTTCGGTAAATCTGCCATTAAAATATTGAATAAGATAGGAGATATTACTGAACCTTGTGGCAGTCCCATTTGCAATGTTCTCGGATTTGAATAAGTATGTTCTATTTTTGTTTGAATTGATCTATTTTCTAAGAATTCTTGAACATAACTATACATGTCACCGTTAATTCCAACAGTTTTTAATTTGTATAATAGTCTTCTATGCCATACTTGATCATAAGCTTTTCTTACGTCAAAGAATGTAGCTTGTATGTTCTTTCGTCTTGCAAATTGTTGTTTCACTTGAGTTGTAAGTTTGACTAGGTGTTCTACTGTGGACCTGCCAGTTTGAAATCCAGCTTGGTTAATCGGTATGACATCATGCTTTTTACAGTAATAAGATAATCTATTTAGTACGATTCGTTCCATTAATTTACAGGTATGGGATGTTAAGGCGATTGGATGGTAACTGTTTATGTCAGTGCGAGGTTTTCCATGTTTATATATAGGAACGATAATGGAATGTTTCCATAACTGAGGTATTTTACCATCATTCCAACATTTTTGAAAAAATAAATGGAGGAACTGCACAGCGTTTGCTGGTAGGTGGCGTAGCATTTCATTCGAAATACCATCAAGACCGACCGAAGTTTTCTTGCTGCCTAATTTACTAAGACATTCTTGAACTTCGGGTAGTGTTATAGGAGCATTTAGGTAGTGGTTATTCCCAGGGTCATTACTACTACTTATATAATGCTTATCCTCTTGTTCCCGATATGATCTATTTTTTTCTGTCAAACTATTCATGCTGCTGTTTTTGGCAAACATGTCAACAAAAGCTTCAGTTTTATCAGAATTTGAAGGGAAATTAGATTTACCGAGTTTGATAGAGTATTGTGGAAGTTTAATTCCATTTTTCATTGTTTTTAATTTTTTCCATACTTTTTGCAAGTCTTTGAAATTAAATACCTCATGCTTGCAAAAAGATGACCAGTATTGTCGCTTTGCCTGTGCTATAATTCTATTCAATTTATTTTTTGCTTTCTTTTTCTCAAGAAGATTTTCAGCGCACTTATTTCGTTTGTATGCTTTTAACTTTAACTTTTTCTCCTTTTTTGCCTCCTCACAAGTTTCATTCCACCAGACATTGCCCAAATGCTTTTTAGAAACCATAGATTTTATCCTTGGAATTGATTGATTTGCGGCAGACAGCAAAGCGTTTTGAAAGAGATAATATAGCTTGTCAATATCTTGGGTGGTAACGTCATCAGAGTTTATTTGAAACGTTCTTAATAATTCTGAAAACGTATTCCAGTTGGCGAGCTTATAGTTAAATTTTGGAACTTTTTCTCGAGTCTGATCAGTTGGTTCAGATCTTGCGTTTTCAAAATTGATGATTATAGGTATGTGATCGCTGTTCAATGTGTCATTAAGGGTATTCCAATCACATATAGTTGCTAGATCTGGAGAGACTAGCGTTAGATCTATAGCGCTTGGTTTGCGTTTAGGATTGTCGAGGATGCGCGTTTTTCTGAGATAAAGAGATGAGTCCACCAGGTTCTCAATGAATCGGTTATTTGTTACTAATTGGCAGTCTTTTTCCCAAAAGAGAATGTGCATTAAAATCTCCAGTGATTAGAAATTTGCTGTTTTGATCTGTCCGCAAGGTACGAAGCCATTCGGTATTTGCATCATTGGGCCCTTGTGGCAGATAAACTGACACAATCGTTAATGTGTCTGAGCCAACCTGGACTTTAATAGCGCAAGAATGTGACCCTGGAATGTTTGGTGGAACAGGACTAATACACGGCGTGTACTTTACGCCTTCTTCAATATAAATGGCTACATTGACTTTCTCGTTGGTATCCACCTTTTGGATGACTGGAGGATAGTAATAATGACAAAGCTTGGGCAATTTATCTTTTCGTACATTCAGTGATTGCAAGGCCAACACATTATATTTTTCATGTACGAGATGTTGAACTAACTGGTCATGGCTAGTTGAGATGGATCTACTGTTCCATTGGAACACTTTAAAGCCTTTGTCCAAAGACATGGGTCCCCAGAAAGAAAAATAAATGAGACAAAGGATAATCGAAATAAAAGAAAATTACTAAATTCAAAATGATAGTGTGATAATACTAAATTATACTAAGCTAATTTTCCACGTGTAGTGATTTTGTGTATGATTGAAGGAAAATGTTCGATACAACTGGTTATAAGTCATTACAGTAAAACACAAGTGGCGGTTGAACTGTCAAAATGCTGAGTGCTGGAGTTTCACAAAGTGTGTCCAGTGAGTGATTTTACCAGTCATACAGTGGACTGTACATGTTCATCCACGGTCCGAAGGTGTGACGCAGATCTGTTGTGAAGGACTGGTAGGCCCTGGGTGGACAGGATGGTGGGTGTCGAGCGACCTTCCGTGGTCTCTGCCAGAAGACGTCCCTGATGTGTCGCCCGATGTTCTTTGCAATGACACTGGCCCCTCGGTAGGTGGGATGGAGGCCGTCCTTGAGGTTCCAAGAGTTGACCAGGAGGTTAGAATGGCTCATGAAGGAGATGTTCTTGTCGTCACTTAATTCCGAACTTAGGAGGGCGTTGAATAATTCTCCCTTGATATTTAATTTGGATTCCCTGACTGGGGCCATTTTGCTGACTATGACTTTCAGGTTAGGGTACTGTTTGGTGATGTTCCGGACACAGCTGGCAAACGACTGGCTGCATTCCATGGGACTTCTGCCTTTGACATCATTCACAGCACAGTGAATAACTACCGCATCCAGTGGTTGTCTTGCTGATTGGTGAGCAGACTCAAAGGAGGGTTGAAGATCTTTGATCATGTTAGCTTTTTTTGACACTGCTCTAAATCCATAGGAGCGACCAAGCCTGTCGTTATTCACTTTGTTTGCCACTGAGTCGTGGAGAAACACAACTTTGGGAAGGTCAGGGTTTGAGATTTCCTTTTTCTGTTCCGGAGATGTTCGATTGCGTACTTTGGCATCAGACGTATTGACGTTGTTTTTGTTCCTTACGTCATAGTTTCTTTTTTCCACATTTTTGTTCTTTTCTTCTATTTTCTTGCCGCCTACCTTTTGTTTTAGGTGCTCAGGCTTTTCTGTCCCCGAGTTGTGCTGAGGGGCGACCTTGGGTAGTGTAGACGGCGGTGGCAATGGTGGTCCACAGCGTACTGCTTCAGCATAGGAGCTGTAAGTCAGCGTCTCTGTCTGGGTCCCGGCATTTTCCACCTTCATTTGCTTGCTGGAAAAGTGAGTTTCGAGTATTTTGGACTGTACCTGAATGGTTAGTTCCAATTTGGCAACCCGATCGCACAGAGTAGTAATTATTTCATGTAAACTTTCAATGTTGCTGGTAGTTTCTCCTGTTGGGTTGTCATGTCTCTTCGGAGAAAATCCGGATCGAAGGATTTGCCCACTGGCAACCAAACGGTTTTCTCCGACTGGCAATCTTGATTTATTTTTTCCAGTCAATTTGTCTTTTGGTTGGTCACTTTGACTTAGTTTCGCAGCCGAAACTAATGAACTGCCTGCCTCAGCTCTGCTTCTGGTCAACATGGCCATTTCTCTTCACAACTTTGCGAAAGACTCTGCACGCTTCTGGTCTAGTTGGTGACGGTAGCCGCCATTTTGTGTGTGTGTGTGTGTGTGTGTGTGTGTGTGTGTGTGTGTGTGTGTGTGTGTGTGTGTGTGTGTGTCTGTCTGTCTGTCTGTGTGCGCGAATGCTTTTAGTCTTGATATACAATCAGACATGATTAAAGCAAGGCTGCATTCTCGCCCCTACACTCTTCAGCATGGTCTTCTCCACCATGCTGACTGATGCCTTCCGTGACTGCCAGGGTGGTATACGCATCAGATACAGAACTGACGGTGGGCTGTTCATCCTCAGGCGACTGCAGGCTGTTACAAAGATGAAAGAGATCATCATCAGGGACTTCTTATTTGCTGATGACTGCGCCCTCAATGCCAGCACAGAGCAGATGATGCAGCACAAAATGGACCATCTCTCATAAGCCTGCGACAACTTCGGTCTCACCATCAGCACCAAAAAGACCGAAGTGATGTATCAGTCTGCGCCACGTAAACCCTACCAGGAACCACACATCATGGTATAGGGTCAGAACTTACATGCAGTTGACAACTTCACCTATCTGGACAGCACACACTCACAAGCTGTGAACATTGACACAGAGGTTAGGAACAGGATTGCCAAAACCAGCTCTGTGTTTGGGAGACTCCGTGAAAATGTCTGGGAGCAGAGAGGACTAAGCCTTACCACCAAGCTGAAGGTCTACCATGCAGTGGTACTAACCACTCTCCTCTATGCCAGTGAGACCTGGACTGTCTACAGCAGATGCGCTAAACAGCTCAACCATTTTCACCTCAGCTGTCTCCGCAGACTCCTACACATCAAGTGGCAGGACAAAGTCCCAGACACTGAGGTCTTGGAAAGGGCCAGCATCCCCAGCATCTACACTCTCCTTCAGAAATCCCAAGCCAGAAGGTCTGGCCACATCATCAGAATGCCAGATAGTCAACTGCCAAAACAACTGCTGTATGGAGAACTGAGTCAGGGCAAGCCCAAATTTGGGGGGCAGATGAAACATTTCAAGGACTGCCTCAAAGTGTCCCTCAAAGGCCTGGACATCAGCCTCAACACCTGGGAGTCACTTGCCCTGGACCGCCCAGCCTGGCGAAGCAGCATCACAAATGGTGCATGTACATCAGAGAAGAGACGCACAGCAGAAACTGAGAGAAAGCAAGCCGCGCAAGGCTAGAGCTACCTCCACCTCCACTGTAGCACCCATCCACATGTGTCCCATATGTGGGCGTTCCTTCCAGGCTCAGATCGGCCTCACCAGCCACCTGTGGACCCACACTCAGCGATCTTCCATCTGAGACTGAAGTCATGGTCATCTTCAAAATCGAAGGACGAACAACAAGAATCAGACAATTTTGTGTGCGTGTGCAAGTGAACCCTTTTATTTTTAGTATAGCATAAAAGATGGGGGGAGGAAAGTTGAGGGAAGGGAAGGAGAATAAAGAAAAAAGAATTGAGAGGAAAGCAAGCTGGGCAAGGTGAGGCAAGGCAAGGTGAAGTGAGGCAAGGCAAGCAAGATGAGTCAAGGCAAGCAAGGGGGGGGGGGGGGGGGGGCAAGCAAAGGGAGATGAAGCAAGCGAAGGGAGGTGAGGCAAGCGAAGGGAAGTGAGTGAGGGGAGGGGAGGTAAGATTAGGCTAGCCTAGGCTAGGTCTGGTGATGTGAGCCCAGACAAGGTTAGCAAGGTGAGGCAAACCAGACCGTGGCAACATGAAGCAAGGCAAGGGAAAGCAAGGCAAGACAAGACAAGGCAAGGCCAACGGGGTAAAGCAAGACAAGACCAGGCAAGGCCAAACGGGTAAGGCTAGACAAGGCAAGGCAAGGCCAATGGGGTAAGGCTAGACAAGACAAGGCAAGGCAAGGCCAACGGGGTAAGGCTAGACAAGACAAGGCAAGGCCAATGGGGTAAGGCAAGACAAGACAAGGCAAGGCCAACGGGGAAAGGCTAGACAAGACAAGGCAAGGCCAACGGGGAAAGGCAAGACAAGACAAGGCAACGCCAACGGGGAAAGGCAAGACAAGGCAAGGCAAGGCCAACGGGGAAAGGCAAGACAAGACAAGGCAAGGCCAATGGGGAAAGACAAGACAAGGGACAAGGCAAGGCCAACGGGGTAAGGCAAGACAAGACAAGGCCAGGCCAATGGGGAAAGGCAAGACAAGACAAGACAAGACAAGGCCAACGGGGTAAGGCAAGACAAGGCAAGGCAAAGCCAACGGGGTAAGGCTAGACAAGAGCAAGGCAAGGCCAACGGGGTAAGGCAAGACAAGGCAGGCAAGGCAAGGCCAACGGGGTAACAAGGAAGGCAAGGCCCAAGGGTAAGGCAAGACAAGAGAAGGCAAGGCCAACGGGGTAAGGCAAGGCAAGACAAGACAAGGCAAGGCCAACGGGGTAAGGCAAGGCAAGGCAAGACAAGGCAAGGCCAACGGGGTAAGGCAAGGCAAGACAAGACAAGGCAAGGCCAACGGGTAAGGCAAGGCAAGCAGACAAGGCAAGGCCAACGGGGTAAGGCAAGCAAGACAAGACAAGGCAAGGCCAACTGGGGTAAGGCAAGCAAGACAAGACAGCAAGGCCAACGGGGTAAGGCAAGGCCAAGGCCAATGGGGTAAGGCAAGGCAAGACAAGACAAGGCAAGGCCAATGGGGTAAGGCAAGGCAAGACAAGGCAAGGCCAGCGGGGTAAGCCAAGACAAGACAAGGCAAGACCAACGGGGTAAGGCAAGACAAGACAAGGCAAGGCCAATGGGGTAAGGCAAGGCAAGACAAGACAAGGCCAACGGGGTAAGGCAAGACAAGACAAGACAAGGCCAACGGGGTAAGCCCAGACAAGACAAGGCCAGGCCAACGGGGTAAGGCAAGGCAAGGCAAGACAAAGCCAACGGGGTAAGGCAAGACAAGGCAAGGCAAGGCCAATGGGGTAAGGCAAGACAAGGCAAGGCTAACGGGGTAAGGCAAGACAAGGCAAGGCAAGGCCAACGGGGTAAGGCAAGACAAGGCAAGGCAAGGCCAACGGTTTAAGGCAAGACAAGACAAGGCAAGGCCAACGGGGTAAGGCTAGACAAGACAAGGCAAGGCCAACGGGGTAAGGCTAGACAAGACAAGGCAAGGCCAACGGGGTAAGGCTAGACAAGACAAGGCAAGGCCAACGGGGTATGGCTAGACAAGACAAGGCAAGGAAGGCGGGTCAGGGCTGGGTGAAGCAATGCAAAGTGAGGGGAGACAAAGCAAGGCAAGGTAAGCAAGGCAAGGGAAATGTGGGGCAGGCTGACAGGCCGATGGGCAGTATTGTAAAATTTCATGACCATATACACAGCTTTTAAGTTATCACACTGACAGACAGACAGGATCAAAACAAGTCCCTGATGTGGAGACAGAGCAAAGTCATAAAGCTGAAAATACTTTAAACAATGAAGGGGACAAAGGATATGTCAGCTAGCTTTGGATGGTTGACATATCCAACAAACCTGTGTGTGTATGGGTGTAAGTGTATGGAGGTATGACTGAGACTCAGGCTGTCCCTGTATGTGTGTACACACACACACACACACACACACACACACACACACACACACAGCTTTGGCTCTTCTTCTTCCCTCTTTCTCTCTCGGTCCCACCCTTCTCCCACATCCACACGCTTGCACGTCTTTCTCTTTCCCATTCTCTTCCCCCTCATCCCTCCCTTCTTCCCCACCCCCACACCTGCTCTCAGGTATACAGACATTGCAGGCACATTTGCACTTAAATAATCCTCCCATGTCTGGTCATGGAGGATTACCAGTGACAGAAATTACATAACAATAATGCCATGGAATATAATGGCACTTATAGACCTTAATCGCCTTGGCTTAAGGCTGTGTCAGAGCAATTGACATAGGCTAGAACACCAAGGCTACATCAAAATGTTATGCTCTGCATAGTTATGTGGGGATTGTCTTCAGTCGTGACAGGCTCCTAGCATAACACCATTGGTCTCCAAAATCCCTCAGTCGGAGTGTGGCCGCCCACATGGCGGGGTAATAAAAAAAACGGTCACACACGTAATGTTCTCATCCCTAGCTTATGCACTTGTACCAAAGTGTTCAAGCGCTTTGGCTGTTCGGATGATCCCTGGAGTCTTTTACCAGGGTACGACAACAACAACAACAACAGACCTTAAGTTATGAATTATGATAGTGCATACAGAGTAGAAGAATATTTGATATTGCAATAACTAAGTAATTATGGTAAAAATAAGTTTTTGCAACACAAATTATTTTAAACCTGATTCATCAACATACTGTGGACAAATCCATGCTCTCTTGCTGCTGCTGCTGCTGCTGCTGCTACTGCTCTGTGTGTGTGTGTGTGTGTGCGTGTGTGTGTGTGTGTGTCTGTGTGTGTGTGTGTGTCTGTGTGTGTGTGTCTGTGTCTGTGTCTGTGTCAGTGTGCGCGCGTGTGTGTGTTTTAGGGCATGTTGTCAAAGAACCAGACACACGCAGGCATGATTTCACGTCAGAAACTTATCAGAGTAGTTGCTCCTTCGTAAAAGCCCTGGATTTGGTACAGGGAGACAACAACAAGGCCACACACCAAAAGCGCAACTACTGCTCAAGAACTTCAACTCTCAGGCTTTTTTTCCTTTTAGTTCATCAGGTTTGTCTTATTTTTGCCAAACACTTACAAAAAATAAGGAAATCATATGGCTAAACAGGTCTGCTGCAACACTGAGGAAGCATACCTGGGATGATCTGGAGGCTAGGAACTCATTGTACTCCCGATTCCTCTGTTGCTCCTTGCGTACCTGTCAAAACCAGCATCCCAAATTCATTAATGACCAAAATGAAACTGTATGCACCTCTGGATATACTTAAAGTCGAACAGGCGTATTGTAAGTTTGTGTGTGTATGTGTGTGTGTGTGTGTGTGTGTGTGTATGTATGTGTGTGTGTGTGTGTGTGTGTGTGTGTATGTGTGTGTAAGTGTGTGTGTGTGTGTGTGTGTGTGTGTGTGTGTGTGTGTGTGTGTGTGTGTATGTGTGTGTAAGTGTGTGTGTGTGTGTGTGTGTGTGTGTTTATGGCTCATCTTTTGTGCCCTTCAGTGCCATCCTTGCTACACCACTCATTCCAGCTCCCAATACAAAGCCACATCAAGGATTTTCTCCCATCTCCAGCACTGCAGCCCACAGACACCAATACATATCAGAGGGCACCACCATCTCCATCCCACCACAGTGTTCATGAACTTTGCCGATACCAACCGCTCATGTCACACAAACACGTCTGTAGGATATGTAGAGATACTGACCACACAAACACCATGGACAAGGATATGGAGAGATACTGACCATTCATGTCATACAAGCTGACCATGGACAAGGATATGGAGAGATACTGACCACTCATGTCACACAAACACCATGGACAAGGATATGTAGAGATACTGACCATTCATGTCACACAAACACCATGGACAAGGATATGGAGAGATACTGACCACTCATGTCACACAAACACCATGGACAAGGATATGGAGAGATACTGACCACTCATGTCATACAAGCTGACCATGGACAAGGATATGGAGAGATACTGACCACTCATGTCACACAAACACCATGGACAAGGATATGGAGAGATACTGACCACTCATGTCATACAAACACCATGGACAAGGATATGGAGAGATACTGACCACTCATGTCATACAAACACCATGGACAAGGATATGGAAAGATACTGACCACTCATGTCATACAAACACCATGGAAAAGGATATGGAGAGATACTGACCACTCATGTCACACAAACACCATGGACAAGGATATGGAGAGATACTGACCACTCATGTCACACAAACACCATGGACAAGGATATGGAGAGATACTGACCACTCATGTCACACAAGCTGACCACTCATGTCACACAAGCTGACCACTCATGTCACACAAGCTCACCATGGACAAGGATATGGAGAGGAAACAGCAAGTCAGACCACCAGGACAGTGCGGCATGAAGAGTTGCACAATTTCTTTGTGTGTGTGTGTGATGCTCCATGAAGATGACATGATTGCAGTCTGGTCTGAGACTACATGACAGAGCTTACTGATGGTCTGGTCTGAGACTACATGACAGAGCTTACTGATTGTTAGGTCTGTGTCTGGTGAGACGACATGACAGAGCTTACTGATGGTCTGGTCTCAGACTACATGACAGAGCTTACTGATGGTCTGGTCTGAGACGACATGACAGAGCTTACTGATGGTCTGGTCTCAGACTACATGACAGAGCTTACTGATGGTCTGGTCTCAGACTACATGACAGAGCTTTACTGACGGTCTGGTCTCAGACTACATGACAGAGCTTTACTGATGGTCTGGTCTCAGACTACATGACAGAGCTTACTATGGTCTGGTCTCAGACTACATGACAGAGCTTTACTGATGGTCTGGTCTCAGACTACATGACAGAGCTTTACTGATGGTCTGGTCTCAGACTACATGACAGAGCTTTACTGATGGTCTGGTCTCAGACTACATGACAGAGCTTTACTGATGGTCTGGTCTCAGACTACATGACAGAGCTTTACTGATGGTCTGGTCTCAGACTACATGACAGAGCTTACTGAATGCTTTCTTTCATGATTGCAGTCTGGTCTGGTCTGAGACTACATGACGGAGCTTACTGAACGCTTTCTTTCATGATAAATCCCATCTTCAATCAGATCAGACAGATACAGACACTTAGAGTGTTGACCATGAGATCTGACCAACAGTCTCAGAGGGAGACCAATTAACAAATGAATCTTACCTGTATTTTTATTTGAACTCATACCTAAAATCATGCTGACCGGTAAACACCAAGTGCCAACAGTCATTTTCATCGACCAAAAGCAAGTGGAAGAAGTAGAGAACTTCACATACCCAGGCAGCCATACCCAGGCAGCTCCATCAACAATGCCACTGACCTCAATCATGAACTGAAGTGTCGTATTGGGAGGGCAACATCAGCATTTAAACAGCTGAACAAAATATGGAACAGCAAGAAATTTTCCCTTAGAATCAAACTGAAGTTTTATAACTCTAGTGTGATTTCAACGCTGTTATATGGCTGTGAAACCTGGCAACTGAAGGCCACCCATGAGAAGAAAATTGACGGTTTTGACACCAAGTGCCTATGTAAGATCTTGGACATCAAATGTCAGGCTTTACACCAATGAAGAGGTCAGGGAGAGGTCCAAACAGCTCCCTGTGTCAACCATCATCTGCAGACGGTCCCTACACTGGCTGGGTCATGTCTTGAGATTACCCTCATCAAGACCTGCAAACCAGGCCTTTAAATGGACCCTAGCAGGCCAGAGAAAAAGAGGACGACCCAGGATGAGCTGGCGACACACAGTGGAGAGAGACCTCAGACTCGTTGACAGAGGATGGAGTGACACCAGCAGACTGGCTGAGGACCGTGAACAGTGGAGCGCCTTGACTGCCTCATGCGTCGCAAGACGCAGGAGTATCTAAGTCTAAGTAAGTAAGCCATATCACAGTGTACATTGGGTATGAATGGTCCACAGCCAAAAACATTGGTTCTGACTCCATTTCCCATGAAGTTGGAGTTGGGGAAGGTGCATGCTATGTTTAACGTGTCATCCATACCAACTGCCAAACTGGCCTTCTCTTCCAAAAGTTAGTGATGGGATTTTATCTGTGTGTTCACACACGGAACCTCAGTTTACAGTCTCATTCAAAGGACTGTGTGGGAATGAAGTCAGAACCAATGTTAACTTAGAGGCAAAAATCCCCCTGTACAGAAACGGCCCGACAGAATTTCAAGCCCACAACCCCAGAATCACCAAGATTACAAGTCCGGTGCTCTACCACCGAGTTATTCCAGCCCATATATGTATATATAATATACATATAATCCATTTTGTGTTGCATACCTAGTAATGTGTTATATTGTACTGTATTGCAGTATGTTGAATGTATAGCATTGTATTGTATTGAATTGTACTGTATTGTATTGTACTGCACTGTGTTGAATTATATTGCATTATATTGCACTGTACTGTATTGTGTTGCACAGCTCAGCACTGCATTGCAGCGCTGTGCAGACCAGTGCAGTGCAGTGTACTATGTTCAACTAGGAGAACTGTTAGCCCATGTACTGTTTCAGTGTTGAATTTTTGTTCATTGCTTTTTAAAAAGCTTTTGCGAGTTTCACACTCAGTGTTGTGAAAGCCTCATGTGACAGAGATCCACATATTTCCTGTCTGATCCCAAATCTGACAGTGAGCATTTTGTGTTGTCATTTGATTAGATACTAATGTAACGCATTTCATGTCAAGAGGAAACTAACCTTGGCTGAGTGTGAGTCTCGTAGGCCGGGAAGTGTGGCATAGTTTTCTCTGTCCTGGAAAAATAAGTTTTGAATCTGTTTATTATGAATCTAACAATTACTTATACAACATACATTCATTTATCATCATTGACATAAGCTGAATTCTGAAATCTCACAAACACTACCACTGTAAAACCAGCAGAGACATGAAGAAAAAAAGGCGAACTGCAACCAAGGTTCTGGAGATGCCTAAGAAAAAAATGTAGCATGGCCAGATTGATCAAAGCTGTCCAGTCAAAATGACAGTAAAAACCAGTCAAGGAAATACACTGCACGCAAATGAACTGCTATCCCTTTGTGCGTAAGTCAATGGCTGGTCTCTATCCTTCTCTGTTGGTATCCATCTTTCCCTATGGATGCAAGAGCTGGACACTGATGGTAGATACTGAACCAAAGATCCAGGTGTGACTGGTGCCTGCTTCATGTGGATTCTCCGCATCTCCTGGAAGGAACAAGCGACTATGTCACGACAGAAAGTTAGAACAATCAGCTGATAAACATCTCTTTGCAGAAGTGTCATCAGTTTGCCTGGTATGGGCTTGAAACCCGCCATTATTCCTTATCCAAGACCACTCAGCAGAGTGCAGAGGAGGGAGGACATATCACAGGCAAACTGCAGAAGCCCTGTATAGCCATCACTGAGGACTGGACAGATTACAACACCTCTATCACAGGCAAACTGCAGAAGCCCTGTATAGCCATCACTGAGGACTGGACAGATTACAACACCTCTATCACAGGCAAACTGCAGAAGCCCTGTATAGCCATCACTGAGGACTGGACAGATTACACCACCTCTATCACAGGCAAACTGCAGAAGCCCTGTATAGCCATCACTGAGGACTGGACAGATAACAACACCTCTATCCTGGTGCTCAGGACCAAGGTCAGAGGGCTGTGGAGACCCCTGACTATCCCAGTGTCTGGCACTCTATGGCCTGATGCCATGGGATAACTGACTCCTTTCTTTTTCATTACATTGTATTCAGCTTTCCTTGGACCTACTTCCTTTCAGAACAGTTACACACACACTTACACACACACATGCATGCACATACGCGCACACACGCTCGCATACAAACATTTTTTTTCAATCCTGCATTTATAAATGACAAGACATTTAGCAAGCGCTATCATAAAATACACAATTCCATGAAAGATATGCTACAAATGCCACCCACACCTTAGAAAAGATGTCATCTTTGCCTCTGTCAATATAAATGACAAGACATTATGCAAGCGCTATCATGAAATACAAAATACCATGAAAGGTGCTACAAATACCACCCACACCTTAAAAAAGATGTCACCTGTGCCTCTGTCAATATAAATGGTTATGGGCTAGTATTGACCCATTCTGTGTTTTCTCCGTCAACATTGCGCTGTATTACTATTCACCATTTTTTATAACTATATTTGCCTAGACTTGCTGAAATCATTCTGCTGAGAGCATTTGTACACACAGAGTGAAATGTTTTCCTAGCTTGTAAATATGTTTCTTGAACATTTACCATATACTTGTTGTTAACACCAAACTGATTGTCTAAATTAAATTCCAGAGCACACAGATCGGCTTTAGCATGCTAACTAATGTTAGTGTGAACAGGGTGATAACACCAAAGTGACTGTTTAAATTTGAAGTCCAGAGTGTGCAGATTGGCTTTCGTGTGTACAGGGTGATAACTCTAAACTGATCACTTAGATCTGAAGCCCAGTACGAGTAAGGTGGTTTAGTGTGTTTGTGAAGGAAAGCTGAATGGGTTTATGTTGCGCTGACAGTACATGTCTGATGCTTCCACTTTCTTTCCTTCTTTCCTTCAATTGTCTTTTTTTTCCTTCTTCTTTCACTTTGTTTTGGCTTTTTTGCTTTCCTTGCTTCTTTCTTTTTTCACATCAAGTACTTTGTCGAGTTAACTGTCTTCATTTATTCTCTCTCTCTCTCTCTCTCTCTCTCTCTCTCTCTCTCTCTCTCTCTCTCTCTCTCTCTCCCCTCTTGCCTTTTACCCCACTTCTTGCCATGCTCTTTATTTCTTTCCTTCTTTCTTTTCTTTGTTCCTTTGCTTCCTTCTGTTCAGTCAGTCACTCATATTTTTCAATATTTTTCTATTTCACTATGCTGTGTAAACAAAAACATCATAAAACACTCTGTAACAGAGATGTATACAACAACTCTAGATCAGTGTAAAACTTCTGGTATATCAACACACTCAAGAATATGACATTCAACATAACATCAATGAACTGTAACACAGGCAGCCTATGAAACATGGAATCTGGATAGCATGCTTTGCAAAAAAAAGAATATCTTTGAGTCACACTCACACAAGATTGAAATCCAGATGCAGTCATTAAATTCTAAACACATCTCCCTGCCCAAAAGTCACAGAAAATTATCAGCCCACCCAAAAGCATATTTTATATTATGCAGAAAAAATCTTAACTTTTATTTAATAGATAGCCAACAAATTAAGTGACCACTTCAGGATCCTTTGAGTATGATAATGGGAGAAATTAAAACCAATCAATCTAATCAACCCACTTAGCATGAACTGGTCAGATTGTATGGAATGCAACAGGTTTGATTTGTGTCATACAGAAGTAACAAAATGCCAAAGTCATCTTGCAATATGGCGTTTCCTGTGTTTCCAGTGGGATATACTTCATATCTGAAATAGTTCTTGAAGGTGTGTCCTGATTTTATGACACGCTGTGGAATTGCAACACTTGCTCTGTGCAGCTGCCATCAAGGGCTAAACAACAGCACCCCTGGCTGACGCATGACAACTTCCACTTTGCATGAAAATCAAACAGCAAATGTGAAGTGGACAGGCCTGTTTCAAAACTTAGCATGGTGAAGGCCTCATTCTGGACTGAACTGTTCCAAGGCCACTTAGTCTGCTGGACAAAAACAACAACAATAACATTAACAACAACAATAATAAACGCTGAGCAAAACGTAAATCAGCCAGCTAAAAGATGGTTTTGTACACCAATCAGATATCCAACATGCAACAGTTCAAATCTGATGGTCTGCAAGGGGTGCTTTATGGTCTGTCATGCTTTAGAACAAAACAGGCTCGAAGCAGCCATTGCTCAAAATTAGCTGTGCCTTTCTGGAAAATGTATTTCAGATGGAGACATATGGTGTGACACATGCCTCAGTAAGTACAACATGAGTTGAGCTGAACGAAGAAAACGGTGTGTGTACACTTACCACCTCTCTATCAGATGTTCTTGTTCTCCTTCCCATGTTGTTCTCAAGCAAAAACTGATTGTATTCTTCATTGCGCTGTCTTTCTTTCTCTATCTGTCAAAACACAGGCATAATATCTGTTAAATGTCAAACACACAATTCCAACTCTGTCGTAGCTGAAATATTCAAAAAAGGTAACAACACAGATAGTAGGAACAGTCGGGATAATAATCAAAACACAGGTATAATATCTGTTAAATGTCAAACACACAATTCCGACTCTGTCGTAGCTGAAATATTCAAAAAAGGTAACAACACAGATAGTAGGAACAGTCGGGATAATAATCAAAACACAGGTATAATATCTGTTAAATGTCAAACACACAATTCCGACTCTGTCGTAGCTGAAATATTCAAAAAAGGTAACAACACAGATAGTAGGAACAGTAGGGATAATAATCAAAACACAGGTATAATATCTGTTAAATGTCAAACACACAATTCCGACTCTGTCGTAGCTGAAATATTCAAAAAAAGTAACAACACAGATAGTAGGGATAATAATCAAAGTCACTTTCATTAACTGTATGTTGAGAGAAAACAACTATAACAGATGGTGATCCTGAGAAAAATAATACCTTCTATACTTTCATTAACTGTATGTTGAGAGAAATACAACTATAACAGATGTGATCCTGAGAAAAATAATACCTTCTATACTTTCATTAACTGTATGTTGAGAGAAATACAACTATAACAGATGGTGATCCTGAGAAAAATAATACCTTCTATACTTTCATTAACTGTATGTTGAGAGAAATACAACTATAACAGATGGTGATCCTGAGAAAAATAATACCTTCTATACTTTCATTAACTGTATGTTGAGAGAAATACAACTATAACAGATGGTGATCCTGAGAAAAATAATACCTTCTATACTTTCATTAACTGTATGTTGAGAGAAATACAACTATAACAGATGGTGATCCTGAGAAAAATAATACCTTCTATACTTTCATTAACTGTATGTTGAGAGAAATACAACTAAACAGATGGTGATCCTGAGAAAAAAATACTTCTATACTTTCATTAACTGTATGTTAGAGAAATACAATAACAGATGGTGATCCTGAGAAAAATAATACCTTCTATACAGACGACTCACTTTTCTCATCTTCTTGCTTTCTGACACATTCATGTTTCTTCTCTGTTGATTTTTTTTTTTTACACTGAGGTTTGACAATTCAATCTAAGCACAACCTGATGAATCCATTCTGCCAACAGTTCCATTTTGGGTAAAGTAGTTCTCCTTGAAGGTTCTGCCTGAAGTGCTTTCCACAAGACTGAAGTCTGACACACTGGAAGTTACTGTGGATGAAGACAATTTTCTTGTAATATTGTTCTACATTGTAAACAGGTTTAATTTCATTTGTTTTCTTTAGTTGCTATCTCATCATCCCAACCCACTCCCATGTCTGAATATCACCAAATCAATTTCAGTCTGACAACACTGACAGTCCACAGAAAGCAGTCATATAATACTATCATGAGGCACCCACCAAAGGAGACACCGCAATTTTAAAACAGCTGTAGCATACTGTTGAAGTTTTAACACAACTGTAGCTAGTTGTCTTTTCAAAACAACTGTGGCATACACTGCTCACGTTTCAAAACAACTGTAATGTATTCTCTATGACTATGACACAAACGTAGTAAACTGTCTGAGGTTTCAAAACAACTGTAGAACAACAGTGGTATATTGCCTGAGGTTTCAAAACAACTGTTGAACAACTGTGGTATATTGCCTGAGATTTCAAAACAACTGTAAAACAACTGTGGTATATGGCTTGAGATTTCAAAACAACTGTAGCATATTTCCTGGGTTTCAAATCAATTGTTGTTTATTCTCAGAGCCTTCAACTCAACTGTAGTATACTGTCTGAGGCGTCAGAATAATAGCATATTGTCTAAGATTCACTATGGATGTGGGATAATGTCTAAGGTTTTAAAACAACTGTATTATATTGCCTGAGGTTTGAAAACAACTGTAGTATATCAGCCTGAGGTTTGAAAACAACTGTAGTATATCAGCCTGAGGTTTGAAAACAACTGTAGTATATCAGCCTGAGGTTTGAAAACAACTGTATTATATCGCCTGAGGTTTGAAAACAACTGTAGTATATCAGCCTGAGGTTTCAAAACAACTGTAGTATATTGCCTGAAGTGGGTTTGTTTTTTTTTAATAAGGTGGCATATCGCCTGAGGTTTTAAAACTACTGCAGCATTTCAAATGGATGTGGCGTAATGTCTAAGGTTTCAAAACACCTGTAGCACTCTGTCTACTTTCAGAACAACTGTACTAGAACATTGACTACAATTTCAAAACAAGTAATGTCTGAGGTTTCAGCACAGCTACACATATTGTCTATGGTTTCAAAACAGCTGTGGCCTGTCGTCTGTGGTTTCATAATGTTGTAGCATATAGTGTCAGATTTCAAAACAACTGTGGAATGTTGCCTGGCTTTTCAAACCAAGTGTAATACAATGTAAGAGGTTTGAAAACAACAGTCCTACACTGTCTGAAGTTTCACAACAAGCAGAACACACTGTCTGAACTTTCAGAGAGAAAAAGGAATCACAAAGACTGCAACATAGGAAGCAACCTTACCAGCCCATCAGATATCTAAGGCTAATAAGTGTCAGGAAAAAATGGATAACCTTTGCCAGATCGCTGTCATTCATCCCAGGTTGGTTGGCCTTGTACTCATCCGTCTGCTCCAATAAGCTACTCCTATCACCCACTCTTCGCTGAAAGCATGCCAACAGGTCTCATTACAACACAGTCATCATGTTAAACCACTCACTTAGTCTGCTGTTATTTCACTTGCTTTTGTTCAGTCTAAGGTTCTGTTTTTCAGTCCATACCTCTTTTTGGCAAGAAAAATGCCCTGGCTCTGTATCAAACTAATCAAAATGTTCAATCAGGCCAGGCACATGGAAGAACTTCACCATTATCCTCCCAGCCTGCCTTCCTGAAGTGGAGGGGTGGGGGGGAGGGAAGTGGATGGAGACTTGCATAAATCCAGACACTCCTCAAAGTCATGCCAACTTAAGTACTGTATTCCTAATTGATCCAGACAAGCTGGACAAACCTATATAAGGATGGGATCAGTCAGAATGCAGGCACCATCAACTTGAAGAGGCAACAAGCCCTGAAAGTCAGTCAGTCTTGGGGCAGAACTTCCAAACCACTTCCACGGCAGAAGGAAGGGTTGCAGGACCAAGGGTGCACAACTGCTGAATACCACACAACTTCAACATGTCACAACATTCCTTTCAGAATCTCCATAGTTCAATCTAACCACAGTATGTATCCTTCATAAACTCACCCCTGTGCCTCCCTAACCCCCAACCTCCCCATCTCCCTCCACCTCCCACCTCTGAAAACCAGTGACAGGTACAGCCTCCTTTGGAACAGATTCAAATTTCATTTCCTCCCATACACCAACAAGCCATTTTCATTCTGTTACAGAACAAACAGCAGGACAGACTCCAGCCCACAGCCTATCAGTGTTTGATAAAGGCTGGATCCTGAGGCCTACAGGAAACGCACTGATAATGATATACAGTGTTATGTAGAATTGTGTCCGAGCATAATCAAAGTAGAGTTAAATCCTGCAAAAGATGAGTGTGCTGCTGATATGGAAAGGTGATGAACAATCACTCACACACGCTAATCTTCTCAGCCTGAAAAATGCCCTACGTGACTTGACATTACCTTTTGACCGCACATTCACCAGGTGTTCCTCACTGTGTTTTTCTAGAGAATGTTACAATAAACACAATAATACAAACACATGTCTATATGAGGAGACAAATTTTAAAGAGACTGGAGGTAACAGTTGGTGTCACTTTAGGGTTTGATAGCCCCATTCAGCATAGCCTCTCTGGAAATAGATTACCTCCCTTTACACAGGAAACTTACTCATTGCATCAACACATGAATCCTTCTCTAACAACTGTTTTTAAACATGTTATATACAAGTACAATACAGCTTAGTCCTACTATCTTTCTGTGTGGGCTTCTCAAATTTTTCATTCCTGTTGTTGAATCTGCTCAGACTGACAGATGAAAAGCTTCTGCATGTACAGAAACTGCTTTGTTCTGAATTCGCAATGTACAGCCTCTACCTGATGATAACAGTATGATTGGCATTTTAAGACACTTCATGTGTTCTAACTATATCAGTGACATGGTTTGCAATATGTCCTCTGGCAGGTGTAGGATAGCTCTAACTATATCAGTGACATGGTTTGCAATATGTCCTCTGGCAGGTGGAGGATAGCTCTAACTATATCAGTGACATGGTTTGCAATGTCCTCTGGCAGGTGGAGGATAGATCTAACTATATCAGTGACATGGTTTGCAATAAGTCCTCTGGCAGGTGGAGGATAGCTCTAACTATATCAGTGACACGGTTTGCAATCTGTCCTCTGGCAGGTGGAGGATAGCTCTAACTATATCAGTGACATGGTTTGCAATCTGTCCTCTGGCAGGTGGAGGATAGCTCTAACTATGTCAGTGACGCGATTTGCAATATGTCCTCTGGCAGGTGGAGGATAGGTCTCTGTGGTCTGTGTGCTTATTCAGACAGGCTTGAAGAAAAAAAATTGCTCTAGCTTGAATGAAGAAACCATGAATAAGGGGAATAGAATAATACCACATAAGATGGGAATGGCACAAGCAGAGCAATACAAAAAAGGACAGAAGACTACAGATAATGCTGTCTGCTTCCAGTCTTTTCTCACCTCTGGATGAACACCATTCACACTCTGCAATGCTCTCTCACTGGCTTCCCGACGTCCCCGTTTGTGATTTTCTTCCAACTGTCACAGAAATATGAGTACCACTTTATGTCAACAGCACTGTGTATGTCAGACTTCACGTGCATCAAACCATTTGTGATCGCCATTTGAATCTTCCAGAAAGCAAAGGGGCTAAGGGAGGGTGATAACTCATTAAAGGGTATGACATTTCTCTCCTGCGCAGTTTCACCAGTGCTTCATATTAATGCATAGGTCAGGCATCTGCTAATTTGTCAATGAGAACCTCTTCCCAATTTTCAGTTTTCCTTTTTTGGTTATTCATCTTGTGGTAAGCACCTCTGAATTAAATCTTATGGCTCAACAGAGGTAGTGAATCATTTATGGACTAGTTTTCCTTAATGAAGCTGAACCTTTCCTCTAAGTGACCTCACAGAAATAACCAATGAAACTTCTGCGACCACTAACACTGAACATCGACAGTGCAGCAAACTGCCATTTGTGACTTTCATCAACTTGTTCAAACTACCACAGATGATGCCCGTTGACCCAAAAGGGGCCACAATTTTAATACACTTCACACTCATTAAATGATAGGAACAAGATATTTGGTCAATTGTCTATCCAGTTCATTTGATTCACCATACAATGTGAGTCATGAAAGAAAGCACTGTATTTTCTGTAACTTTCAAACGATTTTTGTCTTGAAAAACAAAGTGTGATTTTTTTTTATGCAAAGAAAGACATCAGAGCTTGTCACAAAATTTACAAGATGGCTAAAGCATGATTCAGATACTGCCAAAGAGTATGAAACAACAACAGTGATTCCAAGTAACAAATTTACAACAAGGATTAACCCAAACCACTCTGTCCAGACACCTCACTATTGCATTACAAAGAAGGAAGGAAGATTCACTCAGCAAACACTGACTTGGGCACACTCAAAGAGAACTTGTGCAAGCACACACGTGTACATTGCACACAAAGAAATGCCAGTGCATTACATTTAATCTAGTGCACAATATGAGAAATTAAAAGAAAAAGAGGCAGAAAGGGAGAGTGCAAGCCATTTTGAGAAAACGTTAAAAAATCTTATTCCCTTGCCCCAATATGAAGGTTCTTAAGCAAAGATCTGTGAATAGGCTGGTCTGGCTCTACAGCTGAACCCCCCCCCCCCCCCCAACCCAATTCCTCCCCATCCCCAATCCCCTCTCTACTCCCACCCCCTCCCCCCACTTCCCACCCTCACCCCCAGACCCCATCTCTACCGCAAACTCCATGCTTCTGCTCTGCATCCAGCAGGATAACAATATATGGGCTGGAGAGATGGAAGGGGGAGGGGTGGGGGCAAGAACCTAGCCATTTCTTTTCACTTGGAGAACCCACTATTCATCAGTCACTTTTTCTATTGCCACAAAATTGTTGTTTTCCACAGCATTCTCTCTCTCTCTCTCTCTCTCTCTCTCTCTCTCTCTCTCTCTCTCACACACACACACACACACACACACACACACACAATCAGACAGACTGAGAGAGAACAAAATACATGTGTGTGTAGCAACTGTAGAGCAAAGCTCACGTGTCTGATGTCCTCCACGCAGATTATACGCACACCATACAGGCAGCAATCTTGCCATGTGTGTTCTTCTGATGAAAAGGACTGACATGGCAGCTTTTACACTGAACACATGTATCGTACAGTAATTTACAAAGTCCAGTCACAGGAGAAAGGGAAGCCACATTCTACTTTTACCCAGATATAAGTGCAAATGGTGGATGTAAGCGCATTGAGTTGTGTAACAAGAAATGCGCTATATAAGTATTATACATTATTATTATTATTATTAGATATACAAGGAAGGGTACAGAGTAAGATTTTCACTACATAAATGACTGAGGGTGAATTTTCATCCCTCATGGTATGCCTGATGAGTCTGGCTATACAGACAGTGAATTTTCACCCAGTCCACAAGGCTAAGGAAGATCGTTCATTACACGTACAGATGATTTTCTTAACACAGTGTAAAGCATGCGAAAGTTTGAGCAATGTACGGTGCAGGTTAAGAGTTGGAAAAATCCAATCAGTCACAGTGTCATGCAGAATTTATTTGGTGTTGAACATCAAGATGACCTCTGATGAGTGAGGCTCAATGGTATTTTGAAATCAGGCAAGCAAACTGCACATCAAACATTCAGACAGCTGACTACACAAAAAACGGGCACTTTTCAAAATATTGGAAAATCGAGTTCTAGTTTTGTTTCTTTTTTTTCTTTGTTTTTTTTTTCTTTTTATCTTCCTTAAAGCTTAGTCTCAGGAAACAAAAAAATCTCAAGTTGTAGCTCATTGTCATGGTTGGTTCCATTGAAGCAAATGGAAATTATTACTTGGTTGTCAAATATCAATCTTTGGCTATACATACTGCAACTGTGCAGATTTGCAAATCAATTTGACTGATCGTCAAGCTT
>CM065726.1:71359263-71446763 GCA_033310375.1 Conus canariensis | reverse complement strand
GGCTATGGCTTGTCTGGGTAGACTGGTTTAGAAGGCTAATAAGAGGCCGGGAGACAGCCATTGGACTTTGGCGACACCATAATTGGTGTTGCCTTTGCTGAAGAGCGTCTTGAGCCTCTCTTTGACCATAGCTGGTCTGGATGGATTGGTCTGGAAGACTAATTAGAGGCTGAGGAGACATCCTGGGAGTCCATGACACTGTAGTTGGTGTTGTCTTTGCTGAGGAGGGCTTGAAAACTTAGAGAGGTAGATTTCCGCAGGTGGACATAATTTGCGACAGAGTAGAAACACGCCAGATTTTGCCTTTAATATGGGTTTACAGGTTCTGTCTTGATGCCCCCCAGCACCCTTTAAGATCCAGCCACTTACATGATGTTTGGCCCTGTTGTTTGTCAGGCTGTGTGGGGTAGAATGTCAGTTCCAGGTTTGGAGACAATTATAGCAGCCCTGCAAAGCCAGATGACATCATTTGGATTAGACGCTTATAAGGTTTCATTGTGACTTTGACGCGAGTTGGGAGTGGGTTGGTGTGGAAGGATGTTGAATATTTTCTTTAATAGTTATGTTAAAATTTCACCTCTACCCTCTCTCTTACTAGTTATGTTAAAATTTCACCTCTACCCTCTCTCTTACTAGTTATGTTAAAATTTCACCTCTACCCTCTCTCTTACTAGTTATGGAAGGAGCAACTTTCCGGTAACAGTCATCGAAAAAACTTTTTTTTTCTCGGGACTGTTCAAAACTACTCAAGAGTGGCTCAGGAATAATTTTCCTTAGGCTTGTACACTTAAAAAGTACTAGTAGCTCTGAGAGACAGAATTAGAGGTAAGTTCAAACATTCAATACTGAATGAACAGCAAAGAACTGACACAAGTTATGTGTACTTTGACACATCAACTTTACTTGTTTATACAAGGGTGAAATATTCAAATCAATTTCAATAATTCAGTTCTGGAAGACTTTCCCCACCATTTTTTTCCACCATTAAGAGAGGAAGAGTTCTGGATGAGTTGAGTTGGAATCCACTCGGAACTTATCTGATGTTGGAGAACTTATCTGATATTGGAGAGGATGGTTGATCTCTCTCCGTCACTGATGACTGGTCCACCTTCTCTGTAGGCAGGCTGATCTTGGGGTGCTGTCTAAGCTGGGCTGATAACAGGCACACCCAGGGTAGGTATGAACCCAGGCTCTAAGCAGACAAACAGAACCTGGTCTGTAGTTAAGTAGCTGAGAGTCTGGCTTGTCGAGTTCTCACACCTGCCCTCTAGCTTTCTGTAAATGTGTGAGATCTCAGCCAACAAAGCGTTAGACTAGCATAAATGTATCTGCCATAATTATCAGTCTCCACTTTCACTCAGAGTTTGAGTAAAACAAGTGGTAGGAGACAGTAATACAAAGCAAAACAAATGTAACTCTTCAATGTTTTTCTTAAAAATTAAGTCAAATGAACTTGGAATCCACTTAGCCCAAGTACGCATGTTGATTAGACTTAGAGTCACCTACTACAAAGCATTCCGACAATCAACAGTATTCATAAATAAACTTACCAGTTTTCACCATACTGTTTTTCTTTTCAGAAGGTAACATTCAGTGATCATCTTCACAAATAGTATTAAATACTGGCAAAAAGTCATATTGTTAACAAGGAATGTTAATCAAGCCTCTTAACCGGGGTTACTAAGTTGTAGCAAACTATTACAATAGAATACTCATTCATCTTTTGCAATATGTCACCCATGTAGGCCTATTGGCATAAAGTTACACTGTCAAAACAAGCAAATCTGTGGTTTACCCCTGTTGTGATTTTTGATTCACCAGTGGTGATCAGTCTGTGGAGAGCAGTGAAGGGATGACTGTGAGTTTCTCCTTTTCAGTCTGTTGACCTACTCATTCAGGTTCCGGTTCTGGTTTGCTTTGTGTCACTAAAAACAAAGAAAAGGGGAGGGGCGGGCAGGGGTGGTCATCCTCCACCACCTACAGTGTGAGGTTTGTGTAGAGGATTCAAGAATTCTCTATCTTAGCAGTTGGCAGTGATTTTATTTAGCCTCCTGTTTAACACGGGGTAGACTGGATATCTTGCTTGATTAACATAATTGCATCACGCACAGGGAAGGAAAACAGCAGGGGGGGGGGGGGGGGAGTGAGGGTGGTGGTGATGGTGAAGAGAGGGAAGGAGAGAGAGGGAAACAGGCAACTTACTCCAAAGTGACGTCACCTTTTTCCGTGTCATTGTTTGAGGAGATATGTGCCGATTCTGGGGTCAGCGACTTCAAAGAAGAGCCGGTATCCTGTGGGGAGCAGCGGAAAGAGACCGAGCGTTGACGTACGATTAGTGATCTATATTGCCATACATAAGACAAAGGTTAAGAAAGAGGGGTGAAGAAGGGGGCGTAGAAGTGGGGGGAGTTTAGTACAGGATGGCGTGGCTGTCAATTGTCATATCACAAAGTCGTTGGCAACAGGTTGACACATGCCAAATTTTGCCTTAGATACGAGGTCTGAAAGGTCTTTCTTGATGTCTCCCTGCAGTCTTTAAGATCCAGCCACTTACATGGTCAGCCCCATTGTTTGTTGGCCATGTGGAGTAGAATGTCAGTTCCAGGTTTGTAGACAATTATGGCTGCCCAGCAAAGCCGGATCAAACAACATTTGAATTAGACACTTCTAATGGTTCCATTGTGACTCAGACACAATGGGAGTTTCTGGAAAGATCTCGTTGAAAGAGGCTGGGAGGCCTGTATACTCCTAGCATTCTAGCTCCAAGGCCATTTCTTCACAGAGCAGAGTGTGGTGAAGGCTATGACACTGATTCCGTTATTCAAGTATTTGTGAATGTAAAGGGCTGAAAAGCAACAGCCATACCTTATTGGGTTGGTGTGTAACTGGTGAAATGTGAGGAGCCGTAACATGTAGCATGCACTGTCCCGATGTTGGTTTGGTCCAGATGAGTCTGTGGGTTCAACTATGATTTAAAATAAAAGAAAAAAGAAACCAACAAACTGGTGTGGAAGATGATGTGTCCACTCGCTCACTTCCCTGTCTCCTACTCCTCTTCCCTCTTCTTCTTCTTATCCCCTTTACATTTAAGCAGGAACAGTATCATTTTGATTTAGTGTCCAAACTTAGTCTGCAAGTGACTATTTACCAACATCAATATTTTGGCGAGACCTATGGGAAATAACATGCAGTCTTTTAATGCGATTGTGTTCCTTGTGATGCAGGTTTGAAAACCAGCTTTATTTCAGTCTTTGTTCGTTTATTTTTTTTTACTTTCATTTACTGTAATTTGTCACAAAAATGTGCAGTATACTGTTGCCAAATTGTTGACCGTTCCCATGCATTGAGGTCGTTGTCAAAAATGATTTGTGAAAAGACCACACAAACCACTGGCATCGACGTATTTGACTGTTAAGCCGCAAAGTTTTTCACAGCAGTGAAGAGCATGTTGAGCCATCACTGCAGGCAGTTTTTACTGCAGAAAACATGGCAGGTCAACCTCTGCACTGGTTAGCTTTCTTTGTGAGCCTTGTCTGGTGTCCATTGGATGTACTTATGTACACTCTCGCTCTAATGCAGTTCATTTTTGTTTTCTTTACAAGGGAAAAAGGATGCAGGAATTCACCAAGACAAAATCAGGCATTGGTTCACCAATACAAAGGAAAGGTCATGTCCACTTCAGTTCTTGGTCCCCAGCACCAATATGGGTGGAGAGGGGGAGGAAAGTGAGGAGGGGGAGACAGCAATGGTTTGGGCAAAGACAAGTACATTTGCCACCAATACTGATATTCTCAAATGCAGTGTGCATGCATGAAAGCCTTGGAGTTCTACTTGCATTCAGTGTGACAAGAGTTGGGAGTGGGTCAGTGTGTCCTCTAGGGGAAGGACTTGGAATATTTTCTCTAATCGAGTTATGTTAAAATTTCACCTCCACCCTCTCTCTTACTAGTGATGGAAGGAGCAACTTTCCAGTACTAGTCATCGAAAGATTTTTTTTTTCTTTCTTGGGACTGTTGAAATACTCAATAGTGGCTCAGGGATAAGTTTCCTCAGGCATGTGTACTCTTAAAAGTACTTGTAGCTCTGAGAGACAGAATTAGAGAGAAGTTCAAACATTCAATACTGATTGAACAACAAAAAATCTGA
Source organism: Conus canariensis (assembly GCA_033310375.1). NCBI lineage: Eukaryota > Metazoa > Mollusca > Gastropoda > Neogastropoda > Conidae > Conus > Conus canariensis. The sequence goes on along the minus strand of CM065726.1, from coordinate 71,442,617 downwards.
CACAAGTTAAGTGCACTTTCACACATCAACATTACTTGTTCATACAATATTCAGTCACTTCAAGCTGAGTTTTGGCTCTCACTGTTTCATCATTATGAGAGGGAAAGTTCTGGACGAGTTGAGTTGAGTCCACTTGGAAGATAGAACTTATCTGATGTCAGAGAGTATAGCTGGTCTCTCTCTTGTTGCTAGTGACTGATCCACTTCTAGGGAGACCTGCTGCTCAGTTGCTGGGCTGTGTGGTCACTACCAGGCATGCCCAGGTTAGATACGGTCCCAGTTCTAAAACAAATAGCACCTGGTTTGTAGTCAAGTACCTGCGAGTCTGGCTTGTCGAGTTCACACACTTGCCCTCTGGCTTTCAGAGAATGTGTGAGATCTCAGCCAACAAAGGATTAGACTAGCATAAATGTATCTGCCAGCGCCATCATTCTCAATTTCCACTTTTCTTCAAGTTTTTGAGTGGAGTTTATAAAGGAATAGGAGACAGTGGTACAATGATAAACAATTTTTGTCAAATAACTCTTCAATGTTTCTTATGAATCAAATTGCAGTAACTTGGAATACACTAAGCCCAAGTACACATGTGGTGTAGACTTACAGTCACACATTACAAAGCATTCCAATAATTACCTGTATTCATAAATCAATTTCAGTTTTCACCTAGTATAGGCATACTGCTTTTCCAGTCAGATTTTATCATTGTTATCATCTTAACAGATAGAATTGCACACTGGCAAAAGTCTGATTGTACACAAGGAATAGTGGTCAGATTGTTAACAAAGAATCTTGACCAAGCATGGTAATAGCTTTTACCACATGGTGGCAAACAAACTATTACAAGGGAATACTCATGCATCATCTTGATAGAGATGTCACCAAGTATTGGCACAAAGTTACACTGTTAAACCACATGGCATACATACAATCAATACATAGTCTCAAAATTTAGAAACATAGTTTCAACTTACATTTCTGGGAGATCAGTGAAACTTAGACAAGGAGTTCAGATCAAGTGAGATGACCATGCACTCTCTCTGGTTTACCCTTGTTGTCTTTGTGGCTACACTGTATTGTTCTATCTACAGCTGGTCTGACGAACTGTGATTGTTCACCAAGTGTTTTCCCTTTTTATAGGCCAGACTATTTATTCCAGTTCCTGTTGGTTTGGGGTTACTAAAGGGAACAATTTCGAGCATTCTAAACGTCGCTTGTGTGGCAGCGCCCATATCAGCACCTGCCAATTGTCAAAGCACTGTTCAACATAACTGCGTCATGTGTGCGCCTCATGCACGACCATCCCCATGGCACCTACTGGGGGAAGGAGTTGAAAGTGAACGCGGCCCTTTGTCTTAACCCGAGACGACCCTGTGTGCAGGAGATAGGCGAGAGGGAAGGAAAGGGGGGTAGAGAAGGAAGGGCGGTGATCGGCTTCTCTCTGATCTAGCAGCCAAGGGAAGGGAGAGGAGAGAGAGGAGGAGGGGGAAGAGACAGGTGACGTGGTTAAAAATTACGTACACTTTTCTCGTAACACTTTTTGCGCTACAGTTGGGAAAGAAGGGGGGGGAGGGGGGAGAGTTGGCATAGATTTGAAATCTATCATAGGGCCTACTACCCTTTGTGACACAAGGGGAGAGAGAAAGGGGGAATGGCGTGTGTGTTCGTACAACTTGTACAAGAGGGTGGGTGCAGAAGGGGATGGAGTGTTGGGTGTCAAGTTCGTCATGTCACATCCAGAGAATCCCAAACTTGCCTAGCCGGTGCCAGGACCTCCCCATGTCCGTTTGCACAGGAAAATACAACGCCGGCATTACACAGGCAGTCAGACTGCTGCAACCCTATACATAAAATAATCCATCATGTTACAGACCATGGTCCAATAAATCTACTATTGTGCATTAGACTGTGTCCAAAGACAGAGGTCAGTGGAGATAAAACATGTTTGCAGCTGCACCACAATGAACTAAGTCATGTGAATCTGTGCGCTTTTGAGAATGATTAATTCTGTGTGTAAAGTTATACAAAGGTCAGAAAGGTGAATAAGAGAGGTGACAGAGAGAGAGAAAGCGAGACACTGCAAAGAGAGAACAAGAGACAGACGGACAGGCACAGAAAGAGACAGAAATAGGTAGATAAGAACACAAGTAAGAGACATACGAGGCACACATCAAAACACAAAATAGAGGAAAAGACAGGCAGAATTATAAACAGCAAGAAACATTTCACTACACTCAACAAAAGGAATGCAACAAATTGTCAAATCATTTTCCTTTCATTTTGCCCGTAAGATTACATCAAGGCTGAAACCTCTCCACAAACAAAATAAAACCACCGTAACACAATTACATCAAAATTAAAATACCATTACACCCAGCAATTAAAGCAGGAATAACACTTTCAGCCATGCCAGCACCCGAACACAACATTCCTCAGGCGTCGCTCCTTATGTCCAGTTGACTGCCACAGGACTTTTCTGTTAAAAACAAGATGAATGTATATACAAAAGCTTGACCGCATGTGTGGTCAAAAAATTTCCTGTATAAAGAAATTCATACAATGTATATAAGTAAAATCAATACATATTAAGAGCATTATTTCAAATTCTCCTGGTGCACTATTTTCTTCAGGCAAGTTATCTGTCTGAGTCTTCATCAAACTTCCGGAACTGAGGCTTTAAAATCCCATGCACAGATGCATAATCATGGAAAATACATCAAACCATTACATACAAAATATTTTATAGCAGCCAAAAATATAAATAATCAGGCCACATTTCCTGGGTGCTAAAAATATTACCCAGGAAGTGTCCATTGGCATGTTTAGCGTGGAAAAAAAAAAAAAACATGCAGGGAAAGAAACCCACAGCATTTTGTGTTTTTTTATCTGTAGTGGATTAATAGCAAACAATCCATATTGTTTGACAATAAAGAAGTCTGATGGCACACTGGTATATATAAAATCATCTGAACACATTCTACAAGCACATGTACCATGATGATATGCTTCACAGTCAAGGCAAATTATTCAAAATATTGCTTGTATTGTTAGGCCTAATTGCAATTTAATAGTATTACATAATACACCATGGACAAAATGAGTGAACATAATTCATCACAAGGAAAAAAGGGGGGAGAGAAAGACACCGACAGTCAGAGAGAGAGAACAAGAACAACAAGAACATATTTTGCCATATGAAAACCAGAGGTTTGTGGGGAACAGATGATCAAGTTAAGACATTCAATCAAACTAACTGCAACATTGTCACATCTTGCAACATCACATTAGTAGCAGTAAGAAGAAGCATAGTGTGTATCAGAATCTGATTAAATTTTCGGTCTCTGAAGAAAAAAACACAAAAGGATATAATGGGCAAGTACAGATTGGAAGCAGTCCAATAACATGAGCTCCAAGGGTTTTGTCATTTTAGTCTGTGGTGGAAAATCTGTTTTTGTGATCTTTGTCATCAGGTCATAACGTTGTTGGTCAAATAATTTAGTCATCAAGAAAACATAGTTCGTCCTCAACAATGTGGCATGTCATGCATAATCTGTCTTCTCTGTCAGTGTTGGTGTAACGGCTCCTCTCAATCTGGAGTTCATGGGCACTATGCGTAATCTAGTTAGTGCTTGTCTGCAATCTGTGTCAATGTGTTGCTCCAAGTAAGCCGCCTGTATGTATTTGGTAGCAACTGTGGCATAAAATTTGAGCTTGGGTGTGCTTTCATTCTTTTGTTTATTCCAAAAGTCAACATAAAACATTTCCAGCTTTGCATTGATTATAAACTTCAGGCAAGTCACACTACATGTACCCTGATTTTCCCAGTTGAGCTGTAATCCTATCGTTGACAAGGTTTGTCATATAAACTTCATCCATTTGCTTTCTTCGGTGTCCTGAGAGATCATTGAATGTTAAATCTGTTGTTGATAAGAGTCTTGGTCTGACTCTAATATGTGTATCCAGAATGTGATAATCCGGGTTATCACTTTAAAAGTAATCAGGAATCTCCCCAGTTCGCCCAAAACTGGTAATGTCATAGCTTTTCCATGAACTCTTAATAATTGGCTGCAGAATTTAATGTGCGCAGTTTCATGTGGGAATTTGTTTGCAAGACAGGTTTTGAACAAATGCTGCATTTTCTTTTCTTGACATATTCCATCATTGTATTGGTAAGAGGATGGGAACCACACCTCCAACCCGTATTTGAAGATGGGAGAGACTAAGAAGTCAAACAGGGTTGTAACTAATCTCACATTTTGACCATAAAACGTTCTCTTCAAGGTGTGTGCAGCTTTATTACCTTGTCTTGCTAAGTGTTCTTGGGCTTCTGTAAAATGTCCATTTTTATGGAAAATGACTCCAAGATATTCATATTGATCTACTGTTTCAATGATGTTTTCACCGCAGTTGAAGAATAGTGGTACCATAGGATCTGATTTGGTGAATACAATGACCTTTGTTTTCTCTGTGTTGTTTTCATTCCCCAGTCTAAACAGTAGTTATGTAACTGGTGTAATTTACGTTGAAGTCCCTGTTTTGAAGTTGAGAGGATAGCTAAATCGTCTGCATATCAAAGGCATGGAGTTTCAACTTGTTCTTGATCAGAAATTCTTGGGGAATCATGGTCTCTGAGATATCCAACAATGTCATTTATGAATATGTTAAATAAGGTTGGGCTAAGGGTATTACCTTGGAGGACACCTTTTTTGTATTGATATTTCCTTAGTGAAACCAGACTGGTTTCTTGTACAAGCCGTAGCCCTGTTGTTCATGTCCTGTATTAGTTGGTAGCATTTACCAGTTATTCCTGTTTGCATCATTTTCATCAGTAGAGCTCCGTGCCATATATTATCAAATGCTTTGCTGAAGACAACAAAACAGCAGTAAAGCCCTTTAGTTCTGTCTTTTAGTACTTTATCAACTAGTTTTGAAATATGAATATTTGATCAGTGGTCCATGATCCCTTTCTGAACCCTGCTTACTCCTTTGCCAAGAGATGGTTTGCCTCAAGAGAGCGACAGAGAGTGAGAGAATGTTTATGTGCATTTGGGATAGATTCAGAAAGACAGAGGGACAGGAACAATATACATGTATTTATCAATTAACCAGAACTGATACATGTTGAGAAAACAAAATACATTGCAATTAATTATGATCCACTTCCCCATATATGTCTACACACAGCCATGAAATTCATCTTATTGAATAAGAATGTCATGTACACATAGCCATGAAATTCATCTTATTGAATAAGAATGTCATATTGTCCATAGCATGTGTACTTACAATTGTAACTCTAAATGTGTGTGTGTGTGTGTGTGTGTGTGTGTGTGTGTGTGTGTGTGTGTGTGTGTGTGTGTGTGTGCATATCTGTGTGAACTTGTGTATGAGCAAAAGAGACAGAGAGAGAGGGTGTGAGAGAGAGAGAATTATTATAATTATAATAAACAAAGTTATCTACATTTCATGCAACAACAACAGTGTTTTCAGATTCCAAACCTCATTAAAAAATAATCAAAACAGGCTGAAATAATACATGAATAAAAAGTAAAATAACCAAAATTCAATAAGTCAACGAGTATTACACATAATGCACAAGATCTCCACTGGAACAGGTGTCGGTCACTCAAAATAATTCCAGTGGTACCAAAACATCAAGAATTGATCCAGAGTTGCACCTGTAAGACTGCATCAGCTGTGCAATTTTTGATCCTGTATTATCACATAATGCCAAAAATACTTTTTAAATGTGTTTGCCACACACACACACACACACACACACACACACACACACACACCTAGACGGAAAGCAAGATATGAAAGTGGTCGAGAGACAAGAAGGTAGGGAAAGGTAATGGGGAGGAGGGGACAGAGAGAGTAGGAGAGAAAATGTGTCTGATTTTCATGGTTTTTGTTCTATCACAGCCCAGCTGAACACATATGGCTTTATCAGGGCTGTCACCACATATAGAAGAAAAACCAGATGATGTGTAGTGCCCCAGCCTTTCTTCTTGATTTATCAGTAAACAGATAAATGAAGCAAAAATTAAATAAAATGAATTATATGGGCAAATAGACATTGCAGATCGACAGCTACTATCCCTTTGCTCTGTGTTCATATTTTCACAACCTGGTTGCTAGATTTACAACAGAAACACTGACATGTCGTAAAGTCTGTCCAAGACGGACAGGTCAATGGGCCACAAAAGTGAAAAAGGGATGACAGTAAAGAAAGGCAAAAATCATAATAAAAAAAGGACAGTAAAGTCAAACAGAATGACTGAAAAAGAGGACATAACAAGCACACAATTTCCAGAATTAAGAAGGCTGCTGTGGATGTAATCGATACTCCCAGCTTCCTCAAACAGGGTTGGGCATACCTGTGTACCCATGCATGTGCGGGTGTGTGTATAAGTGCCTATGCATGCATGTGTGTGTGTGTGTGTGTGTGGGGGGGGGGGGGGGGTACGCGCATGTGTAAACCAAGCTACAAAACTGTGACATCCTAATAACAGAGGAGTAAATGAGGAGTAAAAATCTTGCCTTTGATAAAAATCTTTTCACTAGCCAAAAATGATGAACAGGTTTTTTGTTGTTGTTTTTTTTAGTTTTCAACAGCCAGAAACGATGAACAGTAGAGGAGATCTGTATGGCCCTTACTCTGCATTCTTCTGACAGGGCAATTAAAGCCCTTGGCAACAACACCTCCATCAACTTAGCACACAAAAACCATAGGAGTGAAGACAGAGAAGGATACAGGAGAGGGGTGTGTAAGGCTACTTATGTTTTATTACAGCAAAGCTGATCATGCAGTGTCGCTTCAAGTCCATCATCACATAGTGGAGATGGGGAAAGGAAACAAATAAAAAGACAATATCTACATGTACACAGCAACTAATAACATGGTAGCTACAAGTACAGGCAGTGCTGATTGTGCCAGCACCCACACTTGATTCTTTTCTCCCAATTTTTACAAAAGGTAAAACTCTAATGAACACCTCAGAATAGACAGTTAGTGTACTCGTCCTCATCCTGTTGAAACAGAAGATTTCCCTGTCAATGCTTTACACAACTTCACAGCCACTGACAACAATCTGTGATGACATGGAATGATGGCCAGGCACACTGCATGGAAGTGAGATGATATCCAAGATATCTACAGTTAAGTCATGCATGTCAGATTCCCCTCTCGTCCCACCCCTCTGTCTCTGCGTAAGGTGGTCCAGGTGTCTTTTCAATAATAAACCCTCGTCTTATAGCTAAATCAGAATGCAAAACAAAAACACACACAGAACAAATGAGAAAAAGCTCAACCGGAATGGCACTGTCCACACAGAGAAAGAAGTTTTTAAATACTGCTTGAAACACAGAGAAGCATGTTGTGACACTAAAGTTGTGCACAACATGAGCATCACAGAGAGAAACATGTTGTGACAAGAAAGTAGTATTATAAAATATACAGAGAAACCTGTAAAGACAAGAACATTTTACAATGCAAAACAATACAACAATGAGAAAGTAGAATACAGTACAATTTGGAAAATATCAGGACACCATGTCACCCATGATACTCGACAACATGCTACAGACATGCTGCCAAGTCGGATTTCCAGCCATCCTTTTGAACATAGACTACTAGTCATGTTTCCAGTAACAATCTGATAAGATGTCTACTCTATAATTTAGAACTAAGTTAAATCTTCAGCAATTATTTAGCAAGATATCCACACTTTAGCCAAGCAGTAAAGTTTCCAGCAATTATTTAACCAGATATCCACCTTAAGCTTTGTAATCAAGTTTCCAGTCATTTTCTAGCATATATAGCTTAGTAGTTAGGTTTACAGCAATTCTTTGGCAAGATATTCACCTTACAGCTTTGTAATCTGGTTTCCTGTAATTTTCTAACATAGCATCTACATAAGAGCTAAGTAGTTAGGTTTTCAGCAGTTATTTAGCAAAATGTCCATCTTATAGCTTTGTAATCAATTTTCCAGTAACTTTCTAGCATGATATCCTTGTTATGGCTTATTACTTGGCTTCCAGCTATTACCTAGCAAGAAATCCATCTTATAGCTTAGTGATCGGGTTTCCAGCAATTATTTAGCATTTAATCTCACAACTTAGTAGGAAAGTTTCTACAAATTATACAAGATACCAAATCTATAAATTAGCAATCCAGTTTCCAGTTATTACTTACTAAGATACCTCACATCAAAGCTGTCAGTCCTCCAGAAACCATTCAGCAAGATATCCACCTTGTAGCTTAAGTCAGGTTTCCAGTAATCATTCAGCAAGACATCCACCTTGTAGCTTAAGTCAGGTTTCCAGTAATCATTCAGCAAGATATTCGCCTTGTAGCTTAAGTCAGGTTTCCAGTAATCATTGAGCAAGATGCCCACCCTACAGCTTAAAAGTCAGCTTTTCCAGTAATCATTGAGCAAGATGCCCACCCTACAGCTTAAAAGTCAGCTTTTTCAGTAATCACTGAACAAGATACCCACCCTATATGTCGAAATTAAATGTTTTTAGTAATTCCATGAACTTACCCCAGTCAGCTAATTTATAATTATATTTGGTACTTTTTCCTTTGTTAAATCTGTTGGTTCAGGCCTTGAAGTTTCAAAGGTAGTAATGATATGTGTGTGTGTGTGTGTGTGTGTGTGTGTGTGTGTGTGTGATCGAAATTGGCAGACGATTTGGAATACCTCATGATGAACGATTTTGTCGGGACTGCGACCAGAATGACCTTGGCGACGAATTTCATTTTGTAATGAAATGCACCAAATATGACAATATTAGAAATAAGTTTATACCAAAACAATTTACATGTATAAAGTCTGTATTTAACTGTTGTCATTTGCTCTGTGGTAATAAAAAAAAGTGTTGCTAAACTTAGCGAAGTTTTTAAAACTTAGTAAAGTTGTGTAACATTATATCCAGTGTGTTAATTATCGGGAAAATTTTTGGGATGTTTGATGTGTTTCATTTACATTTGTTTATTTTGTTTCAAGTCCTCCATGCCCCAAAAGGGATCACAGGATTAAATCTTTGAATCTTTGTGTGTGTGTGTGTGTGTGTGTGTGTGTGTGTGTGTGTGTGTGTGTGTGTGTGTGTGTTTGTGAACACATGCGTGCGCATGTTCATGTTCAATATTTCTGGAGAAGCAGAAGATGCTATTGAGTTTCCTTTTTTTTTTCTTTTCTTTTTTTTCAAGCATGTGATAAACAGCTGTTACCACATCCTCTCATATTATATGGATTACACAAACAGTATTTACATTTATAGGAAATGAGGAAAATGTATATTCTTTCTACAACAAACAACAAACCATGCTGTATCCATGAGAAAATTTTGCAACATCACTTCACCCCCCAAAATGTCAGCTTGTGATTCTCTCCCCCCCCCCCCCCCCCCTCCCTCCCTCCCCTAACAGACCCACAGGGAGTTCCTGCATCACTGAAACACCCCTCTTCTCGCTGTCATCCCTTTCTACTTCCGTTCTTGTTCTGACGCAGATGCATCAAAATTTTGATTTGATTTTAAAACAAAGCTCTATTCAAAAATAGACAAAACTAGAAATACCTTTTGTGTAATATTAATAAGATCACCAACTTTACAATTCAAAAAAGATCTTCATTCAGTACAAATGCAAACCATACAGATCACATTACTAAGTTATTTTCCATACAATTGTCAATGCATTTTTAACTTTGCAAATCCCCTATAAAAATTACAGATCCAATCCTGGCATCATTTCATGCAGTCATGCTATTACAACATTTTTTACCTTAAAAAATCTATTAAAAAAAGGTCTTATCAGGTCTAAATGAACATATCAAACAATATAAAAAATGAAATTACATACATGAAACAGAAATAATAAGGATCACACACAGTATTACCATGAACAGGTGAGTTTATCCCGTATTAAAATTTTTGATCATATAGTTACCCCCTGGCAAACACGAAAAAGCCATACATTTTTTTGAAACATGTTAATAAACCCAAAACTTTAACAACAAAAAAGTCAACCATAATAGGATTATCATCTCTTCAGGGAAATTCAAAGTATTATTAAAAGGATTATCACTTATGAAAGCACATAAAAGTGCAATCGCACAACCCAATACCATATATCTAATGAAAATCTGAACGTCAAAATCCTGACCACTATAATGCACAATAAATAGAATATAGTGTTAAACATTCATTTCAGAATTAAATTTCACAACTTATGCATAGAAACAGGCCAGACTCAAACACTCAGTCAAATAAATATACAATCATATATACGTACTTGTCTGGGCTGTTGTGCCTTCAGACTCTTCTAATAGTTCTATGCATCAAATCACACACTCTCTTTTTACTACTCTTTTCTGACTCCATCCCCCCTCCCTTCCTCCCACCAACCCTCCCCATCGTTCACATATCTCCTCTTCTTCTTCTGCGTACACAGGCTGATACTCCTGCGGACACTCCCTGTATAGACAGGCAAGGATTCATCCCATCTGTCCAACAAAGGGAGTGGAGTTTTGTGTGCATGACCGTTTTTTTTATCCCACCATTAAGGCAGCCATGCTCCATCTTCGGGGAAGGTGCATGCTATGTGTAACCTGTCATCCATACCAACGGCCAAACTGGCCTTCTCTTCCGAAAGTTGGTGATGGGATTTTACGCGTGTACAAGATGTTATGCGTGCGTTCACACACAGAACCTCGGTTTAGAGTCTCATTCGAAAGACTGTATGGGAAATGGAGTCAGAACCATTGCTAACTCCGAGGGGAAACCCCCCTGTACCGAAACGGCCCGGCGGAGATTCAAACCCGCAACCCTTGGATTACGAGTCCGGCGCTCTACCAACTGAGCTATTCCGGCCCCCACTCACATATCAAAATACATCCTCTGTATGTACATGGGACAGACTTACATGAATGGCTATCTGTGATCATAATGGACAGTTGGGGGAAGTCACAATTTGCTGTGATAGGTGTGTTAATTAAATAAATGTACCGAGTCCAAGCGATGTTGAGTAACAAGGATTCTGTTCCATGCCCATGGGAGTTTGCTCTGTGTCAAGGAACCTTAAGGAAACCACCTCTACTGTTCTGGTCTTTGCCACTGGAAATGTTCAACTCTTGAGTTGCCAGAATCGCAGAAAACATAGAAGATGAGGACATGAATTCAATTTTGATTAAACTGTTATTTTATTGTAAGTTTATGCAGCATCAAATTAGTATATATTCCTTTTAATAAACTTGCAGATCTTAAACAAGCCCTGAATACTGTGGGCTGTGAAATAAATGAGAACTAAAGGAAAGTTGGTTACTGAAGATTCAGCGTGAACCCTGTCCTGGTGATACTATTCAGCCATGATAATTTGTAAGAAAACAGTTCACAACAGACAACTACCTTTTTTTTTGGTGCACCAATGCAGTCCTGGCACCTGTCATTTTGATTGGAATATTTACTTTCTGTTTGACAACTGCATTTATTTCACATTTTTATTTTCTTTACACAATTTATCCCAACATAGTGAAATTCAAATTGCCAGCAACATGAAAATAATTCTAACAAAAAAAACCCCCATTCCATCTCAATTTCTGTACCCACAAATCAAAACATATTAATGCCTTTCACAGCTTCAAAATTCAAACAAACGCAATCTTATGATTGCGAGATCTTTCCTTTAATTCATAAAAATTTCATTTAAAAAATTAATAACAATGGTGGTCAGTGAAGATTGTAGGAAATGACCAGTCTTCAGATCTGACTCATCCACTTCAGCACAAGATAGGCATTGAATGCTTTCAATGCTTAACTTGCTCTGAAGTGGATGAAGATAAGTGATTGCTCATTCATTTTCATTGCCCTGAGTATTTTGTATCTTGCCTGAAGAAGACCTAAGAGGTCAAAATGCGTCATGTTTTGTCTTGTGATTCGTTTGTTCACCTTTTTTTTGCGGTGTGCTGTCACTAACATTTAAAATATATTCACGAATTGGAAAAAAAAAAAAAACCTGTTGGGGAGGGAGGTGGTGTGGTGGGGTGGTGGAGGTGTTAAATTTAAAAATATCTTCCACGTGGATGACATTTAATAAGATAAACAGCCAACAGTGCCAGACTCCATACAGTCTCATAATTGGGATTGAAAACACTAGACATAGTCAGCCAGGTGGTGGTGGTTTTATTTTACATCTTTTCATCTGGCAGATGATATTAGACATAGTCAGCCATAGGTTAAAGGACTTGATCTTATCATGAAGAGGTTGAAAAGAGTTTTTGTACTAGTACAGTCAAATAAAAAATGAGGGATATCGGGAATCTGACCCATGCACAAGCAGGTGCTGGTTTTGAATATCTGCCTAACCATCCATTAACCCGCAGCCTATACAGGTTACGGTTTGGGAAAGGCCCTTGGGGATTACAACATTTCTTGTTAGATTAGTATTATCCCATCTGTGCTTCTGAGCTGAATCTTCGAGGTATTGTTTCTGTCTCATGTTCCAGACTGAACTTGTGAGAATGTGAATAACTTCAAATGAAGAAAGAAAGAAATCACAATTCAAAATATCAGATGTATTTCTTGCAGCTCCCTTTGCATAAAAATCAGCTTAGTCATTGCCACGTTAACTGGAAACCCCTGGAATCTATAACAAAGTTATATTGGTACCCACATTATTAACTGATGAATTAGAAATAGGATCTCACATAAATACCATGTCTGAACAACTAGACTTCAATTGACAGTGTAGAGCCTTAAGTGCTGATTTTGAATCAGGTAATAAAAGTATTTGTCTATGTATAACAGGTATGTCAGGAATGAAATCTAGTGCTTTCATAATGGCAAATAACTCTGCTGTAAATACAGAACATCCTTTTGTAATATGGAATTTTTTTTTTCTAATGCTAAGCACTGGTATTACAAAGGAAGCCCCAACATCGGAAAAATCTAAAACAGAACCATCTGTGAAAATGTGTCGATATGAATCGTATTTCCTATCTATCAAGTCTTTGGATTAGGATGAAGGATGACAGTGACAGAGGATTATCTTTTTTTTTTATTAAGATCTCCCTAAGCGTAGATGATTTCAGCCTGCTCTGACAACCAAAAAGGATGTAAACAACCTGAACAGCGGCAATACCATCAAGAGACGGGTTACAGTTCTGAAACAGTGGGGAAACATTATCACCTAAGGACATGTACACCGCTTTGTTACGGATCTCTCTTGATATATAGGTACTTCCATCCAGTTCAGTCATTACTGAATTTGGGATGGTTCTAGCTCTCACTGTAAAATTACCGGCGCAACTTAACCTGCGTTCATTTAAGGGTAATACACCAGCCTCCTGGTACGCCAAATCAATTGAAGCCCATCAGGGAAGTCCTAATGCAATTTTAAAGACTAACGAGTCAATACTGGTTAGCTTGTGTAAATCTGTCTTTGCAGCTGTAAAAACTGCTTCTTGGCCATACAACAGAATTGAACGAACTAGCCCTGTGGTGACATGGACGAGATTAGACCCCCAGTTAATCAGAGGTATACCAGAAAATACATGTTATAATGCAATTTTTTTCCTAGCCTTTTCTACAAGGTAATTAAAATGTTTACTAAAAAAAAAAATTATAGTAGAAAATAACACTGAGAAACTTCACTTATTTGCTTGGGTATATTAGAGTATTATCAACCCTTAAGAGACAGCTTCTCTGCCTTCAAACGCAATAGTTTTACTTGTAAAGACAACAAAAACCGCTTTGTGAGCAGACAAACCGAACCCATTTGATTACACACACACACACACACACACACAAGCCCTCTCTCTCTCTCTCTCTCTCTCTCTCACACACACACACACACACACACACAGAGTACACACACATACACACACAAACACGTGTGCACACAAGCACTCTCTCTCTCTTTCTGTCTCTCTCCATCCATCTATGTCACACAACACACACACACACACACACACACACACACACACACACACACACACACACACTCTCTCTCTCTCTCTCTTGGCATGAAAAGCAGACACCGATACATCCTCTAGTAATTACAATACTAGAATAAAATGAATCAAAACATATTCAAACACAATGAAAAAGACGAAAAGACCAGTATCAACACTTAAAAACAGAAGCACTTCTGTTTGTTTGTTTAAAAAAGATCCAGAACAAAACATTATTCTGAAAAGTAAACGTAATGCTTAGCAGTATCACATGCAAAAGCAAGGATTAGACTAACAGTTCTAAAGACGTTGTCACTCATTAATGATAAACATACAATACAACAAAGCATATTCTTACTCTAGTCACCAGATCCTGGGGGGAAAATGATTCTTTTCCTTTCAATCATAGGTTAAACATCAGTAATCATGCTAATATTTTTGTCAAGATTAATTCAATGTACATTAATATAACTGATTTGTGCATGTGCATGTACATGAATATGATAACTGATTTGTGATCATAAACATTCCGGAGGATAACTCAGTCACAGAACTTTAGAAGACAGACAAGCAATGTCTAAAAGAACTCATGGACAAAATCAAGTTCTTTCTCTGCAACTGACTGCATGGCAGTGATGATGAAAAAGAGAGCAGAGTTTAGACCATGTGTATATAACTTTAAGTGTGTACTGAACTGCTAAATACTATACAACCGACAGCTGTTTTGTTAGTGTTCTGTATATCGAGCAGAGTTTATATAACTTGAGTGTGTATTGAACTGTTAAACACTACAACCAACAGCTGTTTTGCTGGTGGTCCCTGTATAAGTCATAACACGATCAAACTGCACATACAGGCAAAAAGTCTTCTCTTTAGTGTTTTGTATGTGTTTATGCAGCGAAGAAAACAAGCTCGATCACTGTGAGAAATATAATTACAAACCTGAAAACAAAAAATACAAGTTGATCTCAGAATCACACACACACACACACACACACACACACACATGGTAATCACATGGGAAACACAAGCACATGCCCCCCCACACACACACAAACACACATCGCATGCATGCACACACACACACACACACACACACACACACACACACACACACACAGATAGTAATCACAGAGGAAACACACACACACACACACATATCTGGCTTGCACTGAGCTTTGAAAATAACAATATATGAGTGCCACGTTATTTCCATGCAAAGGATACAACCTTTTTAGTGTAAAATATGTGCCATGGAAGTCAATTCATGTGGTACTCTGTTGCTAGCATTCATTACCTATGCCACCAAAAATTGAATACAGCTCTGTACATCATGAAAGCCTAGCCTCTCTTTCAAAACTACAACATTTTCACTGATCCCACTTTAAAACAAAGTAAACTTGCACTTCAGCACATAAAATAAGAGATGGAAGTGAAGGATCTGTGACATTTACTGATAATGCAGCCCTTCAGTGACATTTACAACACAGCCCCTCAGTGACATTTACTGATTACACAGCCCCTCAGTGACATTTACTGATTACGTAGCCCATCAGTGACATTTACTGATTACGCAGCCCATCAGTGACATTTACTGATTACGCAGCCCATCAGTGACATTTGCTGATTATATAGCCCATCAGTGACATTTGCTGATTACGCAGCCCATCCGTGACATTTGCTGATTATGTAGCCCATCAGTGACATTTACTGATTACACAACCCATCAGTGACATTTGCTGATTATGTAGCCCACCAGTGACATTTGCTGATTACGCAGCCCATCAGTGACATTTGCTGATTACGTAGCCCATCAGTGACATTTACTGATTATTTAGCCCATCAGTGACATTTACTGATTACGTAGCCCGTCAGTGACATTTACTGATTATGTAGCCCATCAGTGACATTTACTGATTACGTAACCCATCAGCACAGTTAGGATGAATGGAAAACTAACCAGGACCTGGTACGATCTAGCCAGACAGACTGGCAGAAAAATACAGTGGAAAAAAAAAAGGAGGGGGTGGAGGGGAGATGCGTGGGCTTGGAGGGAGGGGAGACAATTCAATCTGGTGGGCAGAAAAAAAAAACTGCAATGTGTGAAAAAAAGAAAAAACTACATTAAACATGCATTTAAAGAAAAAGGTGAAAAGGAAATAGCATAAGCATACCCTGGTTTTTAGACTGGCACTACAATATTTCAAGTTCTGGAAAACTCTCCATGGTGAACACAATGATAAAGACAGAACAAAAAAAAACAAACAAAAAAAACAGAAACAAAATTAAACAAACAAACAATAAAAAAAAAAATAACAAAACAACACTCGGAAATGTCTGATCTAATTTAGTTACAATAAGTGTTGTCTTGGCGACATTTCCCAACAAACCATCTGTACATCAATTTATTTTTATCCGACAGTTCTTCAGTGCCTGGCCAGTCTGTAGCAGGATTCCATATCATGGCTTGAGTCTCGTTGATAGCAGGCGGAAAGACTCTTCGGGTGGAACCTCGTCGATGATGCTCCAAGTAGGCAAGTTTCAACATTTTCTCAATGGACCGGCTGACACATTTACGACACAGCTTGCATTCATCTGCGACACAGGACTCTGAGCAAGGGGATTTAGAGCACAGTTCTGGATACACACGAATGTCAGTCGCTGCTACACGCATGTCTTCCTCAAAGTCCAGATGTTCACGAGAAAGATGCTGGGTCAGACCAACTAACCTGAGCAGATTGAAGATGACATGCTCATAGAGTCGTTTGTTTGGTGGAAAATGGAGGGAAGACAGATTAGGTGACATGTTGGCTTCCATTAGATAGATGTTCAGTTTTTCATCCAGAACAAAGTCAAATCGTACCATCTCAAAGAAGTGGTTGGTGCTGGGGTAACGACTAGCAAATTCAATCAGTTTGTGTTCCTTGGTTTTGTACACAGTTTGAATAGCTGTTATCATATCATTCCAGACCTTTTTGTATGGCAGACCTTTGGATTTCATGTATTCATTAAATGTCACTTTGAAATTAAAACCTTTTTCAGAGTACAGATCATGAAGTGAAGGAATCTTCCACAGGGGCATGTAATCATCATGAACAACATATTTGTCCTTTACACTGGGGTCAAAAGGATAATACTGATCAGGACAGAATCGAAACAAAGCATCGTCCTCAATAATGTACACCCTTAAAGGATTGATAGAGGTAAGAACTGTATAGATCCCAATGTCAAATTTATGTCCATCAATGAGGAATGGTTTATCAACATACTGCTGAATAAAAGAGCCTTCTTTAGTCATGTCCAGTTCCGCTGCTGTCTTAATCTGAATACCACGGTGGTTGTTGTTTTTCTGCACCCACATCATACCAGGATGGCTGCCACTGAAGGAGAGGAACCGGTCTTTGTCACTGGGAAGTTTAAAGGCCATGGGAATGAACTTCATCTTGCTGGTAGCCAGACTGACTTTGTTGGTGATGAATCCTGACCCAGGGAAATGGTTCACTTTCTGATAGGGCTTCATGTGAGATATGTGTTCACTCAGCTCTCTGAAGGGATAGTCATGAGCCCACAGAACATGCCAGTCATCTGACTGATCCCCTGTGGTGAAGCCACACTGCCTGAACACACTGAACACATGCTGTAAGTAGCCAGTATGTAGATTCTTCCCATGGATCCACACAATTGGTCCTGTACTGTCATCCGTTTTGCCTTCCACCACAGCAGAAATACCTTGGTGGATGCTGTGCTCTTCCCTCATTCTGTTCAGCTGGTAAATGTTGAGGAACGTCAGGACAACACCCATCACAAGAACGAAAGCACAGAGGTACATGAACCGACTTGGTGATCCCATACGACGCCTCAGATCTGAAGTCCCCAGCAGATTCACTTTGCTGTGATACATTGTGGATTTCTTTTTTTTCCTTCTGAATTTGAGTTTAATCTTATTTCTTGTGAGAAGCCAAGTAAGAAACCGCAGTTGTAATTTGTCAATAAGTAATATATAAGCCAAAATAAATAAATAATAGATAAAACTAGAGATCTTTACATATCTACAGACTTCAAACACACTGTAAATGTTCCAGAAAAAGTATTTGTAGTGGAAAGAAACAGCTAACAAGTTGGTGTTCGTTGCATCTAGTTCACTCTGACTGACACTCCCAATTTTCACCACACCTAATAAACAGCACTCAACGGTTTGTGCCTAGTCATGTTATGCTTCAGTGAATTTGGGGGCATGTCACTGCCTGGCAGATTCAGTGACTGGTTGTGTCGTCTGCCGTTTATTGATGTTGGTAGAGAAGCGTGTTGTTCGCACTCTCAGTTTTCAATGTCTGCAACAGAAGTGAACTATTAAACACAGATGTTTTCATGCACACATTCACATGATCAGGCACACATATTTCAAAAGAAATACAGCACTTTAATTCATACAATTTCAAAGTTTAACTACCGTTTGAATTATAATACCAGTTCAGTACGGAGTTGCACAGATGTTGCTGTTTCATACATTCACAATTAGTATCAAATGTTCACAATATGCAAATCCAGGAGGTTATCATCCTGAATTAGGTTATTCCAGGTATTTCACAATTCTACTGTTACCAGTGAAAAAATAGACTAAAAAAGGAAAAGGAAGAAAGAAAAAAAACGTATTCATAGCATGCAAACTTGTCGGGTGTTTAAACACTTTTTTTTTAATCAATCCTACAGCTAACTTACATTGATGACCTCTAGTTTCACCAGAATCAATACAAAAGGAAAGAGTGGTTCTGTCATGTCTACACACACACACACACACACACATTAGTCCAAGTCCAAATTGACTTCATTTGTAACGTCAGTTGAACAGACCAGACCAAAGCCTCACTCACTGACACACACTCGCAGACAAACCGAGTCTCGACATACTCACCGAAACATTAGTGACACTAAACGTAATGAGTCAGTCGAGCACCTCAATCCAGGACCGAAGTCAGAAATCAACGCGAGCCGGGTTACCACTAGGCTGAGTCTCACTCAAACGCTACCATTCCGCTGGGTCACACAAACTAACGGCACAGCGCACAACAGGGGAGTCAACTCACTGATTGAACCTCTGCGCGCAGCGAAGTGCTGACTTGGGAGAGCAACTTCGTTGTTGTCAGAAGCAGGGGACGGTATCTCGCAGGACACCGCCGAAAGGCCCCATACCAGAGCTGTACAAAACATACATTGATGTTGGACTAGGCGCCACATCCATTCCAAAACAAAATCGCCACAATTTTCTCAACTTTGCTCAGACCTTCCATCCATCCATCAAATTGACCAGCACCATCTCACAGTCAACTGGGACATCACTATCTCCCTCAAAGGCGGCCTACTCGAAATCTCCATTTTCTATAAATCCACTGATGCACATTCATACCTAGATTATACATCTTCCCACCACCCATCCACTAAAGGCAGCATTCCATAACGTCTATGCAGACTCGATCTGCTCCAACGAAGAAGATTTCATTCTACAAGCAGCCAAAATGTCTGAGTTTTTCACCCTATATCCAGAGCATCCGCTCTAGAAACCCAGCCTCCAAAGAGACAGACTCACCGCCTACCTCGCTCGGAACCAGTCGCAGTTAGAACTAGTTAGAACTAGTAGAGCCCTCCCCCCCCCCCCCCTCTTCTCTCTCTCTCACTCTCTTTGTGTGTGTGTATGTGTGTGTGTGTGTGTGTGTGTGTGTGTGGTGCTTTTTCATGGAGATCAGAAGAAACGCTTCAAAGACACGCTCAAAACATCCTTGAAAGCATTTAAAATCAACCCTGACACATGACAACAAACTGCTATGAATCAAGTTAGATGGGGGTGGTTGAAATGTAGGGCAAATAGTTTGGGCCGGTGTTGGCGGATGTCAGCCTAGGTCTGTTACTTCGCGTAGGAGCGGACACTGGATTCAGGCAAGGCCTCTAGCTCCGACGTAACAAATCATCTGAGACATATCGTGCGATTTTATGTTTCACTCCTGACCCGAAAATTGACGTTTTCCGCCTTACAGGGTAGGTCTTGTCACATCCAAAGTGAAACCCCGAAATAGAGCTATCACTGCTCGGTCAAATCCGTTGTTGGTATACCAACTTAGCCAAAAATGACGTTGCTGGTATACCAACTTAACCAAAAATGACATCGTAACGTGTAGTCGCTAATGGTCATGGCGAAACTCCACAGTTTCAACTAAGGCGACTACAACTACTACTACCAACCACCACCACAACTACTACTATTACTACTACTACTACTACTAGATTTTTGTTGGTCATTGTGCCGGCTCAGTATTTGCATTGAATTTGCCCAAGCAATGAATTTGACTGAAGCTGCAGTCAGATTCGTTGCAGCAGAATATCATGACCACTACTACGTCAACCACATTGCTGCAACTACTACTACTACTTTAACATTTCGTTTTCTTTTTTTTTTCTTTCTTATTCTAGAGCTCCATTTTTCGATTTTCTACACTTGGGAATGAGATTGACAGGCGTACGACAGTCATTTGCAATGAATTTGACTGATCAACAGCCAGTGAAATAGGTTGCAGCTGAAAATCATGACTACTACTATTATAACTACTACTACAACAACTACTATAACTACTACTACTACTACTACTACTACTACTACTACTACTACTACTAGATTTTTGTTGGTGATTGTGCCGGCTCAGTCATGACCAGAACTACGTCGACTACATTGCTGCAACTACTACTACCATTTTAACATTTCGTTTTGTTTTTTTTTTCTTCTTTTTCTAGGGCTCCATTGTGCGATTTTCTACTACTACTACTACTTTCTACTACTACTACTATTGCTACTACTACTACTACTACTACTACCAGATTTTTGTTGGTCATTGTTCCGGCTCAGTATTTGCATTGAATTTGACCAAGCAATGCTTGGGTATTGACTACATTGCTGCAACTACTACTACCATTTTAACATTTCGTTTTTTTTTTTTCTTCTTTTTCTAGGGCTCCATTGTGCGATTTTCTACACCTGGGAATGAGATTGACAGGCGTACGATAGTCATTTGCAACGAATTTGACTGATCAACAGCCAGTCAAATTGGTTGCAGCTGAAAATAATGACTACTACTATTACAACAACTACTACTATTATTACTACTACTAGATTTTTGTTGGTCATTGTGCCGGCTCAGTATTTGCATTGAATTTGCCCAAACAATGAATTTGACTGAAGCAGCAGTCAAATTCGTTGCAGCGGAATATTATGACCACTACTACGTCGACTACATTGCTGCAACTACTACCATTTTAACATTTCGTTTTTTTGTTTTGTTTTTTTCTTATTCTAGAGCTCCATTGTGCGATTTCCTACACTTAGGAATGAGGTTGACAGGCGTACGATAGTCATTTGCAACGAATTTGACTAATCAACAGCCAGTGAAATAGGTTGCAGCTGAAAATCATGAATACTACTATTACAACTACTACTACTACTACTACTACAACAACTACTACTACTACTACTACTACTACTAGATTTTTGTTGGTCATTGCGCCGGCTCAGTATTTGCATTGAATTTGCCCAAGCAATGAATTTGACTGAAGCTGCAGTAAAATTCGTTGCAGTGGAATATCACGACCACTACTACGTCGACTACATTGCTGCAACTACTACTACTACTTCGTTTTCTTTTTTTTTTCTCTTATTCTAGAGCTCCATTGTGCGATTTTCTACACTTGGGAATGAGATTGACAGGCGTACGACAGTCATTTGCAACGAATTTGACTGATCAACAGCCAGTCAAATTGGTTGCAGCTGAAAATCATGACTACTACTATTACAACCACAACAGTTACTACTACTACTAGATTTTTGTTGGTCATTGTGCCGGCTCAGTATTTGCATTGAATTTGGCAAACAATGAATTTCACTGAAGCAGCATTGTGCCGGCTCAGTATTTGCATTGAATTTGGCAAACAATGAATTTAACTGATCAACAGCCAGTCAAATTGGTTGCAACTGAAAATCATGACTACTACTATTATAACTACTACTACTACAACAACAACAACAACAACAACTACTACTACCACTACTACTACTACTACTACTACTACTACTACTACTACTAGATTTTTGTTGGTATTTGTGCCGGCTCAGTATTTGCAGCCCAAACAATGAATTTGACTGAAGCTGCAGTCAGTTTCGTTGCAGCAGAACCACTACTACGTCGACTACATTGCTGCAACTACTACGAACAGTTTAACATTTCGTTTTCTTTTTTTTTCTCTTATTCTAGGGCTCCATTCTGCGATTTTCTTCACTTGGGAATGAGATTGACAGGCGAACGAAAGTCATTTGCAACGAATTTGACTGATCAACAGCCAGTCAAATTGGTTGCAGCTGAAAATCATGACTACTACTATTACAACAACTACTACTATTACTACTACTACTAGATTTTTGTTGGTCATTGTGCCGGCTCAGTATTTGCATTGAATTTGGCAAACAATGAATTTGACAGAAACAGCAGTCAAATTCGTTGCAGCGGAATATTATGACCACTATTATGAATTTGACTGAAGCTGCAGTCAAATTCGTTGCAGCAGAATATTATGACCACTACTACGTCGACTACATTGCTGCAACTACTACTACCATTTTAACATTCCGTTTTTTTTTCGTTTTTTTTCTTATTCTAGGGCTCCATTGTGCGATTTTCTACACATGGGAATAAGGTTGACAGGCGTACGATAGTCATTTGCAACGAATTTGACTGATCAACAGCCAGTCAAATTGGTTGCAGCTGAAAATAATGACTACTACTATTACAACAACAACAACTACTACTACTACTACTACTACTACTACTACTAGATTTTTGTTGGTCATTGCGCCGGTTCAGTATTTTCCTTGAATTTGCCCAAGCAATGAATTTGACTGAAGCTGCAGTCAAATTCGTTGCAGCGGAATATTATGACCTACGTCGACTACATTGTTGCAACTACTCTACTACTTTAACATTTTTTTTTTTTTTTTTCTTATTCTCGAGCTCCATTTTTCGATTTTCTACACTTGGAATGATACACTTGGGAATGACAGGCGTACGATAGTCATTTGCAATGAATTTGACATATCAACAGCCAGTCAAATTGTTTACAGCTGAAAATCATGACCACTACTATATATATAACTACTACTACAACAACTACAACAACAACAACAACAACAACTACTACTACTACTACTAATACTACTACTACTACTACTACTAGATTTTTGTTAGTGCCGGCTCAGTATTTGCATTGAATTTGCCCAAGCAATGAATTTGACTGAAGCTGCAGTCATATTCGTTGCAGCAGAATATTACGACCACTACTACGTCGACTACATTGCTGCAACTACTACGAACAGTTTAACATTTCGTTTTCTTTTTTTTTTTTCTCTTCTTCTAGGGCTCCATTCTGCGATTTTCTTCACTTGGGAATGAGATTGACAGGCGTACGAAAGTCATTTGCAACGAATTTGACTGATCAACAGCCAGTCAAATTGGTTGCAGCTGAAAATAATGACTACTACTACAACAACAACAACAACAACATACTACTACTACTACTACTACTACCAGATTTTTGTTGGTCATTGTTCCGGCTCAGTATTTGCATTGAATTTGCCCAAGAAATGCATGGACATTGACTACATTGCTGCAACTACTACTACCATTTTAACATTTCGTTTGTGTTTTTTTCTTTTTCTAGGGCTCCATTGTGCGATTTTCTACACTTGGGAATTGACAGGCGTACAATAGTCATTTGCAACAGCCAGTCAAATTGATCAACAGCCAGTCAAATTGGTTGCAGCTGAAAATCATGACTACTACTATTACAACAACTACTACTATTACTACTACTACTAGATTTTTGTTGGTCATTGTGCCGGCTCAGTATTTGCATTGAATTTGGCAAAACAATGAATTTGACAGAAACAGCAGTCAAATTCGTTGCAGCGGAATATTATGACCACTATTATGAATTTGACTGAAGCTGCAGTCAAATTCGTTTCAGCAGAATATTATGACCACTACTACGTCGACTACATTGCTGCAACTACTACTACTACTTTAACATTTCGTTTTTTTTTCTTTTTTTTTTTCTTATTCTAGGGCTCCATTGTGCGATTTTCTACACATGGGAATGAGGTTGACAGGCGTACGATAGTGATTTGCAACGAATTTGACTGATCAACAGCCAGTCAAATTGGTTGCAGCTGAAAATAATGACTACTACTACAACAACAACAACAACAACTACTACTACTACTACTACTACTACTACTACTAGATTTTTGTTGGTCATTGCGCCGGTTCAGTATTTTCCTTGAATTTGCCCAAGCAATGAATTTGACTGAAGCTGCAGTCAAATTCGTTGCAGCGGAATATTATGACCACTACTACGTCGACTACATTGTTGCAACTACTACTACTACTTCAACATTTTATTTTATTTTATTTTTTTTTTCTTATTCTCGAGCTCCATTTTTCGATTTTCTACACTTGGGAATGATACACTTGGGAATGACAGGCGTACAGCCAGTCAAATTGGTTACAGCTGAAAATCATGACCACTACTATTACTACAACAACTACAACAACAACAACAGCAACTACTACTACTACTACTACTACTAGATTTTTGTTAGTGCCGGCTCAGTATTTGCATTGCATTTGCCCAAGCAATGAATTTGACTGAAGGTGCAGTCAAATTCGTTGCAGCAGAATATTACTACGTCGACTACATTGCTGGAACTACTACGACCAGTTTAACATTTCGTTTTCTTTTTTTTTTCTTCTCCTATGGCTCCATTCTGCGATTTTCTTCACTTGGGAATGAGATTGAAAGGCGTACGATAGTGATTTGCAATGAATTTAACTGATCAACACCCAGTCAAATTGTTTGCAGCTGAAAATCATGACTACTACTATTATAACTACTACTACAATTACAACAACAACAACAACAACAACAAACTACTACTACTACTACTACTGCTACTAGATTTTTGTTGGTCATTGTGCCGGCTCAGTATTTGCATTGAATTTGTCCAAACAATGAATTTGACTGAAGCTGCAGTCAAATTCGTTGCAACAGAATATCATGACCACTACTACGTCGACTACATTGCTGCAACTACTACTACCATTTTAACAATTCATTTTCTTTTTTTTTCTCTTATTCTAGAGCTCCATTCTGCGATTTTCTACACTTGCGAATGAGATTGACAGGCGTACAATAGTCATTTGCAACGTATTTAACTGAACAACAGCCAGTCAAATCGGTTGCAGGTGAAAATCATGACTACTACAACAACAACAACAACTACTACTACTACTACTACAAATACTACTACTACTACTACTACTACTACTACTACAATTACCAGATTTTTTTGGTCATTCTGCCGGCTCAGTCAGGACCAGTACTACGTCGACTACATTGCTGCAACTACTACTACTACTTTAACGTTTCGTTTTCTTTCTTTTATTTTTTCTTTTTCTAGGGCTCCATTGTGCGATTTTCTACACTTGGGAATGAGATTGACAGGAGTACGAAATTGACTGATAAACAGCCAGTCAAATTGGTTGCAAGTGAAAATCATGACTATTACAACTAGTACTACTACTATTTCTACTACTACTACTATTGCTACTACTACTACTACTACTACCAGATTTTTGTTGGTCATTGTTCCCGCTCAGTATTTGCATTGAATTTGCCCAAGCAATGCTTGGGCATTGACTACATTGCTGCAACTACTACTACTACTTTAACATTTCGTTTTTTTTCTTTTTCTTTTTCTAGGGCTCCATTGTGCGATTTTCTACACTTGGGAATGAGATTGACAGGCGTACGATAGTCATTTGTCATCAACAGCCAGTCAAATTGGTTGCAGCTGAAAATAATGACTACTACTATTACAACAACTACTACTATTACTACTACTAACTACTACTACTACTACTACCAGATTTTTGTTGGTCATTGTGCCGGCTCAGTATTTGCATTGAATTTGGGAAACAATGAATTTGACTGAAGCAGCTGTATATCTGGATCTGTGATCTGAATGGCTGTCATCTCCTCAAGGTAAAGTGGAACCAGCCTGGCATACTTCTGCTTGTCATAAGCAAAGAAGTACTTGCACGGAGCATCAAGAGACAACAGGAGCAGCTCCCAAAGACCATCACGGGTGGCACGGATGAATGTGTAAATGAGTAATACCATCCTCATATAGGTCCGCACAAACTTGAAGAGTGATCTTTGTGATCCCTTCTTCTTATCAAACTCGGCCATCATTTTCAGTACCCTTCGGAAATCAAGGATAGTTAGCATATTTTGCTGCTTTTTCAACATCTCTTGTTGCAGGTGTTGAACAACTTTGGTCAAGCTGCTGTGCTGCTTCTACACATAGCTCCTTCAGATAAGGATGATCTAGGAAGAATTCTTCTACATAGAGATCATAGAAGGCCTGGATTGTGGTCATGTGCATTTCTTATTTCTAAGGCCTTAACTATCATGCAAGCTAGCTGATGTGGATCATCATTGCATCTTCCTGAAGAGGAGAAAGTGAGATCTCAGTATTATATGCTGGTTTGGATGGGTCGTGGCTGCAAAGTTCAACAAGAAGTTAGTTGTATGATCATAACCAGGAGAAACAGACATTCTGTAATGAAGACACTGTTAGTTCAGACTGAATATTTGTCAGAAACACTTTAGAAAACACAATGTAACATTCTTTAACATTCTGGCACTCCAGACCCTGAAACAAAGCGTGATTAATACAGTACGTTGGGTCAAAAATGACCTTTCAACTTTGACGCAGCGTCAAAGTTGAAAGATCATTTTTGACCCAACGTAATGTATTAATCACGCTTTGTTTCAGGGTTTGGAGTGCCAGAATGTTAAAGAATGTCCTCAGAAAAAATGGCGACAAGATTTTCCCACTTTCTGGCAATGCTAAGAACACATTCATAATAGTTGCAAAAAATTAACATGCAAAACCAACGGGAATCCCAATGTTACATTGGCCCCCACACTACAAATTCAATGCAAATACTGAGCCGGCACAATGACCAACAAAAATCTAGTAGTAGTACTAGTAGTAGTTGTAGTTGTAATAGTAGTAGTCATGATTTTCACTGCAAACAATTTGACTGGCTGTTGATCAGTCAAATGACTATCACACGAATAAGCCCTAGAATAAGAAAAAAAGAAAAAAAAAGAAAACAAAATGTTAAAGTAGTAGTAGTAGTTGCAGCAATGTAGTCGACGTAGTAATGGTATGATATTCCGCTGCAACGAATTTGACTGCAATTTCAGTCAAATTCATTGCTTGGGCACATTCAATGCACAATGAACAACACAAATCTAGTAGTAGTAGTAGTAGTAGTAGTAGTAGTAGTAGTAGCAGTAGTAGTACTAGTAATTATTTTCAGCTGCAACGAATTTGACTGGCTGTTGATCAGTCAAATTCGTTGCAAATGACTATCGTACGCCTATCAATCTCATTCGCAAGAGAAGAAAATCGCACAATGGACCACTAGAATAAGAAAAAGAAAAAAAGAAAAGAAAACCAAATGTTAAAGTAGCAGCAGTAGTTGCAGCAATGTAGTCGACGTAGTAGTGGTCATGATATTCCGCTGCAACGAATTTGGCTGTTGATCAGTCAAATTCGTTCCAAATGACTATCGTACGCCTGTCAGTCTCATTTCCAAGTGTAGAAAATAGCACAATGGAGCCATAGAATAAGAAAAAAAGAAAACAAAACAAAACAAAACAAAAACGAAATGTTAAAGTAGTAGTAGCAGTTATAACAATGTAGTCGACGTGGTAGTGGTCATAATATTCTGCTGCAACGAATATGACTGGAGCAACTAATTTGACTGCAGCTTCAGTCAAATTCAATGCTTGGGCAAATTCAATGCAAATACTGAGCCGGCGTAATGACCAACAAGAAACAAGTAGTAGTAGTAGTAGTAGTAGTTGCAGCAATGTAGTCGACGTAGTAGTGGTCATGATATTCTGCTGCAACGAATTTGACTGCAATTTCAGTCAAATTCATTGCTTTGGCAAAATCAATGCAAATACGGAGCCGGCACAAAATCTAGTAGTAGTAGTAGTAGTAGTAGTTGTTGTTGTAATAGTAGTAGTCATGATTTTCAGCTGTAACCAAGTTGACTGGCTGTTGATCAGTCAAATTCGTTGCAAATGACTATTGTACGCCTGTCAATCTCATTCCCATGTGTAGAAAATCGCACAATGGAGCCCTAGAATAAGAAGAAGAAAAAAAAAAAAAGAAAACGAAATGTTAAAGTAGTAGTAGTAGTTGTAGCAATGTAGTCGACGTAGTAGTGGTCATGATATTCCGCTGCAACGAATTTGACTGCAGCTTCAGTCAAATTCATTGCTTGGGCAAATTCAATGCAAATACTGATCTGGCACAATGACCAACAAAAATCTAGTAGTAGTAGTAGTAGTAGTAGTAGTAGTAGTAGCAGTTGTAGTTTTAATAGTAGTAAGCAGTAAACAAGTGGGGTATTTTTTGCTTCCGTAAGAAAACCTAACACAGAGTAACTTCCATTCAAGACTGGCACAGCCTTTTAAACTTTTAAAGCCTTTTAAAGCCAGACAAATACATAGACTAACAATCCTATAGTGGGGGGAAAAAAACAAGCGCAGGCCAGCAACTGAACTGTCTTCATAGTAATGACTTGGCAAAGATTTGGACTTAAGGAGGGGGTGGGGGGGGGGGGGGGGGGGGGGGGGAGTTTGAAGATGGAGAAACTGGGAACATGAAATTAAGAAAATGTGTTACAGATAGGAAAACTCTTCTCTAGCTGCATAAGGGAACCATCGCAATCCCTTTTGAAGGCAGATAAGTTTGTATTGCCTGCTCCGAGGCCATTCGTCCGCTGGGTCGGAACTCATCAGGGAGACACGGCTGGTTGTGTCTGCGCTCCTGGCGTCAAATAGAGACACACCACAGTCCATAATACTGTGGTGTTCTCACCACCAAGGGTGCAAAAAAGAATCCAATAGCACCCTCAAAGCAGTCAGCGAAGACACAACGCAGAAGGAGCGCAGACACAACCAGCCGTGTCTCCCTGATGAAGCAGAATATCATGACCACTACTACGTCGACTACATTGCTGCAACTACTACTACTACTACTACTACTACTACTACTAGATTTTTGTTGGTCATTGCGCCGGTTCAGTATTTGCATTGAATTTGCCCAAGCAATGAATTTGACTGAAGCTGCAGTCAAATTCGTTGCAGCGGAACATTATGACCACTACTACGTCGTCTACATTGTTGCAACTACTACTACTTTAACATTTCGTTTTCTTTTTTTTTTTCTTATTCTAGAGCTCCATTTTGCGATTTTCTTCACTTGGGAATGAGATTGAAAGGCGTACGATAGTCATTTGCAATGAATTTGACTGATCAACAGCTAGTCAAATTGGTTACAGCTGAAAATCATGACTACTACTATTATAGCTACTACACAACAACAACAACAACAACAACAACAACTACTACTACTACTACTACTACTACTACTACTAGATTTTTGTTGGTGCCGGCTCAGTATTTGCATTGCATTTGCCCAAACAATGAATTTGACTGAAGGTGCAGTCAAATTCGTTGCAGCAGAATATTATGACCACTACTACGTCGACTACATTGCTGCAACTACTACTACCAGTTTAACATTTCGTTTTCTTTTTTTTTTTCTCTTATTCAAGGGCTCCATTCTGCGATTTTCTTCACTTGGGAATGAGATTGAAAGGCGTACGATAGTGATTTGCAATGGATTTGATTGATCAACAGCCAGTCAAATTGTTTGCAGCTGAAAATCATGACTACTACTATTATAACTACTACTACAACTACAACAACAACAACAACAACAACAACAACAACAAATACTACTACTACTACTACTACTACTACTACTAGATTTTTGTTGGTCATTGTGCCGGCTCAGTATTTGCATTGAATTTGTCCAAACAATGAATTTGACTGAAGCTGCAGTCAAATTCGTTGCAACAGAATATCATGACCACTACTACGTCGACTACATTGCTGCAACTACTACTGCCATTTTAACATTTGTTTTCTTTTTTTTTCTTTCTTATTTTAGGGCTCCATTCTGCGATTTTCTTCACTTGGCAATGAGATTGACAGGCGTACGATAGTCATTTGCAACGTATTTTACTGATCAACAGCCAGTCAAATCGGTTGCAGGTGAAAATCATGACTACTACAACAACTACTACTACCACTACTACTGCTACTACTACTACTACTACTACAACTACCAGATTTTTTTGGTCATTGTGCCGGCTCAGTCATGACCAGTACTACGTCGACTACATTGCTGCAACTACTACTACTACTTTAACGTTTCGTTTTCTTCTTTTTTTTCCTTTTTCTAGGGCTCCATTGTGCGATTTTCTACACTTGGGATTGAGATTGACAGGAGTACAATAGTCATTTGCAACGAAATTGACTGATAAACAGCCAGTCAAATTGGTTGCAAGTGAAAATCATGACTATTACAACTAGTACTACTGCTATTGCTTCTACTACTACTATTGCTACTACTACTATTACTACTACTACTACTACTACTACTACTACCAGATTTTTGTTGGTCATTGTTCCAGCCCAGTATTTGCATTGAATTTGCCCAAGCAATGCTTGGGGATTGACTACATTGCTGCAACTACTACTACCATTTTAACATTTCGTTTTTTTTTCTCTTCTTTTTCTAGGGCTCCATTGTGCGATTTTCTACACTTGGGAATGAGATTGACAGGCGTACGATAGTCATTTACAACGAATTTGACTGATCAACAGCCAGTCAAATTGATTGCAGCTGAAAATCATGACTACTACTATTACAACAATTACTACGATTACTACTACTACTAGATTTTTGTTAGTCATTGTGCCGGCTCAGTATTTGCATTGAATTTGGCAAACAAGCGGAATATTATGACCACTACTACGTCGACGACATTGCTGCAACTACTACTACCATTTTAACATTTCGTTTTTTTTGGTTTTTTTTCCTTATTCTAGGTCTCCTTTGTGCGTTTTCCTACACTTGGGAATGAGGTTGACAGGCGTACGATAGTGATTTGCAACGAATTTGACTGATCAACAGCCAGTCAAATTGGTTGCAGCTGAAAATCATGACTACTACTATTACAACTACTACCACTACTACTACTACTACTTCTACTACTACTAGATTTTTGTTTGTCATTGCCCCGGGTCAGTATTTGCATTGAATTTGCCCAAGCAATGAATTTGACTGAAGCACTTGGGAATGAGATTGACAGGCGGGCGATAGTCATTTGCAACGAATTTGACTGATCAACAGCCTGTCAAATTGGTTGCAACTGAAAATCCTTACTTCTATTACAACAACAACAACAACTACTACTACTACTACTACTGCTAGATTTTTGTTGGTCATTGTGCCGGCTCAGTATTTGCATTGAATTTGCCCAAGCAATGAATTTGACTGAAGCTGCAGTCAAATTCGTTGCTCCAGTCAAATTCGTTGCAGCGGAATATAATGACCACTACTACGTCGACTACATTGCTGCAACTACAACTACTACTTTAACATTTCGTTTTCTATTTATCTTTCTTATTCTAGGGCTCCAGCAGCTACTACTATTACAACAACAACAACAACTGCTACTACCACTACTACTACTACTACTACTACTACTACTACAAGTGCTGCTGCTACTACTAACACCACTACCAGATTTTTGTTGGTCATTGTGCCGGCTCAGTATTTGCATTGAATTTGCCCAAGCAATGAATTTGACTGAAGCTGCAGTCAGATTGGTTGCAGCTGAATATCATGACCACTACGACGTCGACTACAACGCTACCGCTACTACTACTACTTTAACATTTCGTTTTCTTTTTTTTTCTCATTCTAAAGCTCAATTGTGAGATTTTCTAAACCTGGGAATAATTTTCAGCTGCAACCAATCTGACTGGCTCTTGATCACTCACGTTCGTTGCAAATGCTATCGTACACCTGGTTTATTGCCAGGTTTAGGAAATTGCACTGTGGAGCCCTAGAATGAGACAATAAAGAAAACGAAACGGTAAAGTACTAAGCTCTGGAGCTGTAAGGAAGAATCTCTCCCAAGCACTGGCATTCTGTGTAATGCCCACCAGTCCTCAAGTGACTTTCATGATGCGGTTGATGTGCTCAAGAGCATGATCCACCCCAATGGCACAGAATGGGATCTGGTTTTTGTTGACTACAAAGTTTGCATAAATGAACTCTGGATCTGTGATCTGAATGGCTGTCATCTCCTCAAGGTAAAGTGGAACCAGCCTGGCATACTTCTGCTTGTCATAAGCAAAGAAGTACTTGCACGGAGCATCAAGAGACAACAGGAGCAGCTCCCAAAGACCATCACGGGTGGCACGGATGAATGTGTAAATGAGTAATACCATCCTCATATAGGTCCGCACAAACTTGAAGAGTGATCTTTGTGATCCCTTCTTCTTATCAAACTCGGCCATCATTTTCAGTACCCTTTGGAAATCAAGGATAGCTAGCATATTTTGCTGCTTTTTCAACATCTCTTGTTGCAGGTGTTGAACAACTTTGGTCAAGCTGCTGTGCTGCTTCTACACATAGCCCCTTCAGATAAGGATGATCTAGGAAGAATTCTTCTACATAGCATTTCTTATTTCTAAGGCCTTAACTATCATGCAAGCTAGCTGATGTGGATCATCATTGCATCTTCCTGAAGAGGAGAAAGTGAGATCTCAGTATTATATGCTGGTTTGGATGGGTCGTGGCTGCAAAGTTCAACAAGAAGTTAGTTGTATGATCATAACCAGGAGAAACAGACATTCTGTTCAGTCAATGAAGACACTGTTAGTTCAGACTGAATATTTGTCAGAAACACTTTAGAAAACACAATGTAACATTCTTTAACATTCTGGCACTCCAGACCCTGAAACAAAGCGTGATTAATACAGTACGTTGGGTCAAAAATGACCTTTCAACTTTGACGCTGTGTCAAGGTTACTGAAGGTCCTCAGAAAAAATGGCGACAAGATTTTCCCACTTTCTGGCAATGCTAAGAACACATTCATAATAGTTGCAAAAAATTAACATGCAAAACCAACGGGAATCCCAATGTTACGTTGGCCCCCGAACTACAAATTCAATGCAAATACTGAGCCGGCACAATGACCAACAAAAATCTAGTAGTAGTACTAGTAGTAGTTGTAGTTGTAATAGTTGTAATAGTTGTAGTCATGATTTTCAGCTGCAAAGAATTTGACTGGCTGTTGATCAGTCAAATGACTATCGCACGAATAAGCCCTAGAATAAGAAAAAAAGAAAAAAAAGAAAACAAAATGTTAAAGTAGTAGTAGTAGTTTAACATTTTGTTTTAAGTAGTAGTAGTAGTAGTTGCAGCAATGTAGTCGACGTAGTAGTGGTCATGATATTCCGCTGCAACGAATTTGACTGCAGCTTCAGTCAAATTCATAGCTTGGGCAAATTTAATGCAAACACTGAGCCGGCACAATGACCAACAAAAATCTAGTAGTAGTAGTAGTAGTAGTAGTAGTAGTAGTAGTAGTAGCAGTAGTAGTAGTAGTAATGATTTTCAGCTGCAACCAATTTGACTGGCTGTTGATTAGTCAAATTCGTTGCAAATGACTATCGTACGCCTGTCAGTCTCATTCCCAAGTGTAGAAAATCGTAGAATGGAGCCCTAGAATAAGAAAAAAAAAAGAAAAGAGAACGAAATGTTAAAGTAGTAGTAGTAGTTGCAGCAATGTAGTCGACGTAGTAGTGGTCATGATATTCTGCTGCAACGAATTTGACTGCAGCTTCAGTCAAATTCATTGCTTGGGCAAAATCAATGCAAATACGGAGCCGGCACAATGACAAACAAAAATCTAGTTAGTAGTAGTAGTAGTAGTAGTAGTTGTAGTTGTAATAGTAGTAGTCATGATTTTCAGCTGTAACCAAATTGACTGGCTGTTGATCAGTCAAAATCGTTGCAAATGACTATCGTACGCCTGTCAGTCTCATTCCCAAGTGTAGAAAATCGCACAATGGAGCCCTAGAATAAGAAAAAACAAGGAAACGAAATGTTAAAGTAGTAGTAGTAGTTGTAGCAATGTAGTCGACGTAGTAGTGGACATGATATTCCGCTGCAACGAATTTGACTGCAGCTTCAGTCAAATTCATTGCTTGGGCAAATTCAATGCAAATACTGAGCCGGCACAATGACCAACAAAAATCTAGTAGTTAGTAGTAGTAGTAGTAGTAGTAGTAGTAGTAGTGGTAGTAGTTGTAATAGTAGTAGTCATGATTTTCAGCTGCAAACAATTTGACTGCCTGTTGATCACTCAAATTCGTTGCAAATGACTATCGTATGCCTGTCAATCTCATTCCCAAGTGAAGAAAATCGCACAATGGAGCTCTAGAATAAGAAAAAAAAAAAGAAAAAGAAAACGAAATGTTAAAGTAGTAGTAGTAGTTGCAGCAATGTAGTCGACGTAGTAGTGGTCATGATATTCCGCTGCAACGAATTTGACTGCAGCTTCAGTCAAATTCATTGCTTGGGCAAATTCAATGCAAATACTGAGCCGGCACAATGACCAACAAAAATCTAGTAGTAGTAGTAGTAGTAGTAGTAGTGGTGGTGGTGGTGGTGGTAGTAGTAATTATAGTCGCCTTAGTTGAAACTGTGGAGTTTTGCCATGACCATTAGCGACTACACGTTATGATGTCATTTTTGGTTAAGTTGGTATACCAGCAACGTCTTTTTTGGCTAAGTTGGTATACCAGCAACGAATTTGACCGCGACATGCTCCGTTGATTCGCTGATTTATAGCCGTCTTCTGTTACCACTTCAGGTCGTATAATTGTTTACAGATCACAGAAGTTCGGCGGATCTAGTCTTTCTTGACTAAAAGCTGTTTGTGTGTTCTTGAAAATGCCGCCCCCCCCCCCCCCCCTCCCCCTCCCCTCCCCTCCGGCGAATGACTGGCGTGAAATACTTCGCAGCTCCTTATCATAAGACACGGTGGGGTGCGGTGGGATGCGTGAGTGTGAAAGTGCGAGATGGTAAGGAGGTTAGGGGTGGGGTGGGGGTGGGATGGGGGTGAAAGGGCGTAATCAAATGGTCAGGCATTTGCCTGCGAGCCCGCCGCTCGTGGTTCCGGATTTTTACGACTTGAAAATCTTTTCTGGTGTGAGGCCAGGAAAGGTTATGACAACACAAGGAGAGGGATGGGTCCCAACCCTCCATTATTATGTGGCCCGGACACAATGACCCTGTTCACACGGTTCACTGCACATAATGGCCGTGAGTTTAGACTACGGGGCTTTTACTTAACCTTCACCTCTGTGAACATTTTAGTCGTGTGGTGGTGGACGCCGGGAGGGACGATTGACCTCTTTCTGTTAGGAAGAGATGGTCAGCATGGAGGATAAAAGCGCGGGGAGGGAGTGGGATGGGGTGCGGGTAGTTAGGACTGTGACACTCGGTGCGTGGTCTTCGAGAAAAGACATGTCGAAGGTCACCTTCGACATGTCTTTTCTCGAAGACCACGCACCGAGTCGGCGTCTCCGTCGTTCAGCCGAAGATTATTTGTTTCTTGCTGTTGTGAATCCTCCCATCTCAACTCATTTTGTATTGTGAAATTTAGTAAAACAAAAACAAAAGCAAACAAACTAACTAACAAAACGAAACAAAACAAAAGAAAAGAAAAGAAAACAAATCAAAACAAAAAAGAAGAACAAGAAGATGGAGAAGAACAAAAGAAAAGAAAGAAAGAAAGAAATCTGAGAAAATCTTTGTTTCTTGAGCACTGGATATGAGATTGGCCTATTCGTCTCAAAGAAAACCTGGATTGAAGCAGGGCAGTCCTGAACCACCTAAGCGTAAATTATGGTTCAGGAATCCCCTCGAGAATGTACCCTAGACACGCGTCAACTGTTGGTTCTCTTCACACCTATACAGAATTCAAGGGCATCATCATGTTGTCGGAAGGAGTCAGTAGTTACACGTAAACGCCCTATTTTTCATCCTATCTTTCATCTTCTTGTCCCTCCTACGTCCCACATCCCACCCCTTCCACCACGTGTTTTAATTTGAAATCCTTGTTAAGTCACTTCAAATTCATATTAACTGTTTCTTAGTGGGCCTGCTTGTTTTAAGGGTAGGGGTGGGAATGGGGTGTCTCTGTTATTCAGTTGTCTTCGGTGTGTGTGTGTGTGTGTGTGTGTGGTGCCTGTACCAAAGACCAATAAGTTGAGGTTCATTACATTGATATCAACTGTATTCATTTGGCGCTCAGCATCCAGCTTTATTTTATTATTTGACCCTCCTCCTGAAACTAATTTTTCATTATTTTCCTCTCAGCTGAAAATATTGTGGTGAGGAATTTTACGACGATTTAGAAATCAGGTTAGTTTTCAAAGTTCTCGGCTGTGAACATGCTTTACGGCCTGAGAATAAAGTTAATTGAACCTTTTTTCGATCGGTGCACAATCAGGCTGAAAAAAGAAGACTATAGAAAAGTAAGCATAGGATTATAGATCGTTTTTGCTTGTTTATTATTTTGTTGTTGTTGTTTCTTGAATTTATACTATATTATTATTATTATCATCATCATTATTATTATTGTTATTATATCATTATATTATTATTATTTTATTATTATTATCATTATTGTTGTTGTTACTTTTCATGACGATACTTGAGGCAGAAAAAAACTGAGCCCCTAAAAATATGTGAACGAAAAATAGCCGGATGATTTTTTCGACAAACTAATCACACTAGAGTATTTTCCCTTTATTTGTACACGCCTAGCCTTCGATGTCTTTCCAAATTAAACCTGGACTTTTCTTTTTCTTTTTTGTTTTCTTTAATCTTTTAATCTCATCCTGCATTACTTTGAAAGAATGATATGATTAATTAATAGACACTCTTCGTAAGTTTTTTTTCTCTTTTCGTCTTCTCGCGAGAACGCTCACTTTGTCCAAAAAATAAAAAAAGTGTTATTTCCGTTCGACGTGGGCACCATGCTGGACTAACCTATGTAAACAACGGCCACATAACGATTCTTTATAGTTTGTATATTTGACGAAAATAGTGACAGACATGACTGAGTTGACACAAGTGCACACGAAAGTTTCTGATATTCTGTCAAAAGCTGGGTTTGAGGTGCACCCTTTTCTGGTGAGTTGAGGAAAGCAACATCTAATGAACTATGAATTGTTGAAATCATGTACTCCCGTCACCTTGCTGTCAAGTTACGTCACGCAAATGTATTCGCGGTTTCATGGGGACGGTAAGAGCATACGAAGCAGAAAAGTGCAGTGTACGCACAGTTTTAGGAGTGGTACACACAAGGTATGGCACAAATTCGCTCTCATATACGCGCACGCTCGCACACGTACTCAGAGTGCCACAACTCTTAACCCTCACAGTGCTCTGTATATCAACTTAAACTTTAAAGAAATGTAGTTAAAATCTAGGACGGGAAACTCGTCACACACTACACTTGAGAATTTGGCTTCTGCATACATATTATTTGCACTAGATATGCAAACCTATACATTTTTAGAAACTAGAGATGTTGTAGAATGTAGTGAAATAACTGAAAATACTGTAGGTGGTACCTGCTTGGAGACTGACCTCAAAATATAAGCAGAGAAAATTTCTGAAAAAGTTATTTGAAAAGTAAGTCAAATGTTAGGAGAGACACAGTTTTTCTTCTGTACTACCTAAACACTTAAGACTGGTAATAAAATGAAGACAAATATGTGCTGGAAACATGGGAAAGATGATAATTCTCTTGACTTGAGCTATGTATAATGAATTGTGCCTCAAATGATGTACCAATAATTCAGCATCCGGACAATCAAATTTCACTATGTAAGGAAATGGGGTTTGTGCAGGCTTGTCTTGAAGCTAGATAGGTAAAACTATATGTTTTTGTAAACTAGAGATAATGAGGAATCTGAAAAAAATAATTACAAGACAGTACCCTGATGGCAGCTGAAGATATTCTTCACAGTGTAATCCAGAACATTGGCAAAAAGGTAATCCAAAATGTCAGTCACATTGTTTGAAACACCACAGTTTTCCTG
The DNA here is from genome assembly GCA_033310375.1 of Conus canariensis. Classification (NCBI taxonomy): domain Eukaryota; kingdom Metazoa; phylum Mollusca; class Gastropoda; order Neogastropoda; family Conidae; genus Conus; species Conus canariensis. The sequence goes on along the minus strand of CM065726.1, from coordinate 71,404,445 downwards.
CTTGAATGTCAAAACACATGAAACTTGAGAGAAAACAAGAAGATCATGTCCTTGAAAGACACGGAACAAAGTTAGGGCCTTGGTCTTCTGTGGAAGGCTGAAAAGCACTCGGGGCAGAGTCCCACGTCACATCCAGAACATTCCCAGCCAGAGCGCACACAAGTAGGATGGCCAGCAGCAAAGTTCCTCTTTCTTGACCTCCTTCACTCTCAGCATCACTCTCCTCTGCAGTAGTGCTTCCAGATTCTGGATCACACAAGAAAACATATATCCTAAGTCTTATGTTCATTTTATTGTTTCATAATGGTGCAAGAGTTGTTACAGAGAGCTTGACTCAGTTTCCACTAATTAGTCTGATTTTCAGAAAGAAAAAAATATGAACAGCATTAAACTCATTGTATGAAAAATGAAGTCATGCATAAAATCATAAATAAGAATAAAATCTGAATCACTAGCATATAAGGAAGGGGAAGGGCTATAGCTTTCATTGGAGACACGTCCACTCGTGACACGCCCACACTGTTTCCAAACTAAAAAAAACAAACAAACAAAAGTTATAAATTGTTCTCTTCAAATCACTACTTTTATTCATCTCTAAAGTGCTTTCAAAACACCTATAATCACCCAGAAACGATCTTCTAGTTTGATCAGGCCAAAGCCTATCACTCCTGTGAGTAACCATGTACTCTGCCCCCTCCATCCCCCCCTTCCTTCATGTGGCGGACCAACAAATGCAAAATAACCAATAACTGCACGCAGCAAGTGTTCCATCACTCGACAAACAAAAATAATCAAAGTTTGTGAACTCACCTGCTTAGCTTTCGTTACTACTGCTTTCGGCAACTGATTCTTTCCTCGTGCCACTTCCACGCAACTCCTGCCCAACTCGGTCGCTGATTCACTCATTATTTCAGTCAAAACGCACGAAAAACTTGAGATAACCGACTGACAAGGCTTGCCGGTGCACAGTGGATACTAGCAAGTCACGTGAACTGATCAATCCGGATGTTTAGCGGCAGTGGTATAATGGTTCTCGTCTGAACCACGATCGTGGCCCATCGCACTTAAGCGGTAAAGCCACGATCGTGGCCCATCGCATTCAGCGGGTTAAAACGCCGTGAACAAGTGAGGCTGACCTTTTACAAAGTCGGTGACTGGGGGGCTGGTGTCGGCAGTTTCTTCAGAGCAATTCATGACGCCCCAGAAGACTGGACGACTCATCCGTCCCAAATCATCAAAGTGGACAATCAAACCAGTGATCCAGTTCATAGTTAATCAGAAACAACTACTGCTGCAACAGATGGCTTACGTGAAACAGTCCTGCACAAACAGTCGTTCTTCTTCCCAAGGACAATTATGGCGTTGAATTATCTGGAAAATACACCATTAACACAAAGGCTGTTCAGTCCTGAAACCCAACGCCAGTGTTGTGCACCCCCACCCTTACAGTTATGCCAACTCATGGATGTTAGCAACATAAATGCACAGAAACACGTCTTGGCGTGCACACACACACACACACACACACACACACACACACAACAGAAGCAATGATCATTATTCGGTGTACCAACCTCACTCACAGACACACATGCACACCAATCATGGTCATTCTGAGTGCAATTAAGGGTGGGTGTTAGAGTGTTCATGATTGTTTTACCCATGTAATAGCTGTCCATGTCTGCTATGGTGATGAGGCTGGAGGGGTGAGCATGTGTCGTGCAGATATAGTCTCACTTCTGAAAGGATTTTTTTTTTACTGTGAGGTCAACTGTTGATAGTTTAAATAATTTCTGGATACATTTCCTCATTCCGCACAATCTCTACATCCAGTTTTCTTTTTCCATCACTATTTCCACCTGTGTGGGAACTGAAATAAAGATAATTAAATATAACAAACTCAAAACATTTTCCTGACAAGAAAATACAATAGGCTTTTCTACACTTTTTGTGTCAACATAGGATGGTGTCTTCTACTTTAATTTAGGTAGAAGTGAAGTTATCTGTAATTGTTCAAAATGATGGTGGTCCATTTGCAGAGTCTTGAGAGAGAGGGTAAGAGAGAGACATTTATATAATTTGTTCAAATTTGGACACTGACCTTCTGATGATAAATACAAGTTACATTTCATGATGAAATTTCAAACTTTTATCCAGAAGAACATTGTTTGGTGCATTTTTTTTTTTTTTTAAGGTATTTACAAACCTTGTTATCATCAAGCAATGGTAAGTGAATGGATTTATTCCCCACCCCACCCCTACCCCCACCCTGCACCCCCCCACTCCCCCCCCACCCCCCTGCATCCCCCCCCCCCCCCCCGCCTTTTTTTTCTATCTCTCGCCATAATTTTAAATAACAGTAATAAAAAAAAATTCTTACATCTAACAGATTAAAGGAATTAAAGCTCTGAAGGGTGATCCTATGAGCTTCATGGATTTATTGAATTTTGTCATTGAGAATCTGATCTAAAATGGCAAACATGGCTTGGAAGAGCAAACGTAAATAATAGAATTGTACACAAGTCTGCTTGGTAGCTGTATTTGATGTTTTTAGTATTAATATTGCAACTGCTGTCTCATCTTCTAAAGGAAATGTGCATCTTTTAAATATCCAAACCTAGAGTGATAAGCTGAATATTTCTTAACAAATGTATGTCAAAGACAAGCACATACTTTGACTGTGCATTGTTACTCAGCAGATATTGCTATCCTGTCCAACTGACTCCCTTCAAGATTTTCTCTTAACTCGTGGTCTGCCTTTGCTGATAACACAAGTACAGAACATTCAAGCAGCTCATACATCCTCACAAACAAAGACTTCTCTCAGAATAACCATGAAAGGATGTAGAATATCTCTAAAGTTTTCCATATTTCTGGCCTGAAATATTAACAAATCATCTTCATTACTGGTAATTGATATTGGGAAAAATATGTATGACTATATATATGTATGTCAATCATTGAAGATGTCACTGATATTTGAGACAGTTTTCAAATTTTCAGTCTACACTTGAAGAAGTGTTGTCTGCTTTTGTAACATCAAGTTTTGTGTGTTCTATCATTTTTGTTTTGTTTTTGTTTTCCCAGTTTAGCTTTCAGATTCAAAGGTGCAGAAAAGGTGGTTGTGTTCATTGGTCCTTTTTTTTTGTAATTGATACAAAGCTCTTATTACTCATAAAAAAATGTGCATCAATATTAAAGACTGTGTGAAACTAACAAGTTCACTGCAATCTAAAACTTAAGAATACATTGAAAAGCCCATATCAATAAACCCGGAATCCCCCCAAAATAGCTGTTTGGAAGAATCTAAATGGAGAGGGAGGCAGGTGGTGAAAAGTAAGGGGCATACTGTACCCCTCACGTGGCTGGTTAAGTTGTGTAGTTTTACTTTAATTTTAGTTAGAAATTCATTCATTTATTTTCTATTAACTCATTGAAATTTCATGCCCTCTAACCTCTGTTGCCAGGTTGGGTGGTACAATGACAGTGTGCACCAACCTTTTGCTTTACCCTATGACCAGGACACCCTGGCCTTTGTTGTCATCAGTACGCCTGCCATGTTTGACAAAGCCTTCAAACCTTTCATCTGCCATCAAGCCTGTGACCAGCAGAGAGACTTGGTCGATGAATGTATGATCCATCATTTCAACTTGATCAAGCAGGTAAGGGTGGCTGAAGAGTTATCACATTATAAAACGAGAAGTAATAAAATTGAGACGGATTTTCTTAAGTTAATTGGAAGCTGAGTGAAAACAGTGTTTTTAGCAGAGCATCAGGAAAAAGTATATTCATTTTATTGTTTTGGAGATAAGCATCTAATCAGATTCAGCTCAAATTTGATACGAAACACTGGCCATGGCCATCAATCCCAGAAGAGGTTATATAGTTCTTACAGTTGCTGGCTGCTACATATATTTTGTTGAGAGTTTCTCAGCAATTACCCGACCTCTTTGTGAAAAAATGTGCAGAGAAAAAGTTTAGAAGAAATCGGCACAGAAAATGACATGGGGATGTGGATTTGGAACAATAGTTGACATGTCACTCTCTGACATCTCCCTTTGTGCTAGATTTTCCAGACTACACATAGTCGTTTGAACTGCATGCAGATGCAAGCATTTACAGGCTGGAGGTAGCACTATACTAGGCACAGAACAACCAGAAGGCAGCGTAGCCATAGCAAGTGTGCCAGTGAAGGGGTTAGTCTCTCAAAACAGTACTGCCCTGCTCTCAAGCTGGAGTTTTTAGCCCTCAAATATGCATACACTGAGAGGTTCAGTAAATACCTTAATCTACCACTGTAGGGTTTGATGAAACAGGACTTTGCTGGTTGGCTGGAATAGTATTTTATGACTTGACATCAAGTACTGTCCTGGCATCAACAGTGAATAGTCCCAGTCCTTGCAGTCAGTCATCACTTATTCAGTAAAGACTGTCAAGGCACTAAGTGTGAGGCTCACTTCAAACAACAGTGTTTATTAAGTACAGAAAAGTTACTGAACAACTGCAGTAAATGAAACTTTTACAACACCAGGATGAAAGTTTTCAGGTACTGTTTGCTGAGGACGTCAGGAAAACCCAGCTTCATGATCCAGTCCTTGAATTTTGAGTTGGTTTGTCTCCATGGAACACAGTCAGAAGTCTTGCAGGCGTGGAACTCTTCAGAGATGTTCCCAAAGTGCTCTGCAACAGATTGCTGATAAATTGGTCTTATGATTTGGAAGCTTCATCATCAGACTGTTGTCAGTGAGCAGGAGAGAAGACTTACTATTTTGTCATCATAATGCATTGCAGATGTACTGAAAAGAATGATCAGATAATCTAGTAGTGTTAAAAACAGTTCAAGAATGCCTCTTCATCTGTAAATCATTCACTAAATGTCTTGAATTGACAAGAGTTCTTACCTAATTCATTAATACACAGACATGGTCTTTACCTACCCAAGTTCTGACCTCAAGTTTGGTCTGGACTTGGACAGGGAGAGCCTCTGACCAAGTTGGTTTATTGTTGGAGAATAGGCAGATAGAATCATTCTGTCTGGATTCTGAAGCCAGAAATAAATCATGAAAGCAGCAGAAAAAAGCCTCTGATACCAGAGGAAGAGGAAGTGGTGAAGATTGTTGTTTATATATATATATATATATATATATATATATATCCACAGTGTTATTTCACAGTTAACCTATCTAAAAGAAAATAAATTTGATATTCCTCTTTAAATAAGAGCATGCTTGAGATAACGAACGATATGGTATCTGTTTTTTTGTTGTCTTCAAGCAGGTTTTGTAGGCCTTTTTTTCCCCTTCTTTTAAAGTAGATTGTTTGAAAAGTGTGTTTAAACTGGGTTTTATTTACTCTTGTGTTTCTTTGCCTCATTGTTCCCAGTTCATTCATGAATTCATATGTCTTTCGTTTTAACTTAGTCAGTGTATACCACTTGCGCTTGCTTTGATTACATCCTCCATCAAAAATGGGCATAAGGATTTAAAGTATCTGAATACGGCTGACAGGTCTTTCCTTCAGAAGAGGTGGAAACAATGCACGACTTTGAGCTGACCCCGCTTCGACGTCCCCGAATTTTGGTGCAGACAGCAGGTCATATAGCAGGGGCAGCGTACTACTATCAGCGAAAAGATGTCCAGCCTGATGCCTGGAATCTGAAACAGGTGAGAGGGTATCATGGTATTGACAATGAGAACACAGTTTTAAGAATAAGATTTAATGATTTTGGCCATTGTAGCTGCAAGAAAGGTGAGAATAATGTTGAAAATGTAAATTGTAATCATATAGTAAAATTGCAGTAGAAGAATTGTAATCATACAGTGATACTAATTGCAGTAGAGTGAATGTTTAGGTTATAAAGCACTCAGTAAATATGTTTTACTTTATTGGCAGGAAGCAGTGTATTCAAATTGTGTATGTGATTTTTGTTGTTGTTGTTGTCAAATTAATGGGGCTTTATTGTCTGCAAGCAGTGATTTCTTCAATGTATCATTGTCATCATTATTGTAATTGTCAGTAATAGTAGTGGCGGTAGTAGCAGCAGCAGCATTATTATTATTTTAGATTGATCTCAGTGATTATGGTTTCCCCAGGAGCAAGGGGAAGCAGTAAAACCATCTTGCCAGCCGCCGTGGCGAAGTGGTTAGCGTCGCGGACTCCCGGCTGGGAGGTCGTGAGTTCGAATCCCATCAGAGTCATGTGGGTTTTTCTGCCCGACCGGCTCCTACCCAGAGTTGAGTTTGCTGCGGACTCAGTTGGGAAGACTGGGACCACACAGTCGACTTTCATCCACTTAATGGATGCGTTTCTGAGAGAGCTGCTCAAATTTCCTGACCAACACTGCAGGTGCCTGTATCTCTCGGGCCTGGTTGATGCCGGGATATATTATGAAAGGAAGCGTAGAGTACAGCCCTGTCATGTAGTCTCAGACCGAAATGGAAATCCGTAGCATCATCTTAATCATCCTCATTCTCATCGATCAGCATAAAAAAAAGTCTCAAATTCTGTGGCCCTTCATGCCCTGCTCACATGGTGACCTCAATTTCGATGTCCTCTCCACGTCTATGGCCTTGATTTGGTTCCGTTGGGGTCACCGGTATCGGCGAGTCCATGGGGGCTGTCGTTGGACGGACGTGGTGGCGCCCTCCGGAGGGTGAGCTCACTCACGCCAGCTCCGCGACTAAGCAATTATTGTCATCAGTAGGGGGCTTAGTAGGTGGTGTCCTGCGTATGTTAGATCAGAACAGGCGCCACTGAACACCACTGAAGTGACTCGGCAGCAGTGCAGTGTCTCCTCCGGTGGGTTGCCTCTTGACAGTTTGACATTGACTGCTCCCTGTGGATTGCCGGTGCCGGGGCTGCGACGGGGCCGACCGGAATGAGCGGCGTGGGTGCACTGCCTCTGAGCTGTCGCAGAGGTTGGGACAGAAAAAAAAAAGAAAAAAAAAAGAGTAAAACCATCTTTGAGAATGCTCCTCAGATTTGAAAATAGAACAAAAAATAGAACAAAAATCTTCAACATTTCGGTCATAGAGCCTCTTCAAGACTGATGACATGAAATCGAAGACAAATAGATATGTATAGGCAATGAGGTAAGAAAATATACGCATAAATGGAAAATATGTGTTTAAAGATAGAGAGGTGTGTGTGTGTGCCTACATGCATGCGTACATGCCTACACGCACACTCATGTGTGTGCATATGTGTGCGTGCATGTGTGCGTGTGTGTGTGTGTGTGTGTGTAATGGGGAAAAAGGAAAAAAGAGAGGCCGATAGAGGGAAAAGGCAAACAGAAAGAGAGAACAAGTACACACAAGTACACTTACACACACACACACGCCGGAGACCGGATATTGTTATCCACTCATGCTCATCAAAACAAATGATTCTGATCGAACTCACTGTGCCTTTCGAAAACAGAATGGAGCACGCGCACCTCTATAAGACTGAGAAGTATGCCAGTCTAGCCAGCAGTTTGAGGGAACCTGGCTTCCAGGCCTGGATCCTCGCCATAGAAGTTGGAGCAAGGGGATTTGTAGGCTCATCAGCCTATGACCTCATGCAACAGCGCGGGATTTCAGGTAACAAGAGGACCAGAACCCTGAAGGCATTGAATGGTAGAGGCAGCCAAAAAGAGTTACAGCTGGATCTGGCCAAGGAGGAAGAAAAGTGAACCTCATAAGGCTTAAATTTCCCAACTTAGAACAGGTGTCCCATTAGCAGTGGGGTAAGACATCCGTCTAAAAAGGCATGCCTTAAGACGCCTACACATCCAAAAGTTCCGGGTTTGAATCCCGGCAGTGCAGGAAAAAGAAAAAGTTGGCAGTAGAAGGGCATCAGGGAGTCATGACCTGGATATGGCCCGGCCCCCTTAGAGTGTAAGGAGTTCAGGGCCGAAACACTTGTCTGAGGGGGGTTTCTTCTCTGAAGACCTGCTTGACAGCCTAGACTTTTTTTCCTAATACAGCAGACGGAAGACCCCTTAATTCTCAAAAATGATTCAGTGACTGGACCACGTGGAAAAGAGGTTTGCCTCAGTCTGAGAACTTACATAACTTTGCAAGCTGTGTAAATGATTATGGAAGACGATGATGATAGAGATGATCTTTTGTCCAATGATTGGTTGGACATGAAGATGATGATGATAATGATGAGCCAGACATTAACATTCGACGCTTGTCAAAGCAAGCTGTTCAGCCTGTTGTAGCAGATGAGCTCAGTCTGCAAGATTCAGTTGAGCGCATTGAGGTTATTACAGCTTCAGACTTTGTACTCAGCGGGAGTTGTAATGATAGTGAGAGGGGCCCAGCGAGCACATGCAGACGGAGAAGAAGGGAGAGAAGGAGAGGTGCAGAGAAAAGAAGTCGGAGTTCAGTTAGAATGTGTGGAAGGGGCGTTGCCATGGAGGTCAGCAAAATCTTCCTTCGCTTGGAATTGACTGTCTCCAAATAGAAAGCTGCCCTAAATCCTGCTTTTAGAGGAAACTGGTTTCAAAGAGCAGGAGATATATATTATGACCTGTGTTTTGAGTGGTATCACACACTGAAAAACTACTGACTCCATGTATGCAGTTGCATAGATGTTATGTTTTACCTAAAAGTCACTTAGGAGGGTTTTCTGTTTCAAGTTTCTTACAATGTGACAGACAAGTTTGTAAGTAGTATTATTACCTTTCACCTGGAATGAAAAAAGGTTTGTCTTTTTTGGCCAGTTACTGACACACTACCATTCATCGTTTGTGAAAGTTTTTGTATACATGTAAATAGTTCTGTTTTCATTTACAGACACACACCAACAACAAATATGTCTTTTTTAGCTGTTTATTGTTGGTTTGATATTCATCAGTAGAGGCAGCAATAGATTTTTAGTGTTGATGAAAAAAATAACTTTCTACTTTGAACTGTTTCAGCAGTTTTCTGCTACCAAAATAATTAAACATGAGCCCAGATTCAGAATTTTCATCCAGTTTCCTGATAAAAACATACTACTTTCTTTACTGTATTTCTTACAATTTGCGTGCTAGAATGTTTTGTTACTTGTTACCCCAGATTCCTTAAAATTCCTCAGCACTGGGGAAGCACATATGTAGCGAAACGGTTGAAGCCTTTTTTTCCAGGACCATTTTTGTCCTTACCTGTACCAGACTGACCACCCAGTAAGTTTCCTTCTGTTTAAAGGCTTTTTTTCTTAAACATTCTTGCCTTTTCCTATACAAGATTGACATCCCAAGGAAGATTCTTTTCCTTTTAGGACTGAGTTTTTTTCTGACATGAATGAGTCTCTATCTTTCTACTTTATACATTCATCTCCTTACAAAGACTAGCACCCTGTAAAGGCTTTTTTCTGGATTATGCTTCTTATTGTCTGTACCAGATTTACCTTCCAACAAAGCGTTCTTGCTTCTTCGACTTGTTTTTCGAGACAGTCCTCTCTCTGGTGGTATGAGATTTACCTTCCAACAAAGCGTTCTTGCTTCTTCGACTTGTTTTTTGAGACAATCCTCACTCTGGTGGTATGAGATTGACCTTGCAGCAAAGATTCCTTCCTGTTAAGAGTAAAGACTTTACAGGATCATTTTTATCTTTCGTGTCAGGTTTACTTCAAAACTAAGGCCCCTTATCACTAAAGACCCTCTTTGTAAGGATTTCTGGATATTGTTGTCTAGGGGTTGTGCTGTAATTAAGTTAATGTCTTTCTCAGAGAACTTTGAAAATGGTGCACAGCCAGACATCATGCACTTTTGACCAAAACATCTGTATCCTAAATTACAGAAGATTTGTGGCGTCAGCGTCCATCCCAAGTACGGCGGATGGTTTGCATTGCGAGGTGTCCTTATCTTCAAGACGATCCAACAGCCCGACCTGCCATTCAGGGCACCTGTGGACTGTGTACAGGGCAGGGAGAATCGCATTCGACTGCTGGAGGGGTTCAATTTCCACTGGAAGGACTGGACCTACAGGGACATCATCCAGGCTGAGGAGAAGTACTCTGAAGAGCAGTGCAGGTACTTTGAGACCTTGCCCAAAGATCGGCAAGGTATCGTGGAACAGATCAGGGCAAATTCTGTTGAGTGACAGATGTTCGGAAAGGCAGAGGTTAGGAGCGCTGTATGGGGTGTTACTGGTTCCATGGGATGTTTCATGTACGTTATAATTTCATCTGTGAAAGCAGTCTGTTTCAATGCAAAAAAAGCTAACCATATGCCATAAATGTATTTCTCATGTGATTCAAGTGCTTTGTTAAAGTGTTGACTGCATTTGATATGGTTAATCCATTTTACATTATAGTACAGGAAACATATCAATGATTATGAACATTTTGCCCCTAGAAAAATCACTATTAATGCGTTTTACATAATGTCAGAGAGAAGAAAAGTATGGTCAGAACTGTTATTTCAGCAGAAGCAAAATAATCATCATGAACATTTTGCTACCAGAAAAGTCACTTTTTGTCTGTTTTACATCATTTTAATGGAAACAAAACAATGATTATAAACATATTGTCACCAGAAAAACCACCATGAGTCAGTTTATCTAAATAGAAACAGAATATTAATAATCACCTTTAGTCCATTTTACTTTGCATGGAGGGAAAGGAATAATAACTTTGAACATTTGCCATAGGAAAAATCATTGTTCATCTATTTTCCTTTTTTTGAAGAGAAGTAAAACAATAATTCTGAACATTGTGCCTCTGGAAGACAAATCACTGTATAGTCTGTTTTCTATTTTGTAGATGAAAAGAAAACAATAATTTTGAACATTTAGCCATGAGACCAGTCACCCTTAGTCAATTTCATGTATGTCAAAGGAAACAAAACAGTAAATATTTTGTCATAACAACAACAGCAGAAAAATCACCATTTATCCCTTTCACATTATATCAAGAGAAACAAAACTGTCATTATAAGCCTTTTGCCTCCAGAAAGATCTGCACCTGGTGTATAGAGATCAGGGCCTAGTGTGCATAAACAAGAGTCATTATCATCCACTAGCAGCCCAGTTACCTTTATGGTGATATGTCGATTTAACAAGAGTCATTATTATTCACTAGCAGCCCAGTTACCTTTATGGTAATATGTCGATTTAACAAGAGTCATTATTATTCACTAGCAGCCCAGTTACCTTTATGGTAATATGTCGATTTAACAAGAGTCATTATTATTCACTAGCAGCCCAGTTACCTTTATGGTGATATGTCGATTTCAACAGCAATTTAAACCTTAAAAGCAGCAATATCAGATGAAATTGTAGCTTATCATTTATACTGTGCTTGATAAAAATGATTCTTTTTGTAACAAAATTAATTGTGTAGAGCTATTGATACCAGAACTTTGCATCTTATGATTTATCATTGTTGGATTTTTGTTTTAATCATGGTTGTGGTTGAATTCTATCAGTTTTGAAAAATGGCAGTATGAGGGAGGCAAAAATACACACACACCCTGCCCCCACATTTATATGTAGGCATAAATGTCATGAAAAAAAAAGGTGTGTAACCAAAGTTGTATTTGTTTTGGGTTTTGCTTCATGAAGATAAATATGGCAGGAGTTTCATCTCACAGCTAAAGTAGTTGGAATGCATTGTTGATGACCCCAGTTTCTGAAGTGCAACACAGCAGTGATTTTTTTCAGGAGAGATGATGCAAACCAGTGATAATTCTTCTGCACAGATGTGCGTCTCTGGCACGTAAAATTCCCGTCTGACGCACAGGAATTCAGTCCAGTGTGTCACTAAAATGTACCGAAATTCACCACGATGCAATGATTTTCTTTTGTAGGCATTACAGCTCCGAACAGCATGTCAAGTAAAAGCACTTGCATCTGATCCGCCATGTTCGAAGTCGATAAAATCGTAGCTTTTCTTGGTGTTTTAGAATGTTCTGAATCGATGAACAACTTCCGCTTGAGAACTCTTCTCTGCTGAAAAGCAACAAGAGTTGTCAAATTAGACAACCCAGTCTGTGATTGGACCACAAAATCATATGATTCTGCCAAGCGTGTACAGGGTAGAAAAACCGTATGAAGTTCATCTTTTCAGAATCAAAATTGACTGTTCATCTGTGGCTTGCTGGTAATAATCCAGCAAATGGAACAAAATCAAAGGGATCTATGCAACACAATTGGTTTAGATAATTAAAATGGCTCTGTTATGGATGTACGAATGTGTAGTGCACACTGCAAAAGTGGCCAACCTACATAGTTTCGTGGAACACCTTCGGGTGTATCTTTTTCTTGTCTGCCTTTGGCCGACTCTGGGGAAAGGCTCTGGGGAAAGGTCCAGTGATGGTGAGGAAAGATTCACAGACCGCAGGGAAAATCCTGTTGACAGCGGAAAAGACTGTGACCTGGGATTCTCTTCAGAGAGCACATAAGACCTCATGGTGAAAGCTTGGCCCTGTCTGGAGTTGTACTGTTGTTGCCTGTCAGGAGAACAGCAAAGAGTGAGACTACAGGATGCACACGGCAGTTGCTTGGCAGTGGGTTTTTTTGCCGGTGGGCTCTGCAGTCATGAAATACGGACAGGTGCACCCATGGAAACGCTCGCTTGGAGGTTCTGTCGTGTCACACCCAGTGGTCATCATAAAATGGCATCTGCCAGGGAACAATTATGTCCCTTCACATGTTAGTGGAGTGCCCTGTACGTGCTTGCACCCCATATGAACACAGTGCAGGCTTCCAAGGGTGGTGCAGGATTGCTCCCAGCTGGTTTGTTAAGCAGTCACGGACAGTATTTCTCCGGGTCCTACCCGCACCTTCGGGTGTATCTTTTTCTTGTCTGCCTGTTGGCCAACTCTGGGGAAAGGTCCAGTGATGGTGAGGAAAGACTCACTGACTGCAGGGAAAGTCCTGTTGACAGCGGGAAAGACTGACCTGGGATTCACTTCAGAGAAGCACGTAAGACCTCATGGTGAAAGCTTGGCCATGTCTGGACTTGTACTGTCTTCACCTGTCAGCAGAACAGCAAAGAGTGAGACTTCAGGATGCACACAGCAGTTGCTTGGCGGTGGTGTTTTTTGCCTGTGGGCTCTGCTGTCGTGAAATACAGGCTGGTACACCCATGGGAACGCTCCCTTGGAGGTTCTGTCAAGTCATATCTAGTAGCCATTACAAAATGGCATCTGCCAAGGAGCAGTTATGTCCCTTCACATGTTAATGGAATGCCCTGTGCATGTCTGCACCCTATGTGAACACAGCACAGGCTTACAAGGGTGGTGCAGGATTGCTTCCAGCTGGTTTGTTTGGCAGTCGAAGACAGTACTTCTCTCGGTACTACCTGCATCTTTGGGTGTATCTTTTTCTTTTCTTCTTTCATGAAAGATTCCACAAATATTCATCACTCGCCTGTTTGCCACCAGGCTGCCGATGATCATTGAAAAGCAGCTGGAACATGATCAAATAACAAAATGTTTCAATACTGATGGAACTGGCGCACTTTGTGGAAATTCTGTGACGATGATCACAGAGGATATCCCCCATATCAAGTTCACTGTTAGAATCCTGATAGTATAGGTGTTCACATTTATTCACTTTAATTAACAGTTTGATTAGAATACTAATCTAAATAGATAGTGTGACGCATAATCTGGAGTGTTTATTAACTTTGTTAACAGAACTTCCTATCCATTTCTAATTCTTTTCCCTTTGTATCTATGTGTGTGAGCCAGTCAGAACACGCTTGTGTGTGTGTGTGTGTTTGTGTGTGTGTGTGTGTGTGTGTGTGGTTTTCAGTACATTTACAAGCAGTTACAAGGTGTGACCCGTAAATATTTTTTTGACCCCCTGAAAATTTGGAAACGAGTTTTTCGCACTGAGTCTGACTCCCTAATTTTTAGGAAATGATTATCACTGCAAACATTCGACCATTTTCTTTTGAAAGTCATATTTGGGTTCTTCAGATATGTGTTTTTTGTGTGTGTGTGTGTGTGTGTGTGTGTGTGTGTGTGTGTGTTGTGTGTGTGCTGTCACTGAAGCATATAGAAATTTGTTGCTATTTTGAATAGGTTTCTTGTCACATTTGGAAGAATATATCCCTACAAAACGACAAAACCAACAACAACAATAAAAGTGTACCTCTTTCTGTTGTTAGTAATGCTGTAACATATGTGAGCCTTTTTCTAGCTATTGTTATATACTGCTTTATATATCTCCTCCCTCCCACCACTGTTCTTCACCCTTTCCACCCCCACCCCCACATACTCCTTCCACTCCAAGAGAACTTCGAAATCACCACCAAATAATTTTTTTTTTTTTCCAAATTTTTCAAACAGTATAAAGAACATAAGAGATTTTCCAAATTTTTACAAAGTATGAAGAACACAAAAGATTATCAGTAACAAGACGCCCATCTCATCTATCCCTTAAATGACAGCAAAAATGTTTTGAAATGTATTTGGACTTGTAATTCATCTGTGTTTATTAAAAATGGTTTGTTTATTTTATCTTTTTCCTCTCACTCTTTGTTCCAACCTCATTCTCAAAGAAATGTGGTGCAAAAACTCTTGAAAATTTGACTTTTTTTTGGGGGGGGGGGGGGGGTGTTATTTCTTTTGTTTTGTGTGTTAATCAATGAACTAGGATAAAGGAGAATGAAATAGACCGCAGCTTTGCTGAAGAGAAGGCAACCTTTCAATATACACACAAAACAAGGTGCAAAGTAATGCTTACTTGGTGCACAATATAAAGCAGTCACTAGCTGGAACCTGGGGTGTATTGTTATATGCATTTTGTATGTATGTTGTCTGTGATATTTGAAAAAGTCAGAAATGAGCCTGTCTGTTTTGCATTGCATATTAAATGAGCATTATTTTGCAGCTTGTTTTGTGGCTTTTGTAATTTCCCCCTAGATGTAAGACTAGGAGTAAGCTGCAGCTTTGTTATTTTAGATTGAATTTTTATGTCTCGGAATTGTAGTTTCATTGCACTGTATGAAGGTCATTAATGATGTTGAAAAAGGCTAGAAATGTCTGAAGTTTCAATCAAAATAACTGTATGACCCCCTCCCTGTCCTGCCCACCCCACTCCCTAAGATAAAAGCATAATTGTTTTCTCTCTTTACGAATATGTCATCGCCCTTTTTGGTCCCATTTGTTGCTTTTTGGTTGTTGATGATAGTATGGTGATGATGATGATGATGTGATGATGCTGAAGTGATGATGATGATGATGATGATGAACTAATGATGGTGATGATGATGATGAAGTAATGATGATGAAGTAATGATGATGATGATGATTATGAAGTAATGATGATGATGATGAAGTAATGATGATGATGATGAAGTAATGATGATGATGAAGTAATGATGACGATGATGAAGTAATGATGGTGATGGTGAAAGTGCTGGCATTGTTGTTAATTTTGTTGGTGGTTTTCTTCTTTTGTTGTCATGTGAAAAGATGATATTTGGTTATTGAGCATATATCTCTCTTTCATGTGTTTTCTGTGTTTGTGTATTTCATTCTATGCTGGGTTTATTTATTCAGTTCTGTGTTTGTTGGGTTTCTTTATTCCGTTCCGAATGATGAATCATTCTGTCAAGGTTAAAAAAGTTTCATTGCAGTCACTGAGAGACAACAAAATTAATTTTGATGAGGATACTTGGAAATCCTTTTTTGTTTGTTTGTTTATGATAGTAGTGATAAAAATTTATGATGCAGGTAATGCTACAGTTGCTGGTGTTCGCATACTGGTTTCTAATATTATGTCACTGATAAATATTACTTGTTGTTATGGCCATAATGATTGTTATATAGTTGTTGTTGAAAGAGGCTGTATTATTGTGCTGTTACTCCAGATGTTATCAAAGAGATGAGAGAACATGGATCTGATGGAAAAAAATTGGAGATTGTTGTCGTTGTTATTAAAGGCGAGGAAACTAACAGTCCTATGGTGTGGTGCTTTATTGTCAGATGTAAATAATGTAAACAATATGGAGATTAAAGGTGAGGATACTAACAGTCCTATGGTGTGGTGCATTATTATCAGATCTAAATAATGTAAACAATATGGAAAGGGTACATGAAGGTGAAGTAGCAAGGGGGGTGGGGGGGGGGGGGGGGGAGGAGTAAGAAACCGGGAGTTGAGAATTATTCCATTGAACCCAGGGGACTCACAGGTCCAGAGCCAGTCCTCACGGTACCAGTTATCTTCTTTGCGATGTAGTAGACAGCTGTCATGTCATTGCGCTTGGCAGCTTCTTCAGCATCTTCTGCATGCTTGTCCAGCCAGTTCCTTTTATCTTTCTGGGCATTTGGCTTCACCTGTCTGTCCTTCTTGATGTACTCCTGTAGTACACTGCTTGGTCTGAGGAACAGTTGTGTCTCTTCTGGTGGAGTTCTTTCCTCTCTGCTATCAATTCGTGTCATCACTGATCCAAGATTCCCGCAGTGGCTTCTTAAACCCAAGGATTTCTTTTCCAGCTGTTGCCATGACATCCAATTTCTCCTCCCACCATTCTGTCGATACTGGCATTGTTTCAGTCAGGACTGAGTACCTGTTGCTCAGGAAAGCTTGGAACTGGGCCTCTGTGGTGGGGTCCTTCAACTTGCTTGTATTTGCCTCTCATGGACTCAGTCTCTTTCTTCTCTTTAGCTTGATCTGCAGCTTTGCTATCACCAAATGATGGTCACTGCACACATCTGCTCCATGGTATACACGTACGTCTTGCAGACATGAAGTTATCCACCTTGGCCCAATCGCGATGTGATCTATCCGAGTCTGAGTTTGATATCCATGTGATTGTGTGAATATCGTTATGTTGGAATAGTGACGACCCAATTTCCATGGTGTTCATTGCGTAGAACTGCAGAAAGCATTCTTCATTATCAATTCTCTTGCCATACCCATGTGGACAAGGACATGCTCAAAGCCAGACGGATCCAGAATAACAGTGGAAAATGCTTAAAGGTGGCGGTGACGGCATCGTCTCATGGATGTGCAGTCTCTGTAACCAGGTTTGGACCTCCGGCGTCATCTCAGAGGACTGGAAGAATGGCGAAGTTGTCTGTATCCCCCAAAAGGCAACCTCTCAGAGTGTGACAACTGGAGAAGAGTTACTCTACTGTCAGTACCAGGGAAAGTGTACTGCCAGGTCATCCTCAGCTGACTGCACGACGTTGTGGACTATGAGCTCAGGGAACAACAAGCAGGCTTCTGCCTGAAACGATCCTGTGCAGAACAGATCTTCACACTAAGACAGATCATCGAGAAGTGGGAGAGCACCAAGTTACCCCTAGCCATCAGCTTCATTGACTTCACCAAAGCATTTGAAAGTGTCCCCAGACCACCATTGTGGAAAATCATGAAATTCAGTGGCATCCCAGAGAAAGTTGTGTTGGCTATAGAGCAGATTTACATAAATTCCCAGTGCAGAGTCAGGACGGAAGATGGCTACAGTGACTGGTTTGAAGTTGTCATTGGGGTAAAGCAAGGTTGTATTGTCTCCCCTCTCCTCTTTGCACTTGCCATTGACTGGGTTTTGAAACATGCAACCCAAGGGAAGGGAATCATGTGGACAGAAGGAAACAGCCTCCCAGATCTGGATTTTGCAGATGACATTGCCGCTCTTGCAAGCACCACTGAAGATCTTCAGGTGCTTGTAGACAATATCGGCAAGTTTGCAGGCAAACATTGGCCTCATTATCAGTGCCAAAAAGACTAAAAACATGCTCACTGGTAAACACCAAGGGTCAACAGACCTCATCAACCTAAAATAAGTGGAAGAAGTAGAGAACGTCACATACCTAGGCAGCTCCATCAACAAAGCCAATGACCTCAACCATGAACTGAACTGTTGTATTGGGAAAGCAACATCGGCGTTCAATCAGCTGAACAAAATATGGAACAGCAAGAAATTCTCCCTTGGAATCAGATTAAAGTTTTATAACTCCAGTGTGATTTCAACGCTGTTATATGGCTGTGAAACCTGGCAACTGAAGACCACCCAGGAGAAGAAACTTGACGCTTTTGACACTTAAGTGCCTACGTAAGATCTTGGGCATCAAATGGTCAGACTTTATACCAAATGAAGAGATCAGGGAGAGGTTCAAACAGGTCTCTGTGTCAACCATCATCTACAGACAGTGTCAACCATCATCTGCGGACGGCGCCTCCACTGGCTGGGTCATGTCTTGAGATTACCCTCATCAAGGCCTGCAAACCAGGCCATTAAATGGACCTTAGCAGGCCAGAGAAAAAGAGGATGACCCAGGATGAGCTGGCGACAGACAGTGGAGAGAGACCTCAGACTCGTTGACAGAGGATGGAGTGACACCAACAGACACAGTGGAGTGCCTTGACTGCCTCATGCGTCGCAAGACACAGGAGCATCTAAATGTAAGTCTAAGTAAGGAAGAAAGTTGAGAATTGACACCGTCATATTACCGTGTCAGCCTCATATACACCCTGAAACAGAAAAGGAATGAAGCATAAGAAAGGAGGAAAGGAGAACATGTAGCGGCTAACTATTGTCCTAATCAACTTTTTTGTTTTTTGCTCTTTTTTAATGACTGTTTACAAAGAGAGGAAAAAAAGGTCTGCCCTGGAAATGGACAGCGCAGCTTGTGGAAAGAATTTATCACAAGTCTGGGGAGTTTGCTCCCTTTTTCATTTTTCCGTAGCTATGAGGAAAACGAACACACAACAACCATAGTGCCTGCGTACATGTTAGATTACATTGCAGCTCACGTGTACACATACACACACATACACATGTGCATAGACATGTACACATAGACTTAGGAGACAGACACAGGACACACACCTATGCTTAAGTGCTTGATGTCCTTGTGAGTGTGTTTCTTTTTACAGTCCTTTGTTTTGTGTCATATCCTTCAGAGGTTGTATTAGCCTTGTTTTACTCTCTGACATATCAAAGACTCGGCTTTCTCTGGGTGATTTGCATTTTTTCTTTTTTTTTTTTATAAGTCTTTAAATCAGCTTTTTTCCTCTGAACATATTTGAATGATACTTTCATAGGTCATGAATGATATTATTATTCTTATTGTTATTAAGAGTACTTATACAGCACCTATCCCCCTCCTGAGACCAAGCTGTAAGCGCTTTACAGTCCGCATTCTCGTTTACACAATGGGCTGCCTACCTGGGTAAAGCCGACTGAAGAGCTGCATGCTGGTGTTTCAATCAGTCGTTTCCTGTGTCATTCAGTCAATATCGTTCATTCAGTGTAACAACTCTTTCATTCTTTTCGATTTTTCACGCAGAGTGCATGCTATGTGTAACATGTCATCCATACCAACAGCCAAACTGGCCTTCTCTTCCGAAAGTTGGTGATGGGATTTTACGTGTGTGCAAGATGTTATGTGCGCATTCACACATGGAACCTCGGTTTATAGTCTCATTCAATATGAACATTGATTTGACAGTCCATGTTTACATCACTCACTAATGATTTGTTCATTTGTTTCTTCTTTCTTTTAGTGTCCACAATCATCATGTTGATTATTCTGACACTTTTGTGTGTATGACCATTTTTTATCCCGCCATTAAGGCAGCCATACTCCAACTTCGGGGAAGGTGCATGCTATGTGTAATGTGTCATCCATACCAACGGCCAAACTGGCCTTCTCTTCCGAAAGTTGGTGATGGGATTTTACTGTGTGCAAGATGTTGTGCGTGCGTTCACACATGGAACCTCAGTTTATAGTCTCATTCGAAGGACTGTGGGGGGAATTGAGTCAGAGCCAATGTTAACTCCGAGGGAAAAATCCCCCAGTACCGAAACGGCCCGGCAGAGATGCGAACCCGCAACCCCAAGATTACGAGTCCGATGCTCTACCAACTGAGCTATTCCGGCCCTTTGATGTTTGATTAGTCCTGTTTCTGTAAACTATTAATCATATGCAGATTAATTTGACAGGTCCTGATATTTTGTGTTACAAATCATAGGGACATTTATTCAACATGTCCTATTTCAATTGGTCACTAATGATAGGCACATTGATATGAAAGATCCTACTTTAACAGGCCAGACTTCCTCCAAGTTTTGATAGGTCACTTATCACATGTACATCAATTTGTAGATCCTTTAGGGTTGCTGTTTTTTTCATGTTGATGATGAGTGCTGTTATTTGATAAAAGTATCTGTTGTACATGCTTAGACTTGCTATTTGTGAGTTCTTGTACTTCAGTCCATAGAATGTGGAAATATAATTTCTGTTGAACTGAATTGAAATGATTGTTTATGAAGCATATGTGACAAGAAGAGCTCACAAAGTCCTGTTGAAATGAGTTGACTACTGTATGAGAAACAGATTATTTGCTAAGTAAGCTAGGGTATGTCAGTAAAGGATGCTGAATCCAGCTCTTCATTCCCAAGATAGCATTCCTGTTCCTCATATCTATTGGATGTGTTTGCCTGCTTGTGGCCATTGCCCTGTTTAGGATTAGATGGTGTTTAACTTTTATTGTTGTTTTTTTTTGTGTTATATTTTCCAACCTATTGTTTGTGCATTTATGCTACCCAAGCCTCTTTTTGTAGGTTTTGAATGTATTTACCATTACAGGTACACTTTGTTGTGACTGACCATTCACCACACAGTGCTTATTTATTGTAAATTAACTGCCTCAAGATTATGGATGGTTGATGGTTTATTTCCCCAGTTTAATTATAAATTTTACCACTCTAAATTGATTTATAGTTGAAGAGTAGCCACACCAAGCTTCATTTTGGATCATTAGATCTGGTTTCTGGACTACACTGCAGATATGCAAACCACCTCAAGGTTTCACATGCGTTGTCCAAAAGACATAATCTATGTCTCAGCGACAGGCCAGTGCAAGGCAGTGTGGTGCAGGACAGAGCAGAAATCTCATCTTTGTTCACACTACTGAGAAGGAGGGGGCATGGAATGGAAGATCTTGAAACACCATGCACTATCCTTCCAGTTTGCCACCGGTAAAGAGTCCACTGGGTGGTCTTGTGGTGCCTCAGAAATGTCAGTAAATGTACCTGAAATAGTTGCCGGTGAAGACAGTCCAGGCAAGTCATACTGAAGTCATGACAAGACGAGGAGGGAGGGGAAAGGAGAGTAACGAGCTAAATATTATCCGCTTTTGTTTCAGTCAGAACTGCTGATATCATGAAGGGACCCGTCTGGGAAAACCTACTTTGATGTGACAGGTTTCCAGTGCAACCACATTGAATTTGACTGTCTCCAACTGTTTTGCCTAGGACAGGTTTCCAGTGCAACCACATTGAATTTGACTGTCTCCAACTGTTTGACCTAGGACAGGTTTCCAGTGCAACCACATTGAATTTGACTGTCTCCAACTGTTTGACCTAGGACAGGTTTCCAGTGCATCCACATTGAATTTGACTGTCTCCAACTGTTTTGCCTAGGACAGGTTTCCAGTGCATCCACATTGAATTTGACTGTCTCCAACTGTTTGACCTAGGACAGGTTTCCAGTGCATCCACATTGAATTTGACCGTCTCCAACTGTTTGACCTAGGACAGGTTTCCAGTGCATCCACATTGAATTTGACCGTCTCCAACTGTTTGACCTAGGACAGGTTTCCAGTGCATCCACATTGAATTTGACCGTCTCCAACTGTTTGACCTAGGACAGGTTTCCAGTGCATCCACATTGAATTTGACCGTCTCCAACTGTTTGACCTAGGACAGGTTTCCAGTGCATCCACATTGAATTTGACCGTCTCCAACTGTTTTGCCTAGGACAGGTTTCCAGTGCATCCACATTGAATTTGACCGTCTCCAACTGTTTGACCTAGGACAGGTTTCCAGTGCATCCACATTGAATTTGACTGTCTCCAACTGTTTGACCTAGGACAGGTTTCCAGTGCATCCACATTGAATTTGACTGTCTCCAACTGTTTGACCTAGGACAGGTTTCCAGTGCATCCACATTGAATTTGACCGTCTCCAACTGTTTGACCTAGGACAAGGTTCCATGCAACTCAGTTCTGTTTGAATGGCTTTGACTGTTTAACTTTGGAATAGATTGTCCCGTGATGTGACAGGTATTTATACAACCAACTCAGTTCTGTTTGAATGGCTTTGACTGTTTAACTTTGGAATAGATTGTCCCGTGATGTGACAGGTATTTATACAACCAACTCAGTTCTGTTTGAATGGCTTTGACTGTTTAACTTTGGAATAGATTGTCCCGTGATGTGACAGGTATTTATACAACCAATTCAGTTTGACCTACTTCAACTATGCTAGGTTCTTCCATGATGACAGGTTTTCAGTTCAACTGATAACTGTTTGACTGGCTCCAACCATACTAGTTCTCCCATGACGCAACAGATATTCAGTACAACTGAATTTTATTTGACTGGCTTAAGTGCAGCCAAAGTCAGTTGACCAACTTCAGCTGCATTGGGTTCTCCTAGGATTTGACTGCCTGGATTGTTTCACTGAAGACCGAGTTCCACACCCTACGGCCCTCTTGTCGGACAGGGCATGTCATCGTGCAGTACTTTGCTCAGTCTTTTATTGTATCTGCACTGTTTATTGGTTTGGTGGACAGTTGTTATGCCTGGTAGGTCTATTTTTTTAACTGGTCCCCAGGCATCGTTACAGGATTCATTGGCGTTCCTTGCTAGACAGAGAGCTCCTAAACAGAATGGAATACATTTTTGTCCTCTAGTTTGGACGGTACAAATGCAAAACAACTAAAATGTTTTGACCAAAATGAAACATCTAAAATGCTCTGACCAATGTACCAAAATATACAGCATTTGTAGGTTCTTAATTGATGCATCAAAAACAAAAGAAACAGAACATGTAGTGTAACCATTAAACCATAAGTTGAATACCATCTCAAACAGTTGATACCAAGAGTAAGAAGTCAGAGCAGAGACATGCTGATTAAGTTTGATATTCTTGTTGTGACATCTATAACGACAAATGATTATTGATCATTCAGCCAATGAGAGTAATGCAATTAAGAAAGAAGTGACTGCCATTTTGGTAATGTTATTTGCTCATAATCAGGATAAAGAAGAAATAGTACTACATGCTAGCATTAGTTACTAAAAAAACCCATTGTCTTTGACTAAAAGATTTGGGGGACATTAACTAATGTAAAACCTTTCTGAGAGGAGCTAGCAAATCTACAGGAAATCCAGAATGTGGCATTGCAGAACAAGAGTCCAGCGCCTCATCTGTTAGGCCAGCCACGCCCGGTGTTAGGAGATCTAGCAGTCAGCAGACAGCCATGTGTGGTGTTAACTGCATACTGTTTCCTTGCGCTGAACCCTACGAAGTGATCTGAAGCGATCAAAGCTAAGTGAATTTTCATTGTTTTATTCGTTAATGTCTCACCTGATGAAGACCTAAGAGGTCGAAACTAGTTGTGTTTCGTCTTGTGACTCGTTTGTCCACGTTCTCTGGGCGGTTCGCTAACATTTATTTAAGATTTGCATACTGTTGGTCACTGTGGAATTCATGATACTGTTTTGTTGTATATACAGCAAGACATAATGCAAACCTTGATATTAACATTTATGTGACAGGTTACCTTGCGGAAACTGAAGTTGTTGAACATGCTTTTATATGTTGATTGATCTGAACTTCCGATATGGTGCCATTGTTGTTCAATGTGATATGTTACCCCCATAAAAAGAATGTTTAGTACTGACAAAAAAGATGATTACTGTTTCTGAATGAATTTCTTTTTTATCTCCTCATTTCTTGTTGGTTTGTTTTCTTTTGTTTGTTCAGTAATTTTTTAATAAGAAAATAGAAATATGATAGAGGTTGTTGCTGATGGTTAGAATTCTCATGAGGTTACCGTACATGTCATTGTGCTTTGTTTGCTGATTCTGTGGTCTAATTCACCTTGAGGAATGTGTTTATGGAACTCAGGTTATAACCAGATTGAAGAGAAATGTTTTTGTGTGTATGTGAGTGTGTGTGTGTGTGTGTGTGAAACTTGAAACTTTTTTTAATGTCACTAAACACCATTAAAGGATTTATGGACACAAGATGGCGATGATTAAACAACTCATCATCCAAAGAAATAATGATTTGTTCTTTTTACATAAAAAGTCATTATGTAAAGCAGTCATATACATATTTCGCAATTTCAACCTGAAGGTCATCATTAGACATCAAAGTACTTATTTTCAATGAGGTAGCGTCGTATATATCCATTTTGTTTATGATACGTTTTTTAAACGTATTCCTGATTTTATCGTAACGTTTACAAGAGTCTAAAAAATGTACCTCGTCTTCTATTATATTGCAAGTTGTACATTTCCTGTCTTCACGCTTAATATGGAATATCTACCTCTTTCTATTGCGAGGTCATGTGCGCTAATTCTTAATTTACAAAGTTCTTTCCTGTAATGTTTATTTGTGCATTTGATGAGGTACGGTTCAAGCTTATATTTATTACTGACGTCATTATGAAATTTTAACCTTGGTACTCTTTCTTTTTCCCAAGTGTATATATTCACTTTGTAACTTTCTCTCTGTTGCATAATGCAATTTTTGAGGGTTAAGTGTACTTTGGTTATTCCATACATGTGTCATTCCAATATTACTTAAGATCTTTACAGAAGATTTCTATGAAGATGATGGGTCAAGATCTTCGTACGCTTCTCTTAGATATGAGTCTTCCTTTGATTCCATTATATGGATCCAGAACATGACTACTTGACTCATTATTTCTTGACACAAGGGAAATCTTCCAAGTTCAGCTAGTAATGGCAATTTCATTGCTTTTCTGTGTATGCCTAATACATGTCTGCAAAATTTTACATGTACGTTCTCGATCGGATTATTGGATAATAAGTATTTGTGATAAATGTCGAACATTGTAGTCTGCTTTTCAACATGCCCTATCTTTTCTGTAAATGGAAACCAAACTTCTGCACCATAAAGCATAACTGGTGAAATCAAAGCTTCAAAGAGTTTTGCTGTTGATGATACATTGACATGTTCTCCCTTTACTTTACGTAGTAAGGAGTGTACAGCTTTGTTACCTTGTTTTGCTAGATGATCTTGTGCTTTATGTAACTCTCCACTTTTATGAAGAATTATCCCTAAATACTTGTATTCATTTACTGTCTCAAGAGAATCATCTCCACATGTAAATGCAGTTGAAAAATTTGAGCCAGTTTTAGTGAATATGACAACTTTTGTTTTATCTTTATTTAGTTTCATGCCCCATTCTGTACAATAATCATGAAGTCGATTAAGTTTCGTTTGTAATCCCGATTTTGTGTTTGACAACATAACTATGTCGTCAGCATATAATAAATGCGATATTCATGTTTTTTTCAGCTTGTTTATAACAGGAGAATCATTGTTATCAATATAGTTTGAAATATCATTTATAAAGATATTAAGCAGCGTCGGGCTAAGTGAACTGCCTTGAAGAAGTCCTTGTTTGACCGGGACTGATCTTGTAAATCCATTATTTGATTTTCCACAAACCATCGCGTTTGTGTACATATCTTTTATAACCCGATAAACAATAGCCATTGATACCTATATTGTATAGTTTCAGAAGTAAAGCGTCATGCCATATGCTGTCAAATGCTTTTCTAAAGTCTACAAAACAACAGTATAGTCTGCCATTCTTTTTTCTTATTTCACTATCAATTATCTTTTTTGAAATGAATATCTGGTCTGTTGTTCTGTAGGATTTTCGAAATCCTGCCTGTTCTTTTATAAATAAATCTCTGCTTTCTATGTAATTTGTTATCCTATTGTTTAATATTTGACAGAAAGTATCAGGCAGCAGTTTAAAGTAATTCCACCATAATTGTTAGGATTTGTAGGATCGCTGCTTTTATAAATGGGCACACAAATGCCATGTTTCCACAAAGTGGGATACTGGCCATATCTTAGTACCCAGTTAAATATATTCTTAAGAGGTATAATTATCTAAGGCAAACTGTCTTGATTATTTCATTTGAGATTCCATCCTTTCCCGTGTTTTTTTTTATTTTTAAATGTCTTATGGATTTCTGATATACTAATTGGTTCATCAACGTTTGGATTATATATAGCATTTCTTGCTTCAGACAATTTTTGCTCAATCAGTTTTTTTCTCTGTTCTGTTATTTCAATATTCCTGCTAACTAATTTTTCTAAGTGAGATATCCATTTGTCTTCATGGATTTCCTTCCTTTTATTTTGATTCGTGTTTTGCATGTTTGTTAATTCGTTTAGTGTTCTCCATACTTGATTTGGATCCTTTTCAAAGGCTTCATTTAGTTCTCTAACAAGTTTGTCTCTGTATATATTTTTTGTCTTTCTTAAAATACTTTTGTATGCCTTTACTGTTGAAAAGTACTTTGCCTGTAGGTATCGATTGAAAGGGTGTCGGTTCAGTGCATTTAAAAGTGATCTTTCTTCTTTCCTTAGAAGAAAACATTTTTCATCAAACCATTTTTTGTGTTTCGGATTTTTTCTCTTTCTTTTGCGCATTTGTCTTTGTTTGAGTGATAAGGATGCTGCGTCTTTTATTGTTTGGGTCAGATCATTAACCATGTTGTTAATGAAGACCGAGGTCTCCGTCTCATGATCTTGTGTCTTCTCCATACGTTTCTCTATTTCATCTATACAACTCTTCATGATAGGGTTATTTAAAGCAATGTTCAGCTTTTACTGCAGATTCGTCATCCCAAATAAATGACGTAATGGTTGTGTTAACTTTTGTGTCATTTCTGTTTGACGTGTTATTACGTAAGGGAGCACTGTCAGCATGCGCATTTGTTTTCATATTAGGTCTGTCATTGCCAGCAGTAGGGAGTAAAATTGACAGTTCTATAGGACAATGATCAGAATATACAGTGAGTTTATGAACTTTGCATGCCATAGCATCTTTCATTAGGTCTTGTGATATAATGAAATAATCTACAACGCTATTTCCTTTTGTGTTGAAACAAGTAAAATTTCCTTGAAGATCGCCAGGTGAGCGACCATTAAGAATACACATATTTTCCGAACAAATATCTACTAATTTTCGTCCATTTTTTTGTATAACGCTGTCTTGAGAGCATTGTTTGTGAATAACGTTATAAAGATTGTCATTAGGATATGCATACAAGTTGTTTTCACCGTCCGTGTCAATATAATCTATTAATTGTCCAGTTCTTGCGTTAAAATCCCCACACAATATAACATTCCCTTTGGTAGAGAAATGTTCTGTTTGTCTTTCCAACTCTTCCCAAATGTGCACCGTATTATCACGTCCATAAGACGACGATTCAGGTGGTATATATATATACAACCGATGAAAGTATCAAGCTCGTCATTTGTGGAAGAAAGAATTAACCAAACAATGTCAGAATTACTCGTTGGGTGAAACTTGATTAGCGTTCGTAGTTCCTTCTTGATAAAAACTGATATTCTCTCTGATGCACCGGGAGCCTTGTTCCGTTTTTTCCTGCAGTAATGAACACCAGGGGCAAATCCTGGTATAAAGATATCGTTAATATCTTCTCGTTCAAGATGAGTTTCTTGTAATATTACTATGTCATAATTAGAACATATTCTGTGTATTTCTTCTTCATAGAATTTGTTAATCATACTACCATCGATTGTCTCCCTAAATCCTTTAATGTTCCACGAAAATATCTTAACTTTTTTTTTGTACCATATGTGTTAATATTGAACAACCAATGTTATTAAAATTATATTATCCAAACACAATTTCATACTGTGATTTAAACTCAAGTGAAAAGGAATAAAGTGAAAATTTCTAAACACTTAGTTCAAAGAAGCGCATCTCCTGTGGTGCTATGTATGTAGACTGACACTGTCATATTATAATGTCAAATAAAGTATTCGCAATTTGGGGGGGGGGGGGGGGGGGGGGGGGGGGGGGGGGGGGGGGAAATTTGTCTCAAGAAGTTTTAGTTCTCAGTTGCTCTGGTTACCAGAATCCATAGTCCCAATAACGGTTGTTTTTGTACTCGTTCCAGTCGTATTGGTAGCTGTTGCGGTTTGCCCGGAAGTCCTTGTAGTTGTCATGTTGTTTGTTTAAGTGCTTGTTTTGATAGTCATTCCGGTCAGTCCAGGTGTGGTAGTAGTTGCTGTCGTCTGCCTGGAGATCCGTGTAGTTGTCCTGTTCGTTGTATCGTCTCAACGTGTATCGGTTGTTGTAAGGTCTGTTGTAGTCGTTGTAACGTCCCTGCCTGTCTGCATCTGGCTGGAAGCACTGGTGGGGTTCCGCTTGTCGATGTGACGTGTAGGATTTGTCCAGTCTTTGTGTGAAGAACTGTTGCCGACTTCTGTCCTGGTGTTGCTTATTTCTGGTGTTATTTCTGTTAGGGTTTTGTCTCCAGGAGAAGTCATTTTGACGTCTTGTCCCCTTTTCGTTTCTTCCGTTGCCTGTTGTGCTCGTTTTTTGTGGAGAGAGAGAGAGAGTGTGTGTGTGTGTGTGATGAAATGCACATGGGGGATCCAGTGGACAGACCACCCAAGGCTGGACAAGGGGAGGGAAGGGAGTATTGCTGGAGCCTCTCCAACCCACACTCCACCCCTTACCCTATCCTCTGGCTGCTGTTTTTTGCATAGTTGTCCCCATGCCCCACCAGGGCAGGATCTCCAGACCTCCCCCTTTGAACCCCTTCCCTTTCATGTAACTGAACTGGCACAGCCGCCAGTTTAACAAGAAAAAAAAACAAACAACAGATACCAATGAGTCGCACATGATCCTGGCTTTTTCTCTTCCAGTCCCATTGATTCTTGTCTTTGACATGTATAAACCGCCAGTATAAGAAACCATGGCAGCAACAGAATGTACCTGTGGAGGTTTAATGCAGATCGAGAGCCCACTCTGACAAGTAAATGGATGGATACACACACAGACAGAAAAAGGAGAGATGTAACTTGGATGGGAGAAACTAGCCCAAATTTCACAATATGTCCAGTGAGTGACTGAACGACACTCTTCAGTTCTACATGTATACCACACTATGAAAGGAAATCTTCCATGTGGCAATGAGATGCAAAAGATGATTTATAAACAAATAAATAACTTTTGCTCCCAAGATGGAATTGTAACATGCACAAAAGTCCACTGATGCGGCTCAGGTTACTCAACAGTACACTGAATTTGCACTGCAAGCAGCGTTGGTTTGGATTAATGTGCATGTGACAAGTATGCTAGGTAAACAGATACTGCAACAGCCTCAGTCTGGAGCTATGTGTATGCAGTAAGAGTGCTGGGTAAGAGTGCTGAGAATGGGTACTTCAAGCAATATGAATTACCAGCAAGTGCTACAATACATGTATTTGGTGAATGAGTACCACATGCACCATTAGTGTGCCTGTAAAAAGTATGCTAGGTGAATGGTTACTGCAAAAAGCGTCAGTCTGGAGCTATGTGCATGCAATACGTGTGCTCAATGAAGGGGTACTTCAGGCAACATTAAAGTGGAGCTAGATGCATGTAATAGATGTGTTTGGTGAATGGGTACTCCAAAGTGACAAACAGCATTTGTCTAGAGCTGTGTGCCTGTAACAAGTGTGCTTGGTTAATGGGTAGGGCAAGCAGCATTAAGGTGAAGCTATGCTTTGCAAAAGTCGGCAGGGTGGGTACTGCAGCATAAATCTGAAGCAATGTGCATGTGACAAGTGTGTTGAATGAGTCTGACGAGCAGCATTAGTTTCAGCTGCTCCGTGCAATAGGTGTGTTTTGTAAATGGGTACCGCTACAAGCAGCATTAGCCTGGAGCTATGTGCAAACAATGAACGTGTTTGGTGAATAGGGAGTACCTTCACAAACAGTCTGGAGCTATGTGCAAACAATGAACGTGTTTGGTGAATAGGGAGTACCTTCACAAACAGTCTGGAGCTATGTGTAAACAATGAACGTGTTTGGTGAATAGGGAGTACCTTCACAAGCAGACTGAAGCTATGTGCAAACAATGAACGTGTTTGGTAAATAGGGAGTACCTTCACAAACAGTCTGGACCTATGTGTAAACAATGAACGTGTTTGGTGAATAGGGAGTACCTTCACAAACAGTCTGGAGCTATGTGCAAACAACAAGCGTGTTTGGTGAATAGGGAGTACCTTCACAAACAGTCTGGACCTATGTGTAAACAATGAACGTGTTTGGTGAATAGGGAGTACCTTCACAAACAGTCTGGAGCTATGTGCAAACAACAACCGTGTTTGGTGAATAGGGAGTACCTTCACAAATAGTCTGGACCTATGTGTAAACAATGAACGTGTTTGGTGAATAGGGAGTACCTTCACAAACAGTCTGGAGCTATGTGTAAACAACGAGCGTGTTTGGTGAATAGGGAGTACCTTTACAAACAGTCAGGAGGTATGTGTAAACAATGAACGTGTTTGGTGAATAGAGATTACCTTCACAAGCAGACTGAAGCTATGTGCAAACAATGAGTGTGGTGAATAGGGAGTACCTTCACAAACAGTCTGGACCTATGTGTGAACAATGAACGTGTTTGTTGAATAGGGAGTACCTTCACAAACAGTTTGGAGCTATGTGCAAACAATGAACGTGTTTGGTGAATAGGGAGTACCTTCACAAACAGTCTGGACCTATGTGTAAACAGTGAACGTGTTTGGTGAATAGGGAGTACCTTCACAAACAGTCTGGACCTATGTGCAAACAATGAACGTGTTTGGTGAATAGGGAGTACCTTCACAGACGGTCTGGACCTATGTGCAAACAATGAATGTGTTTGGTGAATAGGGAGTACCTTCACATGCAGACTGGAGCCATGTGCAAACAAGAATGGTCATCGTTACAAGCAAGATAAGTCTGGATGGAGCTATGCGCAAGCAAGAATGGTTAGCATTACAAGCAACATTAGTCTGGGTGGGGCTATGTGCAAGCAAGAGGTGTGTTTGGTGAATGGATAATGGACATTGCTACAAGCAATAGGTGTGTTAGGTGAATGGATAATGGACATTGCTACAAGCAAGAGGTGTGTTTGGTGAATGGATAATGGACATTGCTACAAGCAAGAGGTGTGTTTGGTGAATGGATAATGGACATTGCTACAAGCAAGAGGTGTGTTTGGTGAATGGATAATGGACATTGCTGCAAGCAGTAGGTGTGTTTGGTGAATGGATAATGGACATTGCTACCAGCAATAGGTGTGTTTGGTGAATAGATAATGGATATTGCTACAAGCAAGAGGTGTGTTTGGTCATACCACTGTCATACACTGCATTTGCATGCACTCAATCACAAACACGGCATAACGCACGCATCTACTCCGTTCATTCAACGGAGAGACTGAGAAAACAAGAATCCACGATTCTGTGCTTCCTTTACCAAAACACAACAAAGAATTCCACAATAACAAACGAGATCACATGAAAGTATGATGCGCATTTTCTTGTCCAGTTTTCATGTCCATTTATCACATATACATTTCCAACCATTTTTCTTCTGTTTTCCTTTCTGTATAAGTTAACACTGATGTAAAATTCTTTTCTTTATAACGATCCAGCTGCAGGTAGATTCTTGGAAAGAAATCCCAAGTCCTACTGTTAGGTTTGGAACATGTAGTTTGTAGTGTGTGTGTGTGTGTGTGTGTGTGTTTAAGACACATTACAAAACATAGTAACACATCATACTCACAAATTCGTAGCATTTCGCTTCCAGCATATTCCTACCTACAGTTGGGGATACCAAGTGAAATCTTTACATAAAATATTGATATAAAAAAAAACGATTTTTTTCCTTAATCCAATTACAAAATGCTTCTCATTTCACAATCTCATTACATTAACGTTTTTTTTTCTTTTTTTTTTTTTTTAGTTAATTACATCAATAAAAAAATAAAGTAGTGACTGCTGTACTCGTCTCAAATAAATAAAGGGAAAAGGTGGCAAAAAGAGTACCTGGAGAGGGGATGGCCGACGTTTCGTGTCGTAGACACTTCAACAGGGAATGGCAGCAGAGGGAAGATGTTGATGGTGGTTGACTTGAGTCACTGAGCGCAGTTCATGGTTTGAAGGGGTGGAAAGGGCAGAGGTGGGAGTGTTGGGCAATATTGAATGTAGGGGTGATCATGATTCACAATAGAAATGGGCAGCAAAGGAGAGACAAAGGAAGGGGGAGGGGGGGGGGAAGGAGTGGAAGAGGGGGGGGGGGGGGGGGGGACCTGGACAGATCATGACATCTTAGCCCGGCTGCGCATGACTTGAGAACCAAAGGGCTGTGGCGATCCTAAGGTGGCCGAACGTCCGTCACTGCACTCGGACGACCTTCTGTGAGGACTGCATCACTTATTTAAAGTAGCTCCATGCCAACAGTAACAGCCAGCTGCCACTTTAGGAATGGCCTGATCCGAACGTCGCCCCTCAGATGCTAGTAACGGTTTGTTAAAGAGAGGGATGATTACACAAATTGGCAATATACTAGTGCGGTCATTATAGGCAGCAACATTGTAGGATGAATTGTTCATTCTTTTCGGAGTACAGAAATGTCTCCCGCTCGCCTTTCCCTCTATATCCGCCCCACTGTTTCTCCCACCTCTCTCGAACGGCACCATTTTATTCATTTTTCGTTCCTTCCTCCGTTCCCCTCCATCTCAACATGAAAAACACACACAAGCGCGCGCGCACGCGCGCTTGTGTGTGTTTTTCATGTTGAGAGTTTTGTTATCGTGTTGGCGTTTTTATGTCCATTCTCCCCCCCCCCCCCCCCCCCCCCCCCCCTTCTTTTTCTTTTTTCTTTTTTTTTTCAATTTCTTGTCCATTCTATTTTTTTCTTTTTTTCGCCGTGACGCAAGCCCACTTTATTCATTCAACCACTTCAAACCCCCATCCAGGCAGAACCAACCTATTGTCTCCGGCCATCCCCATTCCTTCACACACCACACGCATGACTGCCTGAGCGTGTCGCGTGCAACTCACGCGCAACCCGTGGGGAGGGGGGGGGGGGGGGGGGGGATGGCCATCGTCTCCTACATTTTTCATCACAGGGTTCCCTTCCTCCCCTCCCTTTTCCATCACGGAGGGCACGCCTCTCTCTTCCCTCCCTTACATATTTCATTCCTCATGGCGGGGCCCGCAGGCACGGATGCAGGGGATTGTGGTGGTCCACCATGGATCAGCACACACAGGACCCTGGTTCGTGCACCATGATTTTTTCATCCTTTCCGCTCGCAGCTCTCTCTCTCTCTCTCTCTCTCTCTCTCTCTCTCTGTAAGGCAATCAAGATTCACCAGGCGTTGCCCTTTCCAAAAAGAATGTGAATGAAAAGCAATCATTCCCAAATATGACCATTTCCTGTTCAAAGACATACCGATCCTTAATCCACTTCACGTTGTTTATAGTGCAATCGATAAACAAGCGTGAATTTGCTTTTAAAGAAAGATTCTGTTTCAGTACAGGAGCACGAGTCGGACTCCCTTTCCCTTTTCTGTGTGGAGTGCCCCCGGGCTGTTGCCCCTGTTTTGTTGATTCTTTATACACAGCTTTTGGTGTCAGTTCTCACCACTGGACTCAACATTGCATGTTTGATAACAAACTGAACTGTAAAGAGCACTGACGATCTCATGACAATTTTTTTTTGTTTTCGGCTGTGATAGATTCAGCCATGATAGATTTTGGACACTTGACAACGACAGCTAAATGAAGATAAGACATAACTCTTATTATAGACTCTGTCGCAATATTATTTCCTCTTCGACAACAGGCTGGCACTCCCCCCCCGAAACTGTGCGTAATGTGGATGTTCTTGTTGGACAGTCCACGCCCTTCAAAATTCTCTGTGGATTTGTTTGGTTGTTTATGTGAGCGGTTGGAGGTGGGAATGTCTTAACGTGATTAAACTTTCCGTATTCTACCATCTCTCGTCTCCTATTTTCTCACATACACTCCCCCTCCATAGCTTCCCCCCTCCCTCCCACACACATACACAAGAGCAAGCAAGCGCACGCGCGCGTGCGCGCGCATACACACACACACACACATACACAGAGTGAGAGAGACAGAGAGGGGTGCGGGTGGAGGCAGACAATCGATGCTTCTCCTGAAATTGGTATTGAACACCTACATGGTCTGAAGAGGTGGAATGAGCTCTCCGTGTGTCTACTGAATGGGGAAGATTGGGTTGTTGACGGTACTCCCTCAGTGGGAAAATGAAACACTGATAAGCTTTCTGCAGTTTCCCAAAGACAACAGCCACGTTTGTTCTTTGTTATTGAAGACATTCCAGATGGTGGCTTCATGACGGAATGGTCCTCTATAGAATGGTTACTGCAGATCTTTGACCAAAATGCCAACGGCTACTAGCTTCCACATCAGGTGATGTGAAAACAGACAATGCAGAATGGACAGTTGCTGTCCAGTCAGGACAGGTTGTACAATTTTCGTCATCTAGCCACCAGACTACAACAAGAAAGCTGAAATGTCATAAACTACAATCGAGAAAAAAAAAAGTGTAAAATAAGCTACGCACAAAAAGTTAAGGATCACTTTCACAAACATTCATAACTGTCAAAATAAGAAAGTCAATGCGTTGAAGTTTGGCCAACATTTAATTCCATTCTTTAGTGATAACGATACACAATTGCCTTCAATCTCGAGCAATCGTTTGGTGTGTACATTTGATTAAAGTGGGTACGTATCCAAATTTGATTTCCCAAAGTCATTGAAATCACAAGACAGGGCATACTGATGCTCCCAAAAGCTCAGTAATGCGTGTAACCACCATGGCTGTTCTGGCACTCGACGCAGCGAGTCCTCATCGAGTTGACCAGGTTGGTGAAGATCCTCTGTGGAAGCGCCTGCCACTCAGCCTGCAGCATCTGGTAGAGGTGTTGGGCATCCCTGGGAGGGGGGTGGCTCCTCACTTTGCGATCCAGCTCATCCCAGAGGTTCTCGAATCGGGTTGAGATCGGGACTGCATGCTGGCCACTCCATTCTGTTGACTCCAGACTGCTGCAGGAAGTCGTTGACCACCCTTGCCCTGTGGGGGCGAGCATTGTCATCCTGGTAGACAGCCCTCGCGCGGTCCCATCTGCTGCAGTGTAGGCACAGCCAGTGGTCGAAGGATCTCATCCCGGTATCGGATGCCAGTCAGGTTACCCTGTACATGATACAAGGGTGTTCTGTGGTGAAGGCTGAAGGCCCCCCAGACCATTACAGAACCTCCACCAAAGGCCACCTTTTCTTGGACAGTGGCGTCAGTAAAGCGTTGCCCTGGGCGCCTCCAGACCCTCAGTTGGCCGTCGTTGTGGTGAAGGGTGAAGCGTGATTCATCACTGAACAGGACCTGGGACCACTGCTGACGTGTCCACCTCACGTGACGTGCGCAGAAGGCGCGGCGTGCTGCCCTATGGGCTGGAGTTAAGCGTGGCCGTACTGCTGGGCGACGAGAACGGAGATTAAACCCATGTAGGCGGTTCCGTATGGTCTGCTGGCTGATGTTGATGTTAGTAGCCACCCTGAACTGCCTTTGAATTATGCTGGAAGAGGCTGTTCTTGTCTGCAGGGCTTGTCGTTCAATGAGACGATCGTCACGTGGGGTTGTCTTCTTCGGTCGACCAGATCTGCGTCTTTCATGGACAATCCCAGTGGCTGTGAAGCGTTGAATCAGTCGGACAATGACCGAGATGGACACATGAAGTCGCCTGGCCACTTCTCGCTTGGGAACACCATCTTGGAACCATGCAACAGCTCGTCCCCTATCCAACTCGCTTAATTGGACCAGCCTATGCCTGCCTCTTCATGGGGCACATGGAACACCGCCTACTCAACACATACACAGGCCCCACACCTGAACTGTACAAAAGGTATATCGATGATGGACTGGGAGCCACATCTATGCCAAAACAAGACCTCCTCAACTTCCTCAACTTTGCCCAGACCTTCCATCCATCCATCCAACTAACCTACACCATTTCGCAGTCCGTTAACTTCCTAGACATCACCATCTCCCTTGAAGATGGCCTACTCAAAACCTCCATTTTCTACAAACCCACCGACGCACATGCATACCTAGACTACTCATCCTCCCACCACCCATACACTAAAAAACAGCATCCCATACTCACAATTTCTCCGTCTTCGCAGACTCTGCTCCAGCGAGGAAGACTTCACTATACAAGCAGCCAAAATGTCACAATCTTTCACCAACCGCGGATACCCCAGTTCCATCATCAATGCAGCACTCCGCCGCACCATAGCTGTATCCAGAACATCTGCTCTTGAAACCCAGCATCCAACCAAGACAGACAGACCCACAGCCTACCTCCTCTACCACCCGCACACCCTCCCCATCTGTAGGATCCTCAAATCCAATTGGCACATTGTACATAACCACAAACCCGCCTTCCATACCAAACCCATGATCACATTCAAACATGACAAAAACCTCAAAGACCTCCTTGTGCGGTCCAATTTGAACAGAACCACAGCTACACCACCAGGTACTCACCCCTGCTCAAAACCCAACTGCAAAATCTGCCCCCTCACCAAACCAGACACCATCTTACAGGGCCCCAAAGACTCCTTCACAGTCAAACGCACATTCTCATGTCAGAGCCGCAACATTATATATGCCATCCACTGCCAGCTGTGTGGCAAGATCTACATAGGGGAAACATCACGCACACTTGAAACACGCATCACTGAACACCTGGCTGATATCCGCCACCACCGACCCAAACCCGTCGCCCTACACTTCAACCACACCCAACACAACATCAACCATGTCAAAGTCATGGCACTCTGGCAGTCACAGAGTGACAGCTTTGAACGCACAACTCAAGAATCCCATCTCATTGCCAAACTGGGCACACTACACCCCCAAGGCATCAATATCCAACAATAACCTTACACACATACCCACCACTTCTACAGCAGTTGGCAATATCCCCCACCAACACACACACATACACATATACACACACCACCACCATATCCCCTTCACTCACTACATACAGTAGTTACAGCCACCCTCCACCTATTTAATCTTAATTTTGCTTTATCTTTCCCCTTACAACTTTTTTTCCCCCCACTTCTAATTTATGTATTTATCAAGGTGTTTTTTGTTTTTTTGTTGTTGTTTTTTTTCAATTAATTTATTTCATTTTATTTTCTTCATTTACTTACACACACACACATGCACACACACATACACACACACACACACAGTACCACCAAGAAGCCCCCCCCCCCCCCCCCTGCTCCTCACTTCATACCTAATCTACAGCCACCCTCCTTCACCTTTCACTTTCCACCACACCCTGTGCATGTTCTATACCAATCAACTACCTACCCTCTGATCTACCCCCTACTCCCCCCCCCCCCCCCCCCCCCACACACACACAAAATATCCCCCCCTTCCCCCCCCCCCCCCCCAAAAAAAAAAAAAAAAAAACACCCACACCTATCAGAAGGGTAGGCCCAGTAGTCGACCCTCCCACCTCCAAACTCCCCCCCCCCCCCCCCCCCCCCCCCCCCCCGAATCACCAGCATCCCAACCCAAGTACATGATTACACCGGTCCCTCACTGCAACAACAACCCACTATATATTCCACAAAATCACACACCCACCCACACCACATTAACTTGCAGTAAACCCCCCCCTCCTCCCCCCCCCCCCCCCCCCCTTTCCTCTTCTGTCCCTTTTTTTTTTTTTCTTCACTGACCACTTCCTTTCCTTTGTCCCCATTGTATCTTGTATCTCATGATCACCCCTAGACATACAGGTATGCTTGGATGCATGTACATGTGTTTGTCGGGGGGGGGGGGGGGGGGGGGGTGTGTGTGTGTGTTTTGTGTGTGTCCCCTTTTTTTTTTTTTTTTTCCTATAGCACTGTTTATCCCACTCAAGACAATGACCAATTATCCATTATTCTTCATCCCTTTTTTTTTTTTTTTGGACATGTGTGTATATGTTTGCATATGTGTGTGTGTGGATGTACCTGCCCATATACAGTGTGTGCGTGCATGTATTATGCATGCCCGTGTGTGTGTGAGACGGTGATAATTTCATCTGTACAACCTTTACCACCAACCGAGTCATTTATCATTGCCCCCCCCCACCCCCCCACCCCCCCCAAAGTTGCTGCTGTTGGTGGTGGTGGTGGTGGTGGTGGTGGTGTTGTTGTTGTTGTTGTTTTTTTAACTCAACTGGCATTATCATGCCAATGCCATCATGCTATTTCACTTATGGCAATGAACAACATCCTATAGCACTGTTTACCCCACTCAAGACAATGACCAATTATCCATTATTCTTCATCCCTTTTTTTTTTTTTTTTTCCAACCGGCATTACTACATCAATGCCATGACATTATTTCACTTATAACAACTGCCACCCCCTACAGTACTGTAGATCTCATCACAACTATCAACATCTATCAGTCTTTATAATCATTTCCTTTACTCCCCCACTGGCATTATCACACTTACTAATGCACTCTCCTACTCCTTTTACAAAAATGACCATCATCCTACACCACTATGACCATACCTACACCGTTACCATCATCATCATCCACCCATCTTTAAACACCTGCCCCATTCCCCCACCGGCACTTTACACCATGCCACCGTGACGAGATGAGTAAGTGTTAGGTAGGTCCTCTAGGGGAAGGACTAGGGATAATTTCTCAATGAGAATTACCTTAACATTTCACCTACACCCTCTCTCTTACTAGTGGTGGAAGGAGCAACTTTCCGGTACTAATCATCGAAGAAATTTTTATTTTTTACCGGACTGGGTAAAATACTTAACAGTGGCTCTGAGATAGTTTTCCTTAGGCCTGTACTCTTACAAGTACTGGTAGCTCCGAGAGACAGAATTGAAGAGAGAAGTTCAAACATTCAACATTTGATTGAACAAGAGAGAACTGCCACAAGTTAAGTGCACTTTCACACATCAACTTTTATTGTGTACACATAGGTAAGTATTGGCGGGTCAGTTCTATAGGCTAGGGTTTAATTCTTATTGGACTACCACAATGAGTGGACCCTTCCTCACTCCTACTTTACTCGCTTGCACTCAGTGCAGCAAGTTTTAAGTTGGCATATGGGGGGGGGGGGTTCAGTCTAAGTTACACTGAATGTATATGATTATTATACATCCACTTCACTTGCAAATCACCCGGTGACTGTAGCCAGAGTGGTACTCATAGACTGGTTCTCCCTATGTCATCATAAAGTGAGGACAAGGGTCTGATGGGTTTGAGTCCAGGTGGTAAGCTAACTTAGCTTTGCTTCGGAGAGGGTAGTTGATCTCTCCTGTGGTTGGTGACTGCCCCACTGGTGTAGATTGGATGTCTGGTGTCGCCCTGGTGTTGGGCGAAGTCCCAGCTTCTGGTTCAGCTGCAATGTGTAGCGTGTCCAGGATAGGGTGACCAGGATCGCGTGTCCAGGAATCGTGTCCAGGATATCGTGTCCAGGATGGGTGACCAGGATCCCAGTTCTGTGATAAAGAGAACTTGGTCTGTAGGTGAGACTCTGATGGCTGGTTTGTCGAGTGCACACATTTACCCCGTTTCGCTTTCAGCACAGGTGTGAGACTCAGCCAGCAAAGTTTTCTCTATGGTAGAGTTTCTGCTATAACTATTAATCTCCACTTTTGTTTAAAGACTAGGTTAAGCTTACAAAAGGGTAGGAGACAGTAATACTATGTTACATAGTTTCAGTCAAGCAACTCTTCCATGTTTCTTATGAATTAAATCATACTGACTTGGGCTACACTTAGTCCAAGTACACATGTGGTGTAGACTTAAAAGTCATACACTACAAATCATTCCAACAATCACCAGTATTTATAAATCAAGGTAGCAGTTCTTAACCTAGCACAGGCATACTGTTTTCCTTACCAAAACAAATCAATGAATTATTTTCTTAATAGACAGAATTGCCTACTGGCAAAAATCAGGGTAAACACAAAGAACAGTGATCAGATAGTAAACAAAGAATCATAACCACTGGGAGAGAGCTTTTGCCATATGATGGCAAGCCAACTCCTACACAGAATAATCATTCATCAGTTTGATACATGTTGCTAAGCATTTGTACAAATCTACAATGTTAACACACACACAGCATACATAAAATCAATATATAGATTTGAAAAGGTAAACAGAGTTCCAACTCACTTTTCCTGGGAATTAACAGTGAATGACTGGAGATCAACGAGGATACCAGGATTGTCCCACGCCTTCTCTAGTTGTCTCTTTTGTCTTCACCGGTCTGGTCTACAGGTAGTCTGGAGGGGTCAGTGAAGTTGCACTCCTGTGCGACTAGTATATATGTATTCTAACTGCGGGATTCGATTTTGACAACCTGTCACTCAAACCTCAGGGGTGAGAGGGGGAGGGATCTAGTTTTAATACCAGTCGCCTCGGAAACCGTTTGAACTTAATCGGCACAGTTTAATTTATGCGTCCGTCTAGAGACATATCTCGTGTAGCGATTCCGGTGAATAATTCACGAGTTCATCCAGTACACGGACTGTAGATAGGGGGGGGGGGGGGGGGGGGGGGGGGAGAAGGAAGGAGGTTTGGCGATTGCCTTTCTGTCACGGGTGGGGGGAGGGGGGGAGGGGGGGGGGGGGGGTGAGTGGGGAGGGCACGGCAGTGGCGTCGCGCCTTTGTGTACACGGGATGGGGAGGGGGGGGGGGAGGAGTAGAGTCGGGAAGAGGGGGGTGGGTGGTGAGACGGGTAAGGGCCACAAAAATGCAAATGAAATTTTCCCGTGTGGGGTGAAGGAGGGTTGAGAGGGGGAGGGGGGGGGGGGTAGGCCGGCAAGAACGAAAGGCGCCACGCGTTTGCCGTGACGCAATTTCGTTTCCCCGTCATAAATCGCGCCAGCTGTGCGATTCGCACTGTCCTAAGTACGGAAGGGGGGGGGGGGGGGGTGGTTGAAAGAGGAGAGTGGGCATAGATTTGAATTCTATTTTTTTGGTTTGGGGTTTTAGTGGGACTGATCGGATGGTTTTGTCAAGCGTTTCGTCACATAGGCCCCCCGAAAAAAGATTCTCTCGAGAGAAGCTCCTGCTTGACAATTCATTCCGATCGTGGTCCATTAGGCTTTTGGCCCTAACTCTGGTTGGCCTGCGTCTGGATTGTCCGACTGGCCTGGGGATGAATCGCCCCCTTTGCTGGATGACCAGTGTTGGCACAGGGGGCAGGAATCGACATATTTCTTTATGCCCTCTGCCATCCCTGGCCAATAGTACTGCTTCATCACCCATTGCACTGTCTGCCCTACATTGATATGTCCTGGCGAACAGAGTGTATGTCCCACTTTCATTACTCGGGTCCGGTGTGGCGCCGGGACCACAAGTTGTGAATGATCTTTATTTAGCCTACGATACAAAAGACCGTTCCGCCTAAAGAATTCACCTTTGCGAGTGGGGTGACGGGTGTGGCGTTGCCTCTGGAAGCATGCAGCTAATGTTGGGTCAGCTCGCTGAGCTGCTTTCATCTCCTTTTTAGGAGGTTTGAATTGCTTTGGGGTCTTCACCTGCAGTGTGGATACAATGACAGGTTCGGACGGGTTCCCGAGAGTGACATAATGGCCTCCAAGTAGGAGATCATGGATCGGATTGTCCATGACAGCTGCCTTGATCTGTTCCTTGACATACCTACTGTCAACCATAATTGTGGCAACAGGTAGGGTAGCAGGTGGCAGAGTCAGGTCAGCCCCTTGTAAAGGCACTGTCTCCTCGGTAATAGCAGCTGGCTCCACTAGGGAAGCTCTTACAACTGCCTCGTATGACAATCCTGTGTCATACAAACAGGTGGCAGGTTTGTTATTTACTAACACCTGCTCACTGATGGGTGGTGCAGTGATGTTGGGTACCATAGATGGTGTGTCACCGCTTTTGGGTGTAGACACTACCTGGTACGCAGCAATTGTTTGGAGTCTTGGTCCAAAGAATTTTCTGCACTCTGCAGTGTTGTGAGAAGTCATCTTGCAATGCGCGCAGAAACGCTTCTGTGCACTGTTCTGACTCACAGGGACTGAGTTACCACTGTGTGGTTTACCAGTTTGTTTCTCACCTTGTGGTGGTTTCCCACTTGGTGGTGGGTTTGGGTTTTGAGATTGCTGTGACTGTGGGGGGTTCGAATCCCGATTTGGCTTGTCACGCATCTTTTTGTGTGCATTTGCTTCGTCATGGGCGGCGGTGTATCTGTCAGCTAGCTTGATCAGGTCAGCTAGTGAGGCAGCACCTTGTTCCGCCGTGAACATTTGTAGTTCAGTGGACATGGTGTCACGCAGCTGTTCCCAGAGGATGAGCTCAGTCAGACCATCAAAAGTCTGTGCTTGGTTTGACAGGGTCAACCATTTTTGGAGATAAGTCATTAACCTATCAGTGAACTGGCCATAGGTTTCTCCCCTGCTTCACCGCGAGTTTCAAAATTTCTTTCGGTATGCTTCAGCTGTCAGTTCATAACGGGTGAGTAGGGCTTGTTTAAGAGCATCATAATCAGTTACTTTGTTTGGAGGTAACTTGGCATACACATCATAAGCAACACCTCTGAGACCTTGTGCTAGTTTGATGTTACGCTTTTCCAGGTCTAGGCCAAATTCATTTGCCAATCTTTCGAACCGGTCTAAGTATGCATCAATACTTTCTGTGTTCTCATTAAATGGGTCCAAAGAAAATGACATTGCCGGAATTTGGATGGGAGGCTGAGAATTTTGGCTGGCCGTATCGGAAGAGCTATCATTCTCAGCAGATTTCTCAATCTTTCTGAGTGCAAGTACATGTTCTCGGGCTTCTTTCCGCTCTTCAGCTTCACGGGCTTCTTTCCGCTCTTCAGCGTCACGGATTTTGTCACGCTCAGCAGCTTCACAGGCTTCTTTCCGCTCTTCAGCTTCATGCTGTCTAATCCTTTCACGCTCTTCGGCGGCCTTTCCGGATTCCTTTTCATACTGTGTAGTCACAAATGAGACTAGATCTTGACCAGAGAGGCCTAGGGATTCTCCCCACTCCTTGATCTCCCATCTAAGTTTCACTGATTCAGCCATGATAATGAACTGTTACACAATTCTAAATAATCAAAGATCACTTCTTAGCAATCAAATATCCACTAAGTACAACAAAAGCAAATAATCACACAAAGTAAATATCAACATGAATTGATTATAACATCAACCACACACACTCTTATTATTTGCTATGTAAGATAAACATTCACACAACAAACATAAAAGATTTCCCTCCTGGACTCAACTCAATCAGCCTATTTGCTCTTAAATTCTGCTCTTTGTCCAAATTGTTGGACTAGCCAAAGGAAATAATATTTTGAGTGAATTGTATTTTACAATCCGAATTGTATTTTACAATCCCGGACGAGCCCCCACTTCGATATGTGATGAGACGTGAGTAAGTGTTAGGTAGGTCCTCTAGGGGAAGGACTAGGGATAATTTCTCAATGAGAATTACCTTAACATTTCACCTACACCCTCTCTCTTACTAGTGGTGGAAGGAGCAACTTTCCGGTACTAGTCATCGAAGAAATTTTTATTTTTTACCGGGACTGGGTAAAATACTTAACAGTGGCTCTGAGATAGTTTTCCTTAGGCCTGTACTCTTATAAGTACTGGTAGCTCCGAGAGACAGAATTGAAGAGAGGTTCAAACATTCAACATTTGATTGAACAAGAGAGAACTGCCACAAGTTAAGTGCACTTTCACACATCAACTTTTATTGTGTACACATAGGTAAGTATTGGCGGGTCAGTTCTATAGGCTAGGGTTTAATTCTTATTGGACTACCACAATGAGTGGACCCTTCCTCACTCCTACTTTACTCGCTTGCACTCAGTGCATCAAGTTTTAAGTTGGCATATAGGGGGGGGGGGGGGGGGGGGGGGAGGGGGGGGTTCAGTCTAAGTTACACTGAATGTATATGATTATTATACATCCACTTCACTTGCAAATCACCCGGTGACTGTAGCCAGAGTGGTACTCATAGACTGGTTCTCCCTATGTCATCATAAAGTGAGGACAAGGGTCTGATGGGTTTGAGTCCAGGTGGTAAGCTAACTTAGCTTTGCTTCGGAGAGGGTAGTTGATCTCTCCTGTGGTTGGTGACTGCCCCACTGGTGTAGATTGGATGTCTGGTGTCGCCCTGGTGTTGGGCGAAGTCCCAGCTTCTGGTTCAGCTGCAATGTGTAGCGTGTCCAGGATAGGGTGACCAGGATCGTGTGTCCAGGATTCGTGTCCAGGATATCGTGTCCAGGATGGGTGACCAGGATCCCAGTTCTGTGATAAAGAGAACTTGGTCTGTAGGTGAGACTCTGATGGCTGGTTTGTCGAGTGCACACATTTACCCCGTTTCGCTTTCAGCACAGGTGTGAGACTCAGCCAGCAAAGTTTTCTCTATGGTAGAGTTTCTGCTATAACTATTAATCTCCACTTTTGTTTAAAGACTAGGTTAAGCTTACAAAAGGGTAGGAGACAGTAATACTATGTTACATAGTTTCAGTCAAGCAACTCTTCCATGTT
The DNA here is from genome assembly GCA_033310375.1 of Conus canariensis. Classification (NCBI taxonomy): domain Eukaryota; kingdom Metazoa; phylum Mollusca; class Gastropoda; order Neogastropoda; family Conidae; genus Conus; species Conus canariensis. Next base: position 71,360,021 of record CM065726.1, on the reverse strand, counting down.
TCTTATGAATTAAATCATACTGACTTGGGCTACACTTAGTACAAGTACACATGTGGTGTAGACTTAAAGTCATACACTACAAATCATTCCAACAATCACCAGTATTTATAAATCAAGGTAGCAGTTCTTAACCTAGCACAGGCATACTGTTTTCCTTACCAAAACAAATCAATGAATTATTTTCTTAATAGACAGAATTGCCTACTGGCAAAAATCAGGGTAAACACAAAGAACAGTGATCAGATAGTAAACAAAGAATCATAACCACTGGGAGAGAGCTTTTGCCATATGATGGCAAGCCAACTCCTACACAGAATAATCATTCATCAGTTTGATACATGTTGCTAAGCATTTGTACAAATCTACAATGTTAACACACACACAGCATACATAAAATCAATATATAGATTTGAAAAGGTAAACAGAGTTCCAACTCACTTTTCCTGGGAATTAACAGTGAATGACTGGAGATCAACGAGGATACCAGGATTGTCCCACGCCTTCTCTAGTTGTCTCTTTTGTCTTCACCGGTCTGGTCTACAGGTAGTCTGAGGGGTCAGTGAAGTTGCACTCGAAAATAGTTGAGATTTACGTCCTCATAGTGAAAGCTTTAGGGACATGTCTTTCATTCACGGTAGTCTTTGGTGTCATTGGATTTAAGAGATGTTCGTGTGCGGTTGGTCATTGTTGTTATTCGACGGTGGTAGTCGTTAAAAGTTGTCTCCATTCGTTGTAGTTGTAGATTTCATTTCTTCTTC
>CM065726.1:71346982-71359163 GCA_033310375.1 Conus canariensis | reverse complement strand
TGGCGCCGGGACCACAAGTTGTGAATGATCTTTATTTAGCCTCATACAAAAGGCCCGTTCCGCCTAAAGAATTCACCTTTGCGAGTGGGGTGCGGGTGTGGCGTTGCCTCTGGAAGCATGCAGCTAATGTGGGTCAGCTGCTGGGTGCTTTCATCTCCTTTTTAGGAGGTTTGAATTGCTTTGGGGTCTTCCCTGCAGTGTGGATACAAGACAGGTTCGGACGGGTTCCCGAGGTGACATAATGGCCTCCAAGTAGGAGACATGGATCGGATTGCCATGACAGCTGCCTTGATCTGTTCCTTGACATACCTATGTCAACCATAATTGTGGCAACAGGTAGGGTAGAGGTGGCGGTCAGGTAGCCCTTTGTAAGGCACTGTCCTCGGTAATAGCAGCTGGCCCCCACTAGGGAAGCCCCTTACAATTTGCCTCGTATGACAATCCTGTGTCATCAAACAGGTGGCAGGTTTGTTATTTACTAACACCTGCCACTGATGGGTGGTGCAGGGGATGTTGGGTCCATAGATGGTGTGTCCCCGTTTTTTGGGTTGACACTACCTGGTACGCAGCAATTGTTTGGAGTCTTGGTCCAAAGAATTTTTCTGCACTCTGCAGTGTTGTGAGAAAGCATCTTGCAATGCCGCAGAAACGCTTCTGTGCACTGTTCTGACTCACAGGGACTGAGTTACCACTGTGTGGTTTACCGTTTGTTTCTACCTTGTGGTGGTTTCCCATTGGTGGGGGGTTTTTGGGTTTGAGATTGCTGTGACTGTGGGGGGTTCGAATCCCGATTTGGGCTTGTCACGCATTTTTTGTGTGCATTTGCTTCGTCATGGGCGGCGGTGTACTGCCCACTAGCTTGTCAGGTCAGCTAGTGAGGCAGCACTTTGTTCCGCCGTGAACATTTGTTGTTCAGGGGGACATGGTGTCACGCACTGTTCCCCAGGGATACTCAGTCAGACCATCAAAAGTCTGTGCTGGTTTGACGGGTCAACCATTTTTGGAGATAAGTCTTTAACCTACAGTGAACGGGCCCATAGGTTTCTCCCCTGCTTCACGCGATTTCAAAATTTCTTTCGGTATGCTTCAGCTGTCAGTTCAAACGGGTGGAGTAGGGCTTGTTTAAGAGCATCAAAATCAGTTACTTTTTTTGGGAGGTAATTTGGCATACCCTCATAAGCAACCCTCTGGACCTTGTGCTTTTTTTTTGATGTTACGCTTTTCCAGGCTAGGCCAAATTCATTTGCCAATCTTTCGAACCGGTTAGTATGCATCAATACTTTCTGTGTTTCTTTAAATGGTCCCAAAGAAAATGACTTCCCGGAATTTGGATGGGAGGCTGAGAATTTGGTGGCCGTATCGGAAGAGCTATCATTTCAGCAGATTTCTAAATCTTTCTGGTGCAAGTACATGTTCTCGGTTTTTTCCCGCTCTTCAGCTTCACGGCTTTTTTTCCCCCGCTCTTCAGCGTCACGGATTTTGTCACGCTCAGCAGCTTCACGGCTTCTTTCCGCTCTTCAGCTTCTGCTGTCTAATCCTTTCACGTCTTCGGGGCCTTTCCGGATTCCTTTTATACGGGTGTAGTCACAAATGGACTAGATCTTGACCAGAGAGGCCTAGGGATTCCCCCACTCCTTGATCTCCCCATCAAAGTTTACTGATTCAGCCTTATAATAAAACTGTTCCCACAATTCTAAATAATCAAAGATCCTTCTTAGCAATCAAATACCCAAATAAGTCCCACAAAAGCAAATAATCCACAAAGTAAATATCAAATGAATTGATTATAACATCAACCACACACACTCTTATTATTTGCTATGTAAGATAAAAATACACAACAAACAAAAAAGTTTCCCTCCGGGGACTCAACTCAATCACCTATTTGCTCTTAAATTCTGCTCTTTGTCCAAATTGTTGGACTAGCCAAAGGAAATAATATTTTGAGTGAATTGTATTTTACAATCCGAATTGTATTTTACAATCCCGGACGAGCCCCCACTTCGATATGTGATGAGACTGAGTAAGTGTTAGGTAGGTCCTCTAGGGGAAGGACTAGGGATAATTTCTCAATGAGAATTACCTTAACATTTCACCTACACCCTCTCTCTTACTAGTGGTGGAAGGAGCAACTTTCCGGTACTAGTCATCGAAGAAATTTTTATTTTTACCGGGTGGGTAAAATACTTAACAGTGGCTCTGAGATAGTTTTCCTTAGGCCTGTACTCTTATAAGTACTGGTAGCTCCGAGAGACAGAATTGAAGAGAGGTTCAAACATTCAACATTTGATTGAACAAGAGAGAACTGCCACAAGTTAAGTGCACTTTCACACATCAACTTTTATTGTTACACATAGGTAAGTATTGGCGGGTCAGTTCTATAGGCTAGGTTTAATTCTTATTGGACTACCACAATGAGTGGACCCTTCCTCACTCCTACTTTACTCGCTTGCACTCAGTGCATCAAGTTTTAAGTTGGCTTATGGGGGGGGGGGGGGGGGGGGGGGGGGGTTAAGGGGGTTCAGTCTAAGTTACACTGAATGTATATGATTATTATACATCCCTTCACTTGCAAAATCACCCCGTGACTGTAGCCAGAGGTGGTACTCATAGACTGGTTCTCCCTATGTCATCATAAAGTGAGGACAAGGGTCTGATGGGTTTGAGTCCAGGTGGTAAGCTAACTTAGCTTTGCTTCGGAGAGGGTAGTTGATCTCTCCTGTGGTTGGTGACTGCCCCACTGGTGTAGATTGGATGTCTGGTGTCGCCCTGGTGTTGGGCGAAGTCCCAGCTTCTGGTTCAGCTGCAATGTGTAGCGTGTCCAGGATAGGGTGACCAGGATCGTGTGTCCAGGAATTCGTGTCCAGGATATCGTGTCCAGGATGGTGACCAGGATCCCAGTTCTGTGATAAAAGGAACTTGGTCTGTAGGTGAGACCTCTGATGGCTGGTTTGTCGAGTGCACACATTTACCCCGTTTCGCTTTCGCACAGGTGTGAGACTCAGCCAGCAAAGTTTTCTCTATGGTAGAGTTTCTGCTATAACTATTAATCTCCACTTTTGTTTAAAGACTAGGTTAAGCTTACAAAAGGGTAGGAGACAGTAATACTATGTTACAAGTTTCAGGTCAAGCAACTCTTCCATGTTTCTTATGAATTAAATCATACTGACTTGGGCTACACTTAGTACAAGTACACATGTGGTGTAGACTTAAAGTCATACACTACAAATCATTCCAACAATCACCCAGTATTTATTAAATCAAGGTAGCAGTTCTTAACCTAGCACAGGCATACTGTTTTCCTTACCAAAACAAATCAATGAATTATTTTTCTTAATAGACAGAATTGCCTACTGGCAAAAATCAGGGTAAACACAAGAACAGTGATCAGATAGTAAACAAAGAATCATAACCACTGGGAGAGAGCTTTTGCCATATGATGGCAAGCCAACTCCTACACAGAATAATCATTCATCAGTTTGATACATGTTGCTAAGCATTTGTACAAATCTACGATGTTAACACACACACAGCAATACATAAAATCAATATATAGATTTGAAAAGGTAAACAGAGTTCCAACTCACTTTTCCTGGGAATTAACAGTGAATGACTGGAGATCAACGAGGATACCAGGATTGTCCCACGCCTTCTCTAGTTGTCTCTTTTGTCTTCACCGGTCTGGTCTACAGGTAGTCTGGAGGGGTCAGTGAAGTTGCACTCAAAAATAGTTGAGATTTACGTCCTCATAGTGAAAGCTTTTAGGGACATGTCTTTCATTCACGGTAGTCTTTGGTGTCATTGGATTTAAGAGATGTTCGTGGTGCGGTTGGTCATTGTTGTTATTCGACGGTGGTAGTCGTTAAAGTTGTCTCCATTCGTTGTAGTTGTAGATGTTCATTTCTTCTTCTTCTGGGCGGGTTAGAACCAATTGTCAAGTCCAGAGGACGTCAGGGCATTGGCGAGCATCCTCATGGGTTGAGTCCTAGGGTTGGGTGCGGCAGTAGAAATTCGTGCAGCTGTAGTTGGTGTGTTCGTCTGTAGTCTTGGATGGTGGTCATGGCAATGGGGAGGTTGGTGCAGTCACTCAGGGCGTGTTGGAGAGAGGCCTCTGACCCGCATTGGCAGGTCAAGCCCAGGAGAACACATCTTGGTATCCTGTCCTGATCCGTCGGAGGATTTGCTGGAGTCCTCGGGGAAGTCGGAGTTGTGGAGTTTTTCTTTGCATGGGGATGAACACCCATCCTCGCTCGGCACATTGGGCCTTCATGGCGTCGTTCCTGATGTCGTAGGCAGCTTGTCGGGCTTTGCTGGTAACTTCAGCCAGAGACAGTCGTAGGTTGACTTGGTGGCCAGTTCTTGTGGCGATTTTGGCGGCACTGTCTGCCATGTCGTTGCCCTTGATTCCTGTATGGGAGGGCAGCCACATCAGGGTAAGGTCTGTTCCTTTACAGATAATTTGGTGAGCCAGGAACAGGATTTTGGCTTGGAGCTCCCGTCGATTCTTCATCCTCCCTGTCGACAAGCTTTGCAGTGAGGACTTGGAGTCTGTTAGGATGATCACAGCGGGGGAGGTCGTGGCATGTCATTGACGGTAACGCAGGCCTTTAAAATGGCGTAGAGTTCAGCAGTAAAAATGCTGATCCCTTTGGGTAGTCGTACTGCTTGGTGGTTTTGAGTTCTGGGATAATCAGAGCGCATCCTGCCTCACCGTTTTTCTAACACTGAGCTATCAGTGTAGATTTTAGGTGATGGTCATATTCTACTCCGATTTTTTTCCTTTGCCAGTGTTGACAAGTAGAGTGGGTTGTCTTTCTTGGGCGTGGTCCCTCCATATTGATGGATGATTGTGGTTTCTTCAGTTCCCATGGTGGTAGGGGATGTGTAGGAGTTTGGTTCCATGTCATGTGGTCTGGTGTTGGCCCTTGCCCAGATTTCTTTGGTCTGGTCACTGAAGGGCGATGTCCGTCTGTGGAGGTCTGCCTTCCTTTCTTTGATGGAGTGCCTGTAGGCGGCGTACCGTGCGCTTGGGTTGTCCTGGAGGGTGGCTTTTACAGTGGTGCCTACCGCTGAGACACGGCTTCAAAGTTCGCGTTTCTGCGACGACATTCGTCTTTGAGGGGAAGCCATCCTGCTTCCTGGTAAACAAGGTCGTTGATGGGCGAATCGGCTGACGCCAAAAGCATGCTTGAGTGCTGCCAGTTCCACTCGTTCGAGTTTTTGCCATGAGGTTTTTGGGTGCAGTGAAGAATGCTTCATGGCCATAGGTCAGTCTTGATCGCACCAGGGCTCCTGTCAGGTGGATCAGGCTCTCTGGTGTAGCCAGGGTTCTTGCTTTAGCGATTTTATGAGTCCCACTGCTCTAGTGGCCTCGGTGGTGAGCTCCCTGATGTGCTTCTCCCAGGTGAAGTTGGGAGTGATGGTCACGCCCAGGAACTTGGCTTCCTTGCTAGGAAATATGAGCTGGTCAGCTACTCTTATGTGGTAGTTATCCAGGTTCCTCCTGTATTTTGTGGAAGGCCATTAGAACTGTCTTCTCAGCCGACAGTTCGAAGCCATTGTCTTTCATGTAGGACTGGATGTTGTCTATGTCCTTTTGGTACTGTCTCATTTGGCTTACTCTGTGTGTTTCCATCATGTTCGACCAGATGGCCAAATTGTCGGCATATAGGGAAAGCGCTGGCTGATTTGGTCTTGGTCTGAGGGACTTCTTGATATCATGCAGCATGATACTGAAGAGGGTTGGTGCTATCACACTGCCCTGTGGCACGCCCATGTCTAGGGTGTGCATCCGGGATATGGATGGTCCCACTTTCACTGCCATTTCTCTGGAGTCCAGGAAGGTTGAAATGAACTGGTACATCCGGCCTGAAATGCCAAGGGCGCCGATCTTGTCGAGAAGTTTGGAATGCCAGACAGTGTCGAAGGCCTTCTTGATATCAAAGAAGGTAGCGACAGTTGTTCTGGATTTGTTTGGCAGGGTCCAGCGTTTGGCATCTTCAAGGAGTTGGACAACGTGCTCCATACAGTTGCGTCCTTTTCTGAAGCCAGCCTGGCAAAGAGGTAGGATATTGTGTGTCTCCAGATGGTGTTCCAGTCTGTTTCTTCAGCACCCTCTCATAGATTTTTCCGAGGTGGGGCGTTAAGGCGATAGGTCGGTAGCTGGAGGGAAGGTGGGCTGGTTTGCCATTCTTGGGAATTGCTACAACAATGGCTGTCTTCCAGGCCTTCGGGATGTTTCCAGAGTCCCAGCAGAATTGGTAGAAGGAGTGTAGTACTCGCACCATGGGCTCTGGGAACCGTTTAATCATGTGGTAGGAGATGGGATCTTCTCCTGTGGCTTTGCTGGCTGGACCGAGGCTGGTGATTGCCATCTTCACTTTCTTCCAGGGTTAGGCTGCTGTTAATGGCGCCAGAGTTGTCCGGTGCTGGTATGGTGAAGTTGGTTTCTGCCTCCCGTCTGTGTAGGAGCATTTCAGCAGGGAGATGGCATGACTGGCTTGCCTTGGAGAATGTGCTGGCAAGTGCTTCGGCCTTTTCTTGTGTATTTTTTGTAAGCTGGCCGTCTACGAGGAGGGGACGCTCTGGTCGACGTCTCTGTTTCCTCATCTGTCGCACCTTTTTCCATATTTTGGGTCCATCTGTGGGTTTGCGTATTTCTTCTTTGCAGAATCGTTCCCAGTGTTCCCTTTTGGCTTCATCGGCGATGGCTTGGAACTGGTCGGTGGCTTCAATCAGTTCGGATTTATTGTCCTCCGAGAGATCTTTCCGGAATTTACAGAGAATGCGTCGTTTTTTGCTGGTAGCTTTGGTGCATTCTTCGTTCCACCAGACTGCCGAGTGCCGGTGTGGTCCATCCATGCCTGCACCCTCTTTGGGATGGCGGCATCTGCTGCTCGAAGGATCATGGCTCTCATGTTGTCATGGTAGATGTTGATGTCTAGGTCTCTCGGGTCGCTGGAGTCGCATTCAGTAGCAAGTAACTGTGCAAAGCGGTCCCAGTCAGCTCTGTGGTACTGAAATTGAGGTCTGGAGTCCATTGCCGTGGTGTAGGGTCAGCGGATTGGAGCACAAGGTGTAGAGGCAGGTGGTTGGACTGAAGGTGGTCCGTTCCTACTGTCCACTCTGCGTCTAGGCTGAGGTTTGGTGTCAACATGGTCAGGTCGATGGCGCTGCTCTTCTGTCCCTTTTGGCCAATTCGGGTGATGGACCCATCATTGAGGAGGACCAGGTTGGAGTTGGTGACTGTGTCGGCAAGGTGATTTCCAGTTTCCCGTGTTTGCCCAGCGTCCCACAGTTGGTGACTGACGTTGAAGTCTCCGGCTACTACCCAGCTACTGTCGTCTGTTCCGAGGTCGTTGAGCCAGGTGACGTCTCCTGTGGTTTTGCTTCCCTCAGGATAGTAGACGTTGGCTAGATTGATAGATCGGTTCTTGTGTGTTAGTATGGCAACAACACGTGGTTAGTCGACATCTGGTTTGGTTGGTGGGAACTTGGATGGTGCTGTATGTTAGTCTGGTGCTGACGTAGGTCGCCACCATAACTCGATCCCCTTCAAGGCCCACGACTGGCGGGTAGAAGCCGTCGATGGTGGGGAGTTTGTTCTTTGTGGTGTTGAGTGACTGAATCATCAACACGTCAGTAGGTGGTAGATTCCGCAGATAGTCATAGAGGAAAGGGATCTTTCCTATGATGGATCTGCAGTTCCATTGTAGGATGGACAGTTGGCGCCGAGTTCCTGTTTCATTCCTGTCCATGTCCATGGTCGGTTGTTTTTTTAGGGACTTGGTGAACACTTGGTTCGAGGATACTTGTCCTGTTGTCAAGGGAATCTTCCTCCATGGTCTGTTCTTCCTCCATGGTCTGCTCTTCGGTGGTGATTGGCTCCCCCTCACTGGCTGTAAGGACTGGCTCCTCTTGGTCAGCTGCAGAGGTTGGTTCTTTTACACTAACTGAAGAAAGAACTCCAGTAGATGTCTTCTGCTGGAGTTCTCTCTTCAGCATAGCGTTCTCTTCCCTAAGACTGGAGATTTCAGTCTTCAGTTCCTCCACTATCTGAGTGAAGCGAGCGATGACTTCGGTGATGGTGGGTTGATCTGTTGGGCGAGAGGGCGCGGTGTGTTTGTGCCTGGATAACCGATTTTCTGGGTTTGGGCACTGGACGTGAGCCCATGACTTTTCCCGCGTAGCTGTCGGTGGCGGAGTATGTTCTCCATGGGGTTGTACTTGTAGGAAGATTTGGTTCCTCTTTTGTGGATTCCTCTTTTTTGGCAGCTAGGATTTCTTTAGCTTCCATGAAGGCCAGGGCACGCGGCATGTACGTTTCTGCCCTGAGTCTGTTGGCCAAGGTCATTTGTTTACGTGCTGGGCAGGCGAAGTAGTTTGCAGAGTGTTCACCTCTGCAGTTGATACATCTGCGCGTGGTCGTGGTGCACGTTTGTGGGCTGTGTCCAGGTCTTCCACAGACAGGGCAGGTTTTTTCTTTGCCCGGCATTCTTTCTGGGTGTGACCCAGCTTGTTGCATCGGTAACAAGTTCTTGCCTTTTCGACGTAAGGCGAGACACTGTATTCCGTCTTGTTGATGGTCATGAGGGCGGGCAGCTGGGTCATCATAAAGGTAACCTTCACTTCCCTTGATGGCGTTCCATCCCTTAATGTCAGACGTTCAGCTGTCTTGATTGGGTGGTTCGACTCCACCTTTTTGAGGAAGATTTCCATTGGCACGTGGTGGGGTATACCTCTGACCACCCCGATGGTCGTGGGGATAGGGATGAAGCACCGTACAGGTGTCTGTCCTATTTTACTAATTTTTGTCAGTCTGTCTTGCTGTAGTTGGCTGACACATCCTATCAGCAGTCGCTTAGGTGAGAGGGTTTTAATTGACCGGACTGTTCCGACTAGCCCTTTCAAGATGTCTGCTATTTTTCCAGTCTAGGGACCGGAGCGGGGCTGTTGTAGGCCCATTTTCCTCAATCTTGACAGGAAGGTCCTCGAAGATGGGCCTGGGTCTGGGTGCTGGCGTGGGTTTTGCTACGCCGTCTGTAGGAGGCAGTATGTACTGTTGTCTTGTTGCCACTGGTGGTGGTTTTGCCTGTGTCATCTTGTTGTGTGGCCACAGTAGGTGGTGTCTTCCCACGACCATTTGTGCTCATACTTGTTTTGTCATTGGTGGACGGAGGAGTGTTCTTAGCACTTGACGTCGAGGTCTTACTTGGTGGTGATGTCTCTTCGGTCTCTTCACCTTTGTTCATGCTTGTTTTGTCAGTGGCGGATGGAATGTCAATGACACTTGACGACCGGCTCCTTGGTGGGGATGCTGGTGGGCTCCCTTTTTTCTGTCTTTTATTTTGGACAGTTATCCAGCTGTCCTGGCTTAGTTCTTCATCGTCCATGTCGGTCATGACTGTATCAATGGAAAAGAGGGAACTGTTGCTGAGGACTCTCTTTCGTTGGGTTGGACCATTAATTGGTGTGTCCATCTTGGTTTGGTGAATGGTTTTCAGCCATTGCGACCAACCCGGTGGTGGGCGCGCTGGCTCCAAAATGGCGTTTGCTTCGATGTGATGGCAGTTAGTTGTGCCTTGATTTGTTAACAAACTTACAAGTTGTCAGTAGCAAGTTTACGTCTCGACCTTTGGGCGGCAAGTCCGACAATGACGGTAGCTATTTCGTGAACAAGATTTCGTAACGCAGACGCGAGTCCGACGACGGTAGTGAGTAAACTTCGTAGGCAAAAATTTGGTTATGTGTCTATCAAAAGTACGTGTAATGTATCTATCAAAAGTACAGACTTGCCTTCTCTGTAGCTGATGTATTTTCTGTGCAACAAATACTGTGACTTACCTTCTGTCACTTACCTTTGGGTATCTGTAGGCCGTTCCTACCCTCTCCTCCTTGGCCGTTCCTCTTCTCACCCCCTCTCCTCCTCTCGGCAGTTGGTGAAGGTCGTTTCTTTCCTTTTGGCCGTTCCTCTCCTCTTCTCCTCCTGATGAAAGGGTGAAAGCCGTTCTCCTCTCCCCCACTTCTCCTCCTGGTGGTAGGATGAAGGCCGCTCTAAGAAGTGCAGCCAGTCACACACAGTGATGGTGATGGGTTGTGATGATGAAGGGTTGTTTGCACAGCTCTGTTCTGAGCCGGTGATCTGCTGCTCTGCAGAGAGTTCCCACACAGTGTAGGTCTTCTCAAGTTGTGAAGGAAGTGTTCACACAGCTCTGTTCTGAGCCGGTGATCTGTGCTTTGTCGGGGGAAGTTGCACTCTTGTGCGACTAGTATATATGTATTCTAACTGCGGGATTCGATTTTGACAACCTGTCACTCAAACCTCAGGGGTGAGAGGGGGAGGGATCTAGTTTTAATACCAGTCGCCTCGGAAACCGTTTGAACTTAATCGGCACAGTTTTAATTTATGCGTCCGTCTAGAGACATATTCTCGTGTAGCGATTCCGGTGAATAATTCACGAGTTCACCCAGTACACGGACTGTAGATAGGGGGGGGGGGGGGGGGGAAGGAGGGAGGTTTGGCGATTGCCTTTCTGTCACTGGGTAGGGAGTGGAGGGAGGGGGGGGGGGAGGGGGGAGGGCACGGCAGTGGCGTCGCGCCTTTGTGTACACGGGATGGGGAGGGGGGGGGGTAGAGTCGGGAAGAGGGGGGTGGGTGGTGAGACGGGTAAGGGCCACAAAAATGCAAATGAAATTTTCCCGTGTGGGGTGAAGGAGGGTTGAGGGGGAGGGGGGGGGGGGGGGGGGGGTAGGCCGGCAAGAACGAAAGGCGCCACGCGTTTGCCGTGACGCAATTTCGTTTCCCCGTCATAAATCGCGCCAGCTGTGCGATTCGCACCGTCCGAAGTACGGAAGGGGGGGGGGGGGGGGGGGGGGTTGAAAGAGGAGAGTGGGCATAGATTTGAATTCTAAGTGAATTTTCATTGTTTTATTCGTTAATGTCTCACCTGATGAAGACCTAAGAGGTCGAAACTAGTTGTGTTTCGTCTTGTGACTCGTTTGTCCACGTTCTCTGGGCGGTTCGCTAACATTTATTTAAGATCTATTTTTTTGGTTTGGGGTTTTAGTGGGACTGATCGGATGGTTTTGTCAAGCGTTTCGTCACAGCCACATCATCCCACTTATACCAACAATTATCATCATCCTACAGTATCTCCAATGAAACATGACCATCACCCACCAGTCATCTACCCCAACCCCCCTCCACCCACTTTCTCAACCTGCAATACTATACCAATGCCACCTTATTATTCCACTTACCTCAGTGACTATCATCCTACAGTACCATTGATCTCACCCATGCCAGTGAGCATCACCCACAGGTCATTGGTATTTTCCTATGCCCCCCCCACCTTGCACCATTGCACCATCACCACTGCATTTTTCCACTTGTATAACAATGGTCACCACCTTGGTGCTACTGATTTAAAATTATTACCATTATCAGTCACTGAAAATACTCCAATCCAGTGAATACCTTCACACTGCACTATATGGAAATGAAGAAGCTGACCAACTGACAAAGGAAGGACAGCAGCCCCAACTGTAAAAAGTAGTCTCCTTGGAATAAATCTAAAATATTTCCAAGGAGACAAATAGGAAGATGACTTGAGCAGCACCCAGACTTCAACAAGAGGGATGCATACTACCGGACGCCCAAATCAGACCAAGTGAACATTGTTGGACTGAGGATAAGGCTCCCCTGACCTCAACATCACAGGTCCACTATACTCCACACCTGTGAGTCTTTCAAACCATCAATGCAGTGCAACCCCAGAGACAGCGGAGCATTCCCAGCTTGGCCCAAAGTGGAAACCTGGCCTGCCAACTCACCAATGAGTGCAAAACCATACTGACCACTGGAGGGTCTTCACCATACAGCAGCCTCCGTCAGTACCTCCAGGATTCCGACCTAAGTAAACGAAGAAGAAGACCACCATTGTGATACTGAGAACCGGGCACTCCAGACTATGACATAACATCTCTGCAATACTCCACCCTGGCGGGTCTGCAATTTATCCATGCAGCCCCAATGACGGTGGAACAGTCCCAACAACACCAAAAGAAGAATCCTGGCCTGCCAACACACTGATGAATGCAAAACCTTATTGACCACTGGAGGGCCTTCACCATACAGAAGCCCTTGCCAGTACCTCCACCGTTCCTGCCTAAGGGAACGGAG
>CM065726.1:71334482-71341982 GCA_033310375.1 Conus canariensis | reverse complement strand
TTTTTTTTCTTCTTCCTCGCTAACAGCCCTTGGAGTTAATGTTAAATCATAATCCAAAATGCTCCAGATTTACTGTACTTGACCTCCCCCCCCCCTCTCTCTCTCTCTCTCTCTCTCTCTCTCTCTCTCTCTCTCTCTCTCTCTCTCATCCAGCCGTACTCCTGACAATCTTGACAGATACTATGTCATGTTATATCAATGCTCTTTTTACAAGACTGAACAGCCTTTCTGGCTCGAAGAAATTCCTACTCCCTTACCCAAGCATTGATCACTACAAAACAAGCCTAGCTTACCTTTTTATATCTGGGTGACTAAATCTGGGGGCGTGAGATAAAAAAACAACAACATATATCTGGAACTCACTTCCCCAGAGTCTACAAAATACGAATACTTAAAAAGTTTTCAAGAAACGTTTTCATAAACATTTTATGTCTCAGTAATTTGAATGTTGGATTAAAATGATTAACGTCAATTCGCAAAGTCTTCCGTAAACCATACTTTGAATACACCGGCTAAACATATAACCTACTTCATTAAATCGCTCATCCGCACTCCCACTCTGTCTACCATCCCTCTTCTCCTCCCCCTACCTACCATTCTCTCCCTCCCTCCTCCGACCTCTCTCTCTAGTTTTGTTTGCTTGTTTGTTTGTTTTTGTATTTGTAAGTTTCCTTCTGTTTGTTTGCCCATCATGTCATTATTACTTTTATAAACAGTCGGCTTATCATTGTAGAATTAGATCACAGTGTTACTATGTTGAATTGTCAGTGTAAATGATACATGTTGAAATAACGTACGCATTACAAGGACAGATTGTAAGACTAGGCTTTGGCCTAAAATCTTCATCCTCGCGTATTACAGATCAATCAATCAATCAATCAATCAATCTCTCCATACAGCATGTTAACGAATCAGAGGAAAATTCTGGTTGGTTTTGGAAAGACCGCATATTAGTAAAACATTTTCTCTTTGAGCTTGAGCCCTTGAGGACACTATTTATCCTACCTCCATCAAAGACTAAGAGTGCTTACGAACAGAAAGAAGACGCATCAGAAACTGATATTCTTAAGCATAGTCTTTCTATGCTGCTACATTCAAGTTTAAGTCCACGCATACCTGAGGTGATAAGGCAGACAGGGTGTGTAGGGGTGGGGGGTGAGGGGGAAGGAGGTCCACCTGGCTGGACACTGGTACCACCAGAGCAGCAACATTTTAAGATTGGGCAATAACATAGCCAACTTTCGTATTCAGGCGCAAGCGCGAACTCAACTCGCAATGACGTCTTTCTTCTCTTTTGAATATGTGGTCAGGGTACACGTTTTTTCCAGGACTGTAAACTTTGTGGTGATTGATGGGTAAATGGTGAGGTAGACTTACTGGTGATTTATAGATAGTTGGTGAGGTAAACTTTCTGGTGGTTGATATATAGTTGCAGAGGTAAACGTTCTGGTGATAGATAGATGGTGAGGTAAACTTTCTGGTGGTTGATATATAGTTGCAGAGGTAAACGTTCTGGTGCTTGATAGATGGTGAGGTAAACTTTCTGGTGGTTGATAGATAGTTGGAGACGTACAATTTCTGGTGATTGATAGATCGTTGGTGAGGTAAATTTTCTGGTGGTTGATATATAGTTGGAGAGGTAAATGTTCTGATGATTGATTGATGGTGAGGTAAACATTCTGGTGGTTGATAGATAGTTGCAGAGGTAAACGTTCTGGTGATTGATAGATGGTGAGGTAAACTTTCTGGTGGTTGGATAGTTGGAGTTGTCTCTGAGCTCTGTTCATTCCTTCTTCTTTTTATTGTCAGTCCTCATATAAGATCTGTCTCTGTCACCCACTAACTCTAAGCCTGATGACAGCTCTATGAGCAGAAAGCTTGCTTGCTTTCCTTCTTGTTCACCATACTCAAACCCTGGTGAGTGCACTCTTCCACCATTTTCTTCTCCTTCAAATGTGATCCTGCAGTCATCTATTGTTTTGCCAACAACGCACTTCCCCAACACCGACTGCGACCTGCCTTCCTTCTCCTGTTCCTCATCTACTCTTGATTGTTAAGCTTTTGTCTTCTTCATGCCCGTCACTTCCCAAGTTTTTGGTTCTGCCTTGGCTCAGTTGAGAACTCTGCCAACTATACCTCAGTGTGTTGGTGTTAGTTATCTGCGCTCCACTCTGGAAAAGACCAGATTGACCAGCCACATCAACTTCACACAGTATTGTCTGAGAAAAAGACTTCTTCCTATGGGTTTTCAGTTGAAATTCAACCCCTCTACCCGTAAGTCTACCATGGAATGTATCCTACGCTCAGCCAGTTTTCAGCTCATGCAAGAAACAGTGAATGCGTATCTTTGTCGTGTGAAATCCATTAACCACACCCTCACCCGTTTGAAGAACCAACTTCATCATATACTGGATCGTCACACCTCAAGCTTTATTATCTCTGCTATTCGGTCTGCCAACCAAAAGTTATATGCCTCTATGACTGAAACAAAGAAGAAGAAACTACTGGCCCTCTCAAACAGAAAGTGTCCTCCTTCCAGTGCCCCTGCAGTGAACCCCCATCTGGTTGTCACCATCCCCCCCTGACTTGGAGTTGACAGAGGGCCAACATCAGTTGTTATCAAGAGGACTCAAATTTGTGCCCCTGCAGCCGACAACCAACCGGGCCAGCACACTGTTCTTCTGCAAGCGGTTTTTTCGGCGACTGCGTCTGGCAGCCCATTTTAAAAATGCCTCTGTCTGTGACTCTCCATCCCAAGATGTTAGTGACATTGCTTCCCTTTTTTACAAACCTCCCAGCCATTGGACTCCCAAACCTGGTGCCTTTCCATCTCTAGACTACTATATCGACGTCTGCACCAACCAGATCAGCCAGTTAAAACCTAAGCCCCTTCGCCATTCCAGCCTCAGCCCTACAGAACAGACAGCCCTACAGGAACTGAAGGACCGGACAGACATTGTGATCAAGCCTGCGGATAAAGGTGGAGCAGTTGTGGTGTGGCGGAGAGACTTGTACATCCAGGAAGCCAGGTCACAGCTGTCCAACACCGCCTTCTACAGCCCAGTCCCCAGATGTACAACCAAGCCGGACAACGCAGTCATCTTCCATGGGAGGCTCAATTTGCTGTGGTCCAAGAACCCAGAGAGCCCCTGTTTTACCTCCTGCCCAAAATCCACAAGGCTAACACACCAGGACGCCCTATTGTGTCTGCCTTCTCCTGCCCCACAACACTCATCTCTGACTTTCTGGACAGTGTGTTTCAGCCACTCGTGTCAGCACTGCCCACTTATGTGAAGGACACCACGCACGCCCTCAATCTCCTGGAGGACTTCTCCTTTCCAAACGGCTGTACAGAGAGGCATGTGTTCACCATGGACATTGTCTCTCTGTATACTAACATCCCCCACAATGACGGACTACAGGCAGTACGCCATTTCCTCCAAAGGAGTGCCCTGAACCTCCACATCCCCACCATCCTGCGCCTCACTGAACTGGTCCTCACCCTGAACTCGTTCGCCTTTGATGGGGACCACTTTCTGCAGCAGAGCGGTGTGGCCATGGGGACCAAAATGGGTCCTAGTTTTGCATGTCTGTTTGTGGGCTATGTGGAAGAACAAGCCTTGAGCCAGTATACAGGTGAGCAACCCGATTTTTACAGGCGGTTCATTGACGACTGTCTCGGACTGGCCTCCTGTTCCACAGATTCCCTCAATCAGTTCGTGGACTTTATGTCCAGCTTCCATCTGGCTCTGAAATACACCCACTGCATTTCAGATTCTTCAGTCTCTTTTCTCGACATTCAGATCACTATCCTTTCTGACACCAACAGCCTTTCTACCAGTATTTACTACAAGGACACCGACTCTCACTCATACCTTTTGTATACTTCCAGCCACCCTCGGAAATGCAAGGATAGCATTCCCTTCTCCCAGTTTCTTCGACTTCGCAGGCTGTGCAGCAGTGACGCTGACTTCCAGCACCAGGCTGAACGAATGAAGTCCTTCTTCCTGACACGCCAGTACCCTCAGCAACTGGTCCAGACCGCCTTGGAGCGTGCCATTGCCATTCCTCGCAGTCAGACGTTGACTTCTGCTAATCGTTCAGACGATCAAGCAGACCGTACAGTGGCTGTGCTCACCTTTCACCCTCACAACCTCCCTGTCCGCAACATCCTTCTCAACAACTTCCACCTCCTCCAACTTGACCCAAACTGAAAGAAACCTTCCCAAAACCACCCTTGATAGCCTTCAAGAGAGACACAAATTTGAGGGACCATCTAGTGCGTGCCTCTGTCTGCAAGGCGAGAGCACAACCCCTGGGCACACACCCATGCACTCTCAAAGAGTGCAAGACATGTCCCTTCATTGACAGCTGCACCACAGTTGCTGGTCCTTCTGGCCAGTTCAGGGTCCTAGCAAGCTTCAACTGTCAATCTGCAGACCTGGTGTACGTCATTACTTGCACCTTGTGTTCAAAGAAATACACAGGGGAGACGTACCACAGCCTGAATGAGCGTTTCTCTGAGCACCTTCGCTCAATGCGGCTGGGGTATGAAGATCCCGTAGGCTCTCACTTCAACAGCCCCTACCACAACTTCACCCATGCGAGAGTGGCTGCTGTCTGGCAGAACCGGTCTAGTGGACTCTATCGCCTCTTTATGGAGTCATCCATCATTGCACGACTTGGGACCCTCGCCCCTGCTGGCCTGAACACCAGAGAGTGACAGCAGCTGAGCTTCAGGCACCCCCTTCCCCTTCTCTACTAATCCCCCCCCCTTTTTTTTTTTTTTTTTTTTTTGAACAGGCCTTCTTGCTTTCTACTTTAATTTGCTCATGATTCCTACTCACTGCTTAACCCCAGTTAACTTCCTTTTGTCTCTGAGCTCTGTTCATTCCTTCTTCTTTTTATTGTCAGTCCTCATATAAGATCTGTCTCTGTCACCCACTAACTCTAAGCCTGATGACAGCTCTATGAGCAGAAAGCTTGCTTTCCTTCTTGTTCCCCCGATCACCATACTCAAATCCTGGTGAGTGCACTCTTCCACCATTTTCTTCTCCAGTTGGAGACATACATTTTCTGGTGATTGATAGATCGTTGGTGAGGTAAATTTTCTGGCGGTTGATATATAGTTGGAGAGGTAAACGTTCTGATGATTGATAGATGGTGAGGTAAACGTTCTGGTGGTTGATAGATGGTGAGGTAAACGGTCTGGTAATTGATGGACAGTTGGTGAGGTAAACTTTTAGTTGACTGATGTATAGTTTGTGAGATAAACTTTCTGGCGATTGATAGGTAACTGGAAAGGCAAACTTTCTGGTGATTGATAGATTGTTGGTAAGCTAAGCTTTCCGGTGGTTGATAGATAGTTGGAGAGGTAAACTTTTTGGTGATTGATAGATGGTGAGGTAAACTTTCTGGTGACTAATAGATAGCTGGTGAGGTAAACTTTCTGATGGTTGAAAGAAAGTTAGAGAGGTAAACATGGTGGTGTTTGATAGATGGCGAGGTAAACTTTATGGTGATTGATACATAATTGGTGAGGTAAACTTTCTGGTGATTGAGAGTCAGTAGATTGTTGGTAAGCTAAGCTTTCCAGTGGTTGATAGATAGTTGGTGAGGTAAACTTTCCGGTGGTTGAAAGATAGTGTGTGAGGTACATTTTCTGGTGATTGAAGAAAGGTAAACTCTTGGTGGTTGATAGACAGTTTGAGAGGTTATCGTTCTGGCAACTGATAGTTGGTGAGGTAAACGTTCCGGTGATTGGTGGATAGTTTGAGAGGTAAACGTTCTGGTGATTGATAAATGGTGAGATAAACGTTCTGGTGATTGATAAAGGGTGAGATAAACGTTCTGGTGATTGATAAATGGTGAGATAAACGTTGTGGTGATTGATAGATATTAAAGGTAAACGTTCTAGTGATTGATGGATACTTGGGGAGGTAAACATTATGGTGATTGATAGATATTTGGAGAGGTTAACTTTCTGGTGATTGATAGATAGCTGGTGAGGTAAACTTTCCGGTGATTGATAGTTGGTGAGGTAAACTTTCTGGTGATTGATAGATAGTTGGTGAGGTAAATGTTCTGGCGATTGATAGATGGTGATTAATAGATGTTTGGAGAGGTAAACGTTCTGGTGATTGATAGATAGTTGCAGAGGTACACGTTCTGGTGATTGACTGATGGTGAGGTAAACTCTCTGGTGGTTAACAGACACTTGGAGAGGTGAACGTTCTGGTGATCGACAGATGGTGAGGTAAACTTTCTGGTGATTGATAGATAGTGAGGTAAACTTTCTGATAGTTGACAGACACCTGGATAGGTAAACGTTGTGGTGATTGATAGATCGCGAGGTAAACTTTCTGGAGATTGATGGATAGTTGGAGAGGTAGAATTTCTGGTAATTGATAGATAGTTAAAGAGGTAGACTTTCTTGTGATTGATAGATAGTTGGTGAAGTAAACTTTCTGGTGATTGATAGATAGTTGGAGATGTAGACTTTCTGGTGATTGATAGATAGTTAAAGAGGTAAACTTTCTGGTGATTGATAGATAGTTGGAGAGGTAAGCGTTATTGATAGATAGTTGGAGAGGTAAACGTTCTGGTTATTGATAGATAGTTGGTGAGGTAAACCTGATTGATAGATAGTTGGAAAGGTAAATGTTCTGGTGTTTGATGGATAGTTGGAGAGGTAATTATTCTGGTGATTGATAGATTATTGGAGAGGTAAACGTTATTGATAGATAGTTGGAAAGATAAATGTTTTGGTAATTGAAGGATAACTGGAAAGGTAAATATTCTGGTGATTGATGGATAGTTGGAGAGGCAAACATCCTGGTTGTTGATAGATAGTTGGAGAGGTAAACTCTCTGGTGATTAATAGATAGTTGGAGAGGTAAACGTTCTGGTGATTGATAGATAGTTGGAGAGGTAAACGTTCTGGTGATTGATAGATAGTTGGAGAGGTAAACGTTCTGGTGATTGATAAATAGTTGGAGAGGTCAACTCTCTGGTGATAGATAGTTGGAGAGGTAAATGTTCTGGTGATTGATAGATAGTTGGTGAGGTAAACGTTCTGGTGATTGATAGATAGTTGGTGAGGTAAACGTTCTGGTGATTGATAGATAGTTGGAGAGGTCAACTCTCTGGTGATAGATAGTTGGAGAGGTAAATGTTCTGGTGATTGATAGATAGTTGGTGAGGTAAACGTTCTGGTGATTGATAGATAGTTGGTGAGGTAAACGTTCTGGTGATTGATAGATAGTTGGAGAGGTCAACTCTCTGGTGATAGATAGTTGGAGAGGTAAATGTTCTGGTGATTGATAGATAGTTGGTGAGGTAAACGTTCTGGTGATTGATAGATAGTTGGTGAGGTAAACGTTCTGGTGATTGATAGATAGTTCGAGAGATAAACGTTCTGGTGCTTGATAGATAGTTGGAGAGGTAAACTTTCTGATGATTGATAGTTGGAGAGGTAAACTTTCTGATGATTGATAGTTG
>CM065726.1:71319482-71331982 GCA_033310375.1 Conus canariensis | reverse complement strand
TTTCTTTGTTCCTTGCGACACCTTAGGCCCGTGTCACACGTGCTTGCATCAGTAGAAGTGCAATCAAAAGATATCCAAAGTACTGCTTTATTCTGTTTTGTATCAATTTATACTTATTCATTCATTCATTCATTTATTGCCGTCTCATCTCCCGTCCTTCCTCTGTTGCGATGGTCCAACGCCCCTCACTTCGAATATCCAGGGCGACACTCAGTCGTAGGCAGTCCACAAGGAGATAGGGACATCAAGTAACTATACTACGCACAAAAAGTTAAGGATCGGTATGTGAAAACAGGTGCGTAATAAACTCAGTTCGCTACTGTTATTTATTTCTTAGTCCAGCCAAATTGTCATGAATTCTTGTTCAGCTGTAAGTGGGCGATGTTGTGTTAGTGCGAAAATTGCACGGGATTCTCTACTACTGAGCTGGGCCGCAAACGGAAAAGCGGAAACTTGCGAAAAATGACCTTGTTTTGGACCGTTCTGCCTGAACACATTGCACTTGCCAGATGGAAAAACCATTATGCACGTGCAAGCACTGCTGTTTATGTGTGAGATACTGTCGCTCGCTTGGCTATATAAGAAGACATTCCACCAGTAGTAGGCCTGATCTGACAATGCCTCCACGACGAAAATTAAGCGAGTTGGATAGGGGACGAGCTGTTGCATGGTTCCAAGATGGTGTTCCCAAGCGAGAAGTGGCCAGGCGACTTCATGTGTCCATCTCGGTCATTGTCCGACTGATTCAACGCTTCACAGCCACTGGGATTGTCCATGAAAGACGCGGATCTGGTCGACCGAAGAAGACAACCCCACGTGACGATCGTCTCATTGAACGACAAGCCCTGCAGACAAGAACAGCCTCTTCCAGCATAATTCAAAGGCAGTTCAGGGTGGCTACTAACATCAACATCAGCCAGCAGACCATACGGAACCGCCTACATGGGTTTAATCTCCGTTCTCGTCGCCCAGCAGTACGGCCACGCTTAACTCCAGCCCATAGGGCAGCACGCCGCGCCTTCTGCGCACGTCACGTGAGGTGCACACGTCAGCAATGGTCCCAGGTCCTGTTCAGTGATGAATCACGCTTCACCCTTCACCACAACGACGGCCGACTGAGGGTCTGGAGGCGCCCAGGGCAACGCTTTACTGACGCCACTGTCCAAGAAAAGGTGGCCTTTGGTGTAGGTTCTGTAATGGTCTGGGGGGCCTTCAGCCTTCACCACAGAACACCCTTGTATCATGTACAGGGTAACCTGACTGGCATCCGATACCGGGATGAGATCCTTCGACCGCTGGCTGTGCCTACACTACAGCAGATGGGACCGAGGGCTGTCTACCAGGATGACAATGCTCGCCCCCACAGGGCAAGGGTGGTCAACGACTTCCTGCAGCAGTCTGGAGTCAACAGAATGGAGTGGCCAGCATGCAGTCCCGATCTCAACCCGATTGAGAACCTCTGGGATGAGCTGGATCGCAAAGTGAGGAGCCACCCCCCTCCCAGGGATGCCCAACACCTCTACCAGATGCTGCAGGCTGAGTGGCAGGCGCTTCCACAGAGGATCTTCACCAACCTGGTCAACTCGATGAGGACTCGTTGCGTCGAGTGCCAGAACAGCCATGGTGGTTACACGCATTACTGAGCTTTTGGGAGCATCAGTATGCCCTGTCTTGTGATTTCAATGACTTTGGGAAATCAAATTTGGATACGTACCCACTTTAATCAAATGTACACACCAAACGATTGCTCGAGATTGAAGGCAATTGTGTATCGTTATCACTAAAGAATGGAATTAAATGTTGGCCAAACTTCAACGCATTGACTTTCTTATTTTGACAGTTATGAATGTTTGTGAAAGTGATCCTTAATTTTTTGTGTGTAGCTTATAAGGCAACCTATTAGAGGAGACAACACATTGCAGCTGAATCGCTTCTATCGCGTTCAGGGCTACCTTCTTATCCATGAAAGGCAGAACACCACAAATTTACCCCCCTTCTAACGACAGCAACTGCTTAGCTCCTCGACTAGCGTAAGTGTGGCACCATGTCGTAGCAGTTCCCATGAGCTTGTCGATACTGAACACTCTCACAGGAACACGTCACGGGTGTGGCTGTGGAACTATAAACTGACGTCAACACGAGAACTGCACGTGAAGAGCCGTATGATTTCAGACTTTTTGTGTGATGACTTATTTGGATAAGAATGATGAAGATGAAAATCGATGGGGATGGCCGTGTCATTCTGGTCTGAGACTACATGAGACGGCGGAACACTACGCTTCCTTTCAAAATGTGTCCTGGTGCCAACAAGGTTGGAGAGATGCAGTCACCTGCAGTGTTGGTCAAGGAATTGGAGTTACACTCAAAGTCGCCTGTACTCAAATACTCAACCCATTTGCACCCCCATGACGCTCAGCTCTCAAAGAAGCCGAGCGGAGCTTAAAATAGATGTCTTCCAAGAGAATTGAACTCACGACCGCCGAAGCCGAATCGCTGCTTTGCAGCGGATGATGAACACTTTGATGATAATCTTGACAGGGCCCAAACCATCTGTTTTAGAGCGTGTGCTGTTTAATAAGTTGATACCTTTTTGGCGGACTCTGACAAAACTGAAACCAGATCAGCTCAAAGAGTCCCCAAATTACACTGAAAAACATTTGACAGCAGAAGACGCAACCAGATGAGTTTCTGAAAGTCGACGTGATCAGGTTAGGCTGAGCAAAGGTTATCCTCGTTATCAGGGAAGTGTTGTGCTTGTCCCATGGTCATAACCTTTTCTGATCTATATAAATCTTGATCAACGGCTTTGGTAGAACGGTCACCTTTCATTTCTGTGAGGTCTCAGACATCATGGTCATAAAGATTCATCGCTGTTTTGTAAGGTTTTGGTTGTCGTGGTTACTAAAGTACTTCCTTTTTCTATAGGAGTATCAGTTTTCATGATCACCAAAGGACCTAACCTACTCTTTTCACTGGGGTCTCATGCAGTCTGCGTACAAAGCACAGTTATTACCTCTTTTGACGTCTTTTGTTGAGTTTCATTTTCTTATTTTAACCACCCTGGGAATTTGTTAATTACCCAGGATTTTGTTGAATACGCGTATTGTTATTTAACAAATTCCAGGATAATCAACAAATTCCCAAACAAGAAACCTTGGATGCATTGTCGTTGTTTTTGTTGTTGTCGATGATGATGACGACAATAATGACGATGATTATTATGGATGATTCGAATGATTAAGACCATAATGAAGTGATACTACTAATATTACTACTAGTTTCAGATTTGTTTGAGTTTGTTTTGTTTTGTTTTTTATCATCAGTTTGTGCACCAAAATATGAATTTTGGAAAGAATCTTTGAGGTGGGTGTGTCTGTGTAATTAATCAATTGATTGCTTGATTGATTATCTTCATTCACAAGAACAATACATAAGCAAGTAGATGCTTTTCCTACCTCCCATCAGGCACTAAGGGTACTTACATAAGATACCATTACAACGAGAGTACACAAGAGTACTGATGATTCATATCAGCAACGAGGAAAAAAACATACTCTCACTGTCTCTCTTTCTGTATGTATGTCTCTGTCTCTGTCTCTGTCTCTCTCTCACACACACACACATACACACACACAGAGCGGACGCGCGCGCGCGCGCGCGCGCGTGTGTGTGTATGTGTGTGTGTGTGTGTGTATGTGCCGCACGCGCGAGTGCGTATGTGCGTGCTTCCGTGAGTGTTAAGGTGTGAGGAATGTGTGCGATATTTCCCTGTTATTTTTTTGTGACGTAACACCTCGAGGAAGGTTGAGCTGACGTGAGTTGTCAGCTTATGTCAGCCCCCCCCCCCCCCTCCCCGTTTCTTTTTCCTCTCCCTACCATCCATCTCACTCACCTTCTCTTTCATTGTCGCCGCAGGACAGGCTCTCCTATCCCCCTTTCTGTCGCCCCACACATCTATCCCTTTCCCTGTCACCTCCCGGCATTTCTCAACCGCCACACCGACAGCACAGGATTTCTTAGACGAAAAGATGAGAACTGTTATCATTTCTCTATCAATGAGCAAAACGACAACAATGATTCGTTAGCTGCTGATTCACGGTGGCCCCCAGCGGCAATCATCCCGTTGCATTTCTGCAAACAGTTTGATGTTCTCTGTTTCACGTGCCTAGCAAAATTCAGAAGTCGTGAACAAGAAAAGAGTACATTCATTACTTCACAGGTATAGCCCGAGCTCACTTTTAGTCAAAAAGAAGTGTGCATGTCAGTTGTTTCACAGATGTAGCTCATGTATAGAAGTTAAGAATTTAGCGTGCATGTTCGTTATTTCACACACGTACCATATCTTTGCTTGTTGTTAAGAACAACGCATGTTCGTTATTTAGAGGAAAAGCCAATCTGCAGGTCAAAATGACCTGTAGATTGATCCTTGCTTGTTGTTAAGAACTGTGCATGTTCGTTATTTAGAGAAAAAGCCAATCTGCGGGTCATGAAGAAGGAATGTGCAAGTTCATTATTTGACAGATAAAGCCCATTTTTGTAAGTCAAAAATTAGAAATACGCATACGTTATTTGACAGATGTAGTCAACTTGTACAAATCAGTAATAAGAAATGCGCACCGTTCATCATTTCACATTTAGAAGTCATTAAAAAAAATAAAATAATAATGTGCATGCTCGTTAGACGCACAGACGAGCATGTCGAAAGTCATTGATGAGGTATGTGCATGTACATCTCACAGATGTAGCCCATGCTTACAAGTCATAAATAAAGAAATTGTGCATAGTCTCTATATCTGTTACCGCCTGTTTGATTGTCGTTATTAATATATACACTTGTGCGTAACTGAACAACAGAAAACGGTGAACGAATCTTCGCAGCTATTTTTATGTCACAGATTAGGCAACAATAAACTGCTTTAGCACCCATGACAGGACAGATTTTTCTCTGGACGGAAAGAAACGGCAACCCGTCCTTCTTACCCCCTCCCCCACCTCCCCCGCCGTCCTTCCTCATCCCCGATGCTTTCTTCGTAGTACCCTTCCTATATCCCCCTCGTCCTCCCCCCGTGGGACAAACTGAATATGTTGCTAGGCCTTATTTGTTCCCACCGGCCTAAACGGAAACAGCGTGTTTTGATTTAAAGGAGACGGACTGAGCGTGTCACCGAACTAAAAGGACTACGCTACCAACGGTTCTGAACACGCTTTCCCAGCATAGGGTAGGCTGGCAACATCACACTCCGTGCTGCTGGTTCCATGTTGTTTTCCGTCCGCTCCTTTCCAGCTGAACGGGCTTACGGTGGAGTGTGGATGGCAATGAGATAAAGAGACCAGAGGCCACTAGGGCTGACAGTGAAGGCTGCAATGAGGATGCCAGAAACTGCAGGGGGTGGCAGACGACAGCGGAGAGGGGGTGGCTATTGGAGGGTTAGTTACGGGCGGCAGGGGGGATGGAGGGGGGGGGGGGGGGTGGAGGTTTGGCTTGACAAAAAAGCAAAAGGAAGAAAAATAACATCAAGAAAACTGTTACGGATGGTGTGGTAGAGCGTGTTTTACCGTCTGACTCTCACTAGAAAAAGTTTGGATGCATGCAACGACTTTTTTTTTTTTTTTTTTTTATCGTACACACACCTACACCACACGAACATAGACAGCCAAGCAACACACAAATTACGCTTTTTTCTTTTTATGCTGCCTGAACCATCAAAACACTACAAACACATATTACCATAAAATAAATAGACAGGCACAAAAAATATCAATACATGCCACCATCAGTAAGGGCGTATAACAACACAAAGAGCTTTAACTATATATTTAACTATTCTTTCCCAGGCGCCGACTTCGTTGGCGCCCTCAGCAATGTCCTAACAGACAGTTCGTATATCTGGCTGCGTCCAGCCCAAGTCACGGTCTTCACACAGTAGGCACAGCCGTTCATGGATGCAGTTCGTGGAGTCAGCAGAGTCCTCCCGGGAACACCCACACAGCAAAAAAAAAAAAAAAAAAAAAAAAAAAAAGGAGAAAAAAACCCACAAGAAGACACGTTGAACCACTGACCTGGCGGCCAACTCCTCCACGTCCTCGTGACGGAGAATCCTGAGACCCTTTAACATACGAGTCTTCTACTGACCTGGTGGTCAGCTTCTCTGCGTCTTCTGGACGGAGACAGCAGCTGGGGCACGGGCCCACACCTGGTGGCAATCAGCTCCAGGTCGGACATGGGGGCTCACCGTCACCTGGGGAGCTGATAACTACCTGGATTACCTAGCCTACTTCCTACATACTTATCGTCCTTGTTTGTCACTAGCAGTCACTCTTCACATAATACATTTCACTGGAATTTAGTGGGGAAAATACCCATAATATAATCTACTAAGTTTCAATACAATGGGTGCATTACAATAGAAAAATTCCTATATTTACACCATGAGTGATTACATTGAAGAAAGGATTTCCTCATGTAACCCTTTTCAAAGTACCAGGAATACAATTATTACCTGTAAAGGAACGATTGTCCCTTTTTATCAAGAAAAGAATGTTTTTACTTTTCCACATCATCATCACTAGACGTGTGCATTACAATAGAAAAATTCCTATATTTACACCATGAGTGATTACATTGAAGAAAGGATTTCCTCATGTAACCCTTTTCAAAGTACCAGGAATACAATTATTACCTGTAAAGGAACGATTGTCCCTTTTTATCAAGAAAAGAATGTTTTTACTTTTCCACATCATCATCACTAGACGTGTCCAGTTACATATAAAGGAACGATTTCCATTTGTCACTTTTTATCAAGAAAAGAATGGGTTTTTACTTTTCCACATCATCATCACTAGACCTGTCCAATTACACATAAAGGACCGATTTCCATTTATCCCTTTTTATCAAGAAAATAATGTTAGTTTTTTTTTATCTTTCCACATTATCATCACAAGACGTGTCCACAACTGGGATCAGAATACATTTTCCAATAATTTATACACATTAATTTTTATTGCTCACTTCCAGAGCTCACGAACACTCACATCATTATGATGCTTTAGGGAAAAGATAAACAACTTTAAAAAAATACATTGACTTAACTTGATCACTTTTCCCCGATCACATATAAATATACATAATAATTCTCTCTTCCATCCCTTCACTCATTCTTCTCATCCACCTCTCGACTCACACATTCACTAACCACAACTTCCTGCTGTCACCCTATGTCTCATCAAGTCTTGTCAATCGCAAGATCAATCAAGGTCTTCACTAAGAACTGGAAAATTCACGACCACCTGCAGGAAAAACCAACTTCATTAGTACAACCCTAACTTCCATTTAACTACTGAAACATACCTAATACCTGCCATGGGTTCGCCAGTATCTCCAGTGGTAGCCAACCTGTACATGGAATATTTTGAAAAAGTAGCCCTTGAGACCGCTGCCAACCCTCCCAGCATGTGGTACCGCTATGTGGATGACACCATAACCCGCATACAGGAGACGGAGGTTGACAGCTTCACCACTCACCTGAATTCCATCGATGACAGTATCCAATTCACCTCGGAAACTGAAGCAGAAGGGAAGATCCCGTTCCTGGACACTCTCATCACCCGAACCCATGACGACAGGGTGGAGACCAGTGTCTATAGGAAACCCATCCACACTGACCAATATCTGAACTTTCACTCCAACCACTCCCTCCAACACAAGAGATCTGTTGTCAACACCCCCATGCACAGAGCCTCTGTACTGTGTTCCACTAAGGAGGAAGAGCTGAAAGAAGAACACATCAAGACTGCCCTTTCCGCTAATGGATACCCTGCATGGATGTGGGACAACCCTCGAGTTCCCTACCCTTCTTCTGCGGATACGGACAGTGTGAAAGTGGGGATCCCTTACATTAAAGGAGTTTCAGAGCGTCTAGCCAGGACCTTCCAACAACATGAATGCAAAGTGTTCCACAAATCCACCAACTCCCTACGCCAGCAACTGACCCATGTCAAAGACAAAACGGACTCCCTCAAGCAGTGCGGTGTAGTGTACCGGGTAGGGTGTCAAGACTGTGCCAATACTTACATTGGCGAGACAGCAAGACCACTCACCACCCGTCTACAGGAACACCAAAACCGATCTACTTCTGCCATACATGTACACCTACAAGCCACAGGCCATAGTTTCAGCCCCCAAGAAACCAAGATCTTATCTACAGAGCCCTTACAAAAAGAAAAGTTAAAGAAGCCATCGAAATCAAGACCAGACACCCCAGCCTGAACAGAGATCAAGGTTTTGAACTTCCCCCCATCTACAATAATTAGATCCTGACAACTGTTCACCCCACACAACAGTCGCCCCACCAGGCCTTGCTGCCACAACAGCAACAGTGAGCTGAAGAAGACAGGGCGACCCTGTCGAAATATTCTCAAACTAAGTTTTTGATTCTGAGTCTAACTACTTTTCTAATGTCGAATCCAGAATCCTATGTTCTTATTTATGTATTCTAATGTTAAAGCAAAAGTGAGATTTGGCAACAAACTCACAGACTGCATTTTGTGCACACAGGAGGGAGATGCCTACAGTCCTGTATTGTTTTATTTTTTTTTAATGAACGAATTAGTATCAGAAATCATTAGAAGAGACGACCTTAGTGACATTGCCACCCGAGATCCTCGAATTATTTATCTTATCACAGGGTGATGATATCGTTTTGTCATCAGAAACTCCAGCTGGACTCGGATCCAATTAAATAAAATTCATAGTATAACTACACGCTTTCAACACAATATTAATATGAAAAAGAGCAGCATTGTGGTTCTTGGAAAAAGGAGGATACTCAGCAGCAGGGAAAGATGATCTTTGAATGGCGAGGCAGTGGATGTTGTGAATTGTTACTAATATCTCGGCATCTATTTCACTACACGCCTTAGTTTTTCACCTACTTTCAGGATCTTGCAAGAAGAGCAAAACACGCATTACTGTGTATATTGAGAAAACTGTATATGCTGAATGATCATTCTTTAGTTGTGTTACTGAAACGTTTTGATGCAGAAGTTCAACCAGTCACTCACTATGGAAGTGAGATACGGGGAATGGATAAAGTATTATCAAAATAGAAAAAAGTTCACCTATTTTTTTTCAAAAAAGATTCTTGGGAGTGCAGCCTAAAACGCCATATGATCTTGTATATGGAGCTAGTGCTCGATATCCTTTGTACATCAACTCATTTGCGATGTACTAGTTACTAGCTGAAATTCTACGAATGGATGAGGAAAGATTACCACATGAGGCGTACAAAATGTTGCATAGTTTAGAATTACGAGGTAAGAAAAGTTGGGCATCTGACATTCTCAAAATGGGTTCGGGTGTGTTTGGATCAGTCGTGGCGTTGAAAATATCATAATCTTGAACTTCGTCAGAGGCTGATTGATAACAGGTGGAAAAAATGGGAGGAAGAGTGACAGATATGCTTTTTTATAGAACATTTAAGTCGTCTAAGAATTGTGAAGCGCATCCTTTGCTTGACATTGGCAGACACATAAAGAGCAATATGACAAAGATGAGATTCGGAATAGCTGATTATGTACATAGAGCTATCGGTGTACTAATGTTGATGAAAACATCAAGATGCGCCTAGTGTGTAAGAATGCCAAAGAAGATGAACAACTTTTTTGTGTGCTGTCTTACCTTCCAAGATTAACGAAATGATTTTATCCCCCCACCCCCGCCGCAATACCTCAAAAACCTATGTTTGTTTAATGTTGAATTGCTCATAGCAAATCGAAATGATATAATATTGAAGAATGTTTGCATAGATTTGTATAAAGCATTGAGAAGACGCACTGTATTTTTTAATCAGTTAAAGTGGTGTTGGATTACGCACTCTGGATGGATTAATGCTCAGCTGTCATGTTATTTATATAATTGTCCAATTATTCATTGCTTAATCAAAAGTGTATTGGCAAGGTACCCTTCTCCCTTCAGAAACCCCCATGGCCTACACTGAATTAACTTCCGCTTCCCTCTCCCCCCCCCCCTCCCTCTCTCTGTCCTCATGCTCTACATGTCTCATTTCGCTTTTTATATTCAATTTCAAATGTAAATTTTTAATGATAATTTTACGTTTAGTCCACTCACGGTATGTATTTGTTTACCGCCCTCGCTGACGAAGCTTCAATAAAGGCGAAAGCTCGGGAATGTGCAGTGTTGAGGAGTGGAGATGTTGGAAGCGCGGATTTCACTATTCTTGTTGTTCTAAATACTGTCTACATCCTGTACTCAACATTCTTGAGCCGTGCCCAGCAACCTTATGACTGGTTTTACATCACACACACACACACACACACACACACACACACACACACACACACACACACATATATATATATATACACACTACTTAACTGTTCAACACTTGTTTTCCCCCACTCCTTAATTGTTCAGCATTATATATATATTTATGCGAAAAACAAAAACAAAACAAGCAAAAAATGCAAAGAAAAAAAAAGGTGGGGGGGGGGGGGGGGGGGGGGGCGTTGAACGCACGGGGAAACCACTCAAAAACGGAATCCAACAGCATCACCAAAGGAGCCAGTGAAGGATAGAAATGTACAACGAAAAAAAAGTACGGTAAGGAATTAAGTTGCTGAAAAACTAAAATCATTATGTAAACAGTATCAAACATGGAGGGAAATCTTTAAGCCTAAGCTTGGGGATCCATTTAAGGATGCAAGGGAGGTAAAAAAAAAAAGTGTCAACTGTTTGCTGTTTAAGAGCTCTCTCTCTTTGTCTGTCTGTCTGTCTGTCTGTCTGTCTGTCTCTCTCTCTCTCTCTCTCTCTCTCTCTCTCTCTCCACACAGACACAGACACACACACAAAATAAGATTCGATGTTTTACAATTTGACAATGTCCCATCAGCATAGCGAAAACGATCAAAATAGAATGTGTTCATTTTGTAAGCCAGACCTCAAACTAAAGTCCACTATTTGTTCTAGTGGTTCGTGTACATGTACAACAACAGAAGAACGCGTTTATGAAGAGTAGCAGTACCAGTACCGCGACTGCTCAAGATCAGTACGAGGATAGCAACGACTAGCATACTGTGTCTTCCATGCTCTTAACAGAAGGAAAATGACAATTGAAACGTAGTATCAGTCGTTGATTCATCTACATTTGGAAACTGGTGATTCTGTTCAGTGTCCTTATGATGTTGTGTGGCCATGATTTGCAGAGCTACTGACTGTGCAGATGGTTGCTATAGTGACCGTGGGTTAGGAGTAGCATATTACTAATAAAGTGTATGTTACACCATTCCGTGTGTATCCACAGAATCCCATTCCCCCTGCACATGTATTGTGGCCCACGGTCAGTATATATCACAATTGTGAGTTTTCATTTCTCTTTACAGTTGTCATAACTGGCTAGGAACTTATCACCCCACGAAGCTTCGAGTCAATATTGTTTCTGACAAATGTTGCGAATGGCTTACGCTGAACTCACCATGTGTCTGGTCGTGCGACACGACTGCGCGTCTGTAATGACACGTCTCGCACGAACTGCACGTGCCGCACGAGCGCTCGGTGAGTGGACCGGCCTGCACGCGAATCGAATCAAACAAGCAAGTAGCTGGGGAAGGGAGGGGAATGTGGGGTGGAATGGGGCAAGGTGAGAAACTCAACACAATCCACCACACATCTGCGCGCCCGGTTCTCCGCCATTTCCAACGCAGCAGCAACTGCTGTCAACGTCGCGTTGGCTTTCTCTGATTGGCTCAATTTACACATTTCCGCCAATCGGAATCCAAACGGCCATCTAAGGGTAGCTGATGTCTGCGGTTACCGGTGACGGCGTGTTGCCAAGGTCCCAGCTTGCCTGTGCGGGACGGGACAAGGTAAAAGTTGGATGCCCATGCAAGCAGTCCGCTCGCTGAATGAGGACAGACGGAGCAGGGGAATGCGGCTGCTGCAAAGGTAGTGCCGCACAGCAAACGATAGAACCCCGTCCGAACAACGATATCTCTTTTACATGCAGACTTTCAGAAAATGCAATTCTGGACAAAATTTAAGCCTCGGTGCAATGGTAATACTATCAGGACAAACAAACTCTTGTTGAGGAAAGACGACTTAACAAGACCTCTTATGGTCATGAGATTTCCTTTGATGATGACGTCATCCTCTCACCTTGCTACAGACGTTGGACATTATGAAGAGCAGAGTGGAAGCGGTCGATCAGGCGCGGCAAATGCCATTAGACAGTTTCATGTGTGTTTCGAAGACAACTCTACATGATCAAAGCTTCATGGTCAAGACTCTTCCGCTGCTTGTATGCCACAATTTTTAAATGAAAGTCATATTATAAGAAATCAAGGTTTGACGTAGTAATCAAGGTTTGACGTCGTGAAAATGGTGGTTGACACTGATTTCTCATCCGGCATCGACTTCGGTTATCATTGTTTTCAGTGCAGAGGTTTTATCTCGGGCGCTGTTCGTCGTAACGGACATAGGAAGAATC
>CM065726.1:71306982-71314482 GCA_033310375.1 Conus canariensis | reverse complement strand
GGTAACCTATGCTTGTTTCATCAGTACATAGCAGTGCCCATAGTGTTACCTACGCTTGTTTGATCAGTCCCTGACAGTGCCCCCAGGGTAACCTTCTGCGCTTGTTTGATCAGTCCCTAACAGTGCCCCTAGGGTAACCTTCGCCTTGTGTGATCAGTCCCTAACGGTTGCCCGAGGGTAACCTACGCTTGTTTGATCAGTCCCTAACAGTGCCCCTAGGGTAATCTGCGCTTGTTTGATCAGTCCCTAACAGTGCCCCTAGGGTAACTACGCTTGTGTCAGTCCCTAACAGTGCCCCTAGGGTAACTTTCTGTGCGTGTTTGATCAGTCCCTGACAGTGCCCCTGGGTAACGTTCTCCGCTTGTTTCATCAGTCCCTTACAGTGCCCCTAGGGTAAGCTACGCTTGTTTGATCAGACCCTAACAGTGCCCCTAGGACAACCTTCTGCGCTTGTTTGATCAGTCCCTAACAGTGCCGCTAGGGTAACCCTCTACGCTTGTTTGATCAGTCCCTGACAGTGCCCGTAAGGTAACCTATGCTTGTTTGGTCAGTACCTAACAGTGCCCCTAGTGTTACCTACGCTTGTTTGATCAGTCCCTGACAGTGCCCCTAGGGTAACCTTCTGCGCTTGTTTGATCAGTCCCTGACAGTGCCCCTAGGGTAACCTTTTGCACTTGTTTGATCAGTTCCTAACAGTACCCCTAGTGTAACCTTGTACACATGTTTGATCAGTCCCTATCAGTGGCCCTAGGGTAACCTACCCTTATTTTATCAGTCCCTGACGGTGCCCCTAGGGAACGTACGCTTGTTTGATCAGTCCCTAACAGTGCCCCTAGGGTAACCTGCGCTTGTTTGATCAGTCCCGAACTGTCCCTAGGGTAGCCTTCTGCACTTGTTTAATCAGTCCCTGATTGTGCCCCTAGGGTAACCTACGCTTGTGTGATCAGTCCCTAACTGTCCCCCTAGGGTAACCTTCTGCACTTGTTTGATCTCTCCCCGATAGTGCCCCAAGGGTAACCTACGCTTGTTTGATCAGTCCATAACACTGTCACTAGGGTAACCTACGCATGTTTAATCATTCGCTATCAGTGCCCCTAGGGTAACCTACGCTTGTTTGATCAGTCCTTAACGGTGCCCCTAGGGTAACCTTCTGCGCTTGTTTGATCAGTCCCTGACAGTGCCCCTAGGGTAACCATCTGCACTTGTGTGATCAGTCTCTAACATTTCCTCTTGGGTAACCTACGCTTGTTTGATCAGTCCCTGACAGTACCCTAGAGTGACCTTCTGCACCTGTTACGAGTCCCTAACGCTGCCCCTAGGGTAACCTAAGCTTGTTTGATCAGTCCCTGACAGTGCCTCTATGGTAACCTATGCTTGTTTGATCAGTCCCTAACAGTGCCCCAAGGTTAAGCTTCTGCGCTTGTTTGATCAGTCCCTAACAGTGCCCCTACGGTAACCTACGCTTGTTTGATCAGTCCCTAACTGCCCCTAGTAACCTCGCTTGTTTGATCAGTCCCTTACACTGCCCCTAGATTAGCCTTCTGCGCTTGTTTAATCAGTCCCTAACAGGGCCACTAGGGTAACCTTCTGCGCTTGTTTGATCAGTCTTTAACAGTACCCATATGGTAACGTTCTGCGCTTGTTTGGTCAGTCCCTGACAGTTCCCCTAGTGTAACCTTCTACGCTTGTTTGATCAGTCCCTTGCAGTGCCACTAGGGTAACCTACGCTTGTTTGATCAGTCCCTAACTGTGCCCCTAGGGTTACCTTCTGCTCTTGTTTGATCAGTCCCTGACAGTGCCCGTAGGGTAACCTACGCTGTTTGATCAGTCCCTTACAGTACCCTAGGTAACCTGCTGCGCTTGTTATAGTCCTAAGTGCCCCTAGGGTAACCTTCTGAGCTTCTATGATCAGTCCCTAACAGTTCCCCTTGGGTAACCTATGCATGTTTGATCAGTCCCTTACAGTGCCCCATAGGGTAACCTTCTGCGCTTGTTTTATTATTCCGTAAGAGCGCCCGTAGGGTAACCTTCTATGCTTGTTTGATCAGTCCCTAACAGTGCCCCTAGGGTAACCTACGCTTGTTTGATGAGTCCCCGACAGTGCCCCTAGGGTAAACTTCTGCGCTTGTTTGATCAGTCCCTAACAGTGCCCCTACGGTAATCTGTGCTTGTTTGATCAGTCCCTAACAGTGCCCCTAGGGTAACCTTCTGCGCTTGTTTGATCAGTCCCTGACAGTACCCCTTGGGTAACCTACGCCTGTTTGATCAGTCCCTAACTTTGCCCCAAGGGTAACCTTTTGCGTTTGTTTGATCAGTCACTGACAGTGTCCCTAGGGTAACCTACGCTTGTTTGGTGAGTCCCTAACAGTGCCCCTAGGCTAACCTATGCTTGTTTGATCAGTCCCTATCAATGCCTCTAGTGTAACCTTCTGCGCTTGTTTGATCAGTCCCTGACAGTGCCCCTGGGGTAACCTTATGCGTTTGTTTGATCAGTCCCTAACAGTGCCCCTAGGGTAGCCTTCTGCGCTTGTGTGATCAGTCCCTAACAGTTCCCCTAGGGTAACCTTCAGCACTTGTTTGATTAGTCCCTAACAGTGCCCCTAGGGTAACCTTCTGCGCTTACGTGATCAGTCCCTAACAGTGCCCCTAGGGTAACCGTCTGTGCTTGTGTGATCAGGTCCTAACAGTTCCCCTTGGGTAACCTACGCTTGTTTGATTAGTCCCTAACAGTGCCCTAGGGTAACGTTCTGTGCTTGTTTGATCAGTCCCTAACAGTGCCCCTAGGGTAACCTACGCTTCTTTGATCAGTCCCTGACAGTGCCCCTAGGGTAACCTACGCTTGTTTGATCAGTCCCTAACGGTGCCCATAGGGTAACCTCCTGCGCTTGTTTGATCAGTCCCTGACAGTGCTCCTAGGGTAACCTTCTGCGCTTGTGTAATCACTAACATTTTCCCCTGGGTAACCTACGCTTCTTTGATCAGTCCCTGACAGTGCCCCTAGGGTGACCTTCTGCACCTGTTACCAGTCCCTAACACTGCCCCTAGGGTAACCTAAGCTTGTTTGATCAGTCCCTGACAATGCCTCTAGGGTAGCCTTCTGCGCTTGTTTGATCAGTCCCTAACAGTGCCCCTAAGGTAACCTTCTGTGCTTGTTTGATCAATCCCTGATAGTGCCCCTAGGGTAACCTACGCTTCTTTGATCAGTCCCTAACTGTGCCCCTAGGGTAATCTGCGCTTGTTTGATCAATCCCTGATAGTGCCCCTAGGGTAACCTACGCTTGTTTGATCAGTCCCTGACAGTTCCCCTCAACGTAACCTTCTATGCTTTTTTGACCAGTCCCTAACAGTTCCCCTAAGGTAACCTACGCTTATTTGATCAGTCCCTAACAGTGCCCCTAAGGTAACCTTCTGCGCTTGTTTGATCAATCCCTGATAGTGCCCCTAGGGTAACCTACGCTTCTTTGATCAGTCCCTAACTGTGCCCCTAGGGTAACCTGCACTTGTTTGATCAATCCCTGATATTGTCCCTAGGGTAACCTACGCTTGTTTGATCAGTCCCTGACAGTTCCCCTCAACGTAACCTTCTATGCTTGTTTGACCAGTCCCTAACAGTGCCCCTAAGGTAACCTACGCTTATTTGATCAGTCCCTAACAGTGCCCCTAGGGTAACCTTCTCGCGCGTTTTTGATCAGTCCCTAAACATTGCGCCTAGGGTAACCTTCTACGCTTTTTTGATCAGTCCCTAACAGTGTCCCCAGGGTAACCTTCTGCGCTTGTTTGATTAGTCCGTAACAGTGTCCCTAGGGTAACTACGCTTGTTTGATAAGTCCCTGACAGTGCCCCTAGGGTAACCTTCTGCGCGTGTTTGATCAGTCCCTGACAGTACCTCTAGGGTAACCTTCTCCGCTTGTTCGATCAGTCCCTAACAGTACCCGTAGCGTAACCTTGTGCGCTTGTTTGATTAGTCCCTAAATGTGCCACTAGGGTAAACAAGGCTTGTTTGATCAGTCCCTGATAGTGCCCCTAGGGTAACCTACGCTTGTTTGATCAGTCCCTGACAGTTCCCCTCAACGTAACCTTCTATGCTTTTTTGACCAGTCCCTAACAGTTCCCCTAAGGTAACCTACGCTTATTTGATCAGTCCCTCACAGTGCCCCTAAGGTAACCTTCTGCGCTTGTTTGATCAATCCCTGATAGTGCCCCTAGGGTAACCTACGCTTCTTTGATCAGTCCCTAACTGTGCCCCTAGGGTAACCTGCACTTGTTTGATCAATCCCTGATATTGTCCCTAGGGTAACCTACGCTTGTTTGATCAGTCCCTGACAGTTCCCCTCAAGGTAACCTTCTATGCTTGTTTGACCAGTCCCTAACAGTGCCCCTAAGGTAACCTACGCTTATTTGATCAGTCCCTAACAGTGCCCCTAGGGTAACCTGCGCGTTTTTGATCAGTCCCTAAACATTGCGCCTAGGGTAACCTTCTACGCTTTTTTGATCAGTCCCTAACAGTGTCCTCAGGGTAACCTTCTGCGCTTGTTTGATTAGTCCGTAACAGTGTCCCTAGGGTAACTACGCTAGTTTGATAAGTCCCTGACAGTGCCCCTAGGGTAACCTGCTGCGCGTGTTTGATCAGTCCCTGACAGTACCTCTAGGGTAACCTTCTCCGCTTGTTTGATAAGTCCCTAACAGTACCCGTAGCGTAACCTTGTGCGCTTGTTTGATTAGTCCCTAAATGTGCCACTAGGGTAAACAAGGCTTGTTTGATCAGTCCCTGATAGTGCCCCTAGGGTAACCTGTGCGTGTTTGATCAGTCCCTAACAGTGCCCCTAGGGAACCTTCTACGCTTGTTTGATCAGTGCCTAACAGTGCCCCTAGGGTAGCCCTCTACGCTTGTTAGATCAGTCCCTAACAGTGCCTCTAGGGTAACCTACGCTTGTTTGAGCAGTCCCTGACAGTGCCCCTAGGGAAACCTACGCCTTTTTGATCAGTCCCTGACAGTACCCCTAGGTAACCTGCGCATGTTTGATCAGTCCCTGACAGTACCCCTAGGGTAACCTTCTACGCTTGTTTGATCAGTCCGTAACAGTGCCCGTAGGGTAACCTTGTGCGCTTGTTTGATTAGTCCCTAAATGTGCCACTAGGGTAACCTACGCTTGTTTGATCAGTCCCTGACAGTGCCCTAGGGTAACCTGCACTTGTTTGGTCAGTCCCTAACAGTGCCCCTAGGGTAATCTGTGCTTGTTTGATCAGTCCCTAACAGTGCCCCTAAGGTCACCTTCTACGCTTGTTTGATCAGTCCCTGATAGTGCCCCTAGGGTAACGTACTCCTGTTTGATCAGTCCCTTACAGTGCCCCTAGGGTAACCTACGCTTGTTTGATCAGTCCCTGATGGTGCCCACAGGGAACGTACGCTTGTTTTATCAATCCCTTACAGTGCCCCTAGGGTAACCTTCTGCGCTTGCTTGATCAGTCCCTAACAGTGTCCCTAGGGTAATCTGCGCTTGTTTGATCAGTCCCTAACAGTGCCCCTAGGGTAACCTGTGCTTGTTTGATCAGTCCCTGACCGTGCCCCTAGGGTAACCTACGCTTGTTTGATCAGTCCCTAACTGTCCCACTAGAGTAACCTTCTGTGCTTGTTTGATCTCTCCCTGATAGTTCCCCTAGCGTAACCTACGCTTGTTTGATCAGTCCATAACACTGCCCCTAGGGTAACCTACGCATATTTAATCATTCGCCATCAGTGCCCCTAGCATAACCTTCTGCGCTTGTTTGATCAGTCCC
The DNA here is from genome assembly GCA_033310375.1 of Conus canariensis. Lineage (NCBI taxonomy): Eukaryota > Metazoa > Mollusca > Gastropoda > Neogastropoda > Conidae > Conus > Conus canariensis. Next base: position 71,308,704 of record CM065726.1, on the reverse strand, counting down.
TAACAGTGCCCCTAGGGTAAACTTCTGCGCTTGTGTGATCAGTCCCAAACAGTTGCCCCAGGGTAACCTACGCTTGTTTGATCAGTCCCCAACAGTGCCCCTAGGGTTTGTTTGATCAGTCCATCACAGTGCCCCTACGGTAATCTACTCTTGTTTGATCAGTCCCTAACAGTGCCCCTAGCGTAACCTATGCCTGTTTGATCAGTCCCTGACAGTGCCCCTAGGGTAACCTTCTATGCTTGTTTGATCAGTCCTTGAAGTGCCCCTAGGGTAACCTACGCTTTTTTGATCAGTCCCAGACAGTACCCCTAGGGTAACCTTCTGTGCTTGTTTGATCAGTCCCTAATAGTGCCACTTGGGTAATCTTCTGCACTTGTTTGATCAGTCTCTAACAGTGCCCGTATGGTAACCTTCTGCGCTTGTTTGATCACTCCCGAAGAGTGTCCTAGGGTAACCTTCTACGCTTGTTTGATCAGTTCCTGACAGAGCCCCTACCGTAACCTATGCTTGTTTGATCAGTCCCTAACAGTGCCCCTAGGGTAACCTCGGCGCTTGTTTGATCAGTCCCTAACAGTTCCCTAGTGTAACTACGCTTATTTGATCAGTCCCTGACAGTGCCCCTAGGGTAACCTTCTTTGCGTGTTTGATGAGTCCCTGACAGTGTCCTAGGGTAACCTTCTCCGCTTGTTTGATCAGTCTCTAACAGTGCCCCTAGGGTAATATTGTTCGCTTGTTTGATCAGTCCCTAAATGTGCCACTAGGGTAACCTTATGCGCGTGTTTGATGAGTCCCTGACAGTGCCCCTAGGGTAACCTTCTAAGCTTGTTTGATCAGTCCCTAACAGTATCCCTAGGTAACCTGCGCTTGTTTGATTAGTCCATAACAGTGCCCCTAGGGTAACCCTCTACGCTTGTTAGATCGGTCCCTGACAGTGCCCCTAAGGTATCCCACGCTTGTTTGATCAGTCCCTAACAGTACCCCTAGGGTAACCTACGCTTGTTTCATCTGTCCCTGACAGTGCCCCTAGGGTAACCTACGCTTTTTTGATCAGTCCCTGACAGTGCCCCTAGGGTAAGCTACGCTTGTTTGATGAGTCCCTGAGAGTGCCCTAGGGTAACCTACGGTTGTGTGATCAGTCCCTAACAGTGGCCCTAGGGTAATCTGTGCTTGTTTGATCAGTCCCTAACAGTTCCCCTAAGGTAACCTTCTACGCTTGTTTGATCAGTCCCTGACAGTGCCCCAAAGGAACCTACTCTTGTTTGATCAGTTCCTAACAGTGCCCCTTGGTTGACCTGCGCTTGTTTGATCATTACCTAACAGTGCCCCTAGTGTTACCTACGCTTGTTTGATTAGTCCCAGACAGTGCCCCTATGGTAACCTGCTGCGCATTGTGTGATCAGTCCCTTACAGTTCCCCTGGGTAACCTACGCTTGTTTGATCAGTCCCTGACAGTTCCTCTAGGTAACCTGCTGCACTTGTTTGATTAGTCCCTAACAGTGCCCCTAGGGTAACCTTCTGCACTTGTTTGATCAGTCCCTAACAGTGCCCCTAGGGTAACCAACGCTTGTTTGATCAGTCCCCTGACTGTGCCCCCTAGGGAATGTACGCTTGTTTGATCAGTCCGTAACAGTGTCCCTAGGGTAACCTTGGACGCTTGTTTGATCAGTCCCCTAACAGTTTTCCTAGGGTAACCTACGCTTGTTTGGTCAGTCCCTGACCGTG
>CM065726.1:71280258-71306882 GCA_033310375.1 Conus canariensis | reverse complement strand
GGCCCATAACCGTTTTCTTCTTTATGGAAAATCTCAGAAGGTACATGGCCGATCTTTCTGAAAATTTGTAGGTATGTTCATTAGGCCTATGGGTCACAGATGATGGCCGATGTTTACCAGAATAGCCGTTACTAACGGCAATAACGGGCCAAAACGGTTTTTCCTCTTTATGGAATATCTCACGCGTATTCAAGATAAACTGGGAGTACGTTTATATGCTTTGCGTCTTGTTGTTAACCTTTGATTTGATACACGCTGGGAATGAATGTGTTCTATTTGCTTGCAAGGAAAGAAAGAGGGAAATGTTACTGTTCTGTTACCCCCTCTCCCCTTGTCAAAAGACCTCTTTGGTAATGACAGTAAAATATCAAAGTGTCAGAAGTCTCTCTCTCTCTCTCTCTCTCTCTCTCTCTCTCTCTCATATTAGTGCGTTTATTGACATCCTTTGACAATGCCAGTTCGCATACAAGACCACCGATTGGTTATTGGCATTTTTGTGCCAAGGTTGATTAAACTGTTGAAGAGAAAAGCCTTGACCTTTGAAAAAAGAGGTCGAAGGTTCAAGATTTTCAGCTTCGCTGGCCATTTTGCTGTCACAACGCTGTTCGCATTTCTCGTAATGTCGGCCATCGAACTCAACCCTGGCCCAGTGGCTGGACAGAGCGCAAACAGCACGGCTGAATACAGTCAGAACGAACGGGAAACGGACACGGAACAGTCACCATTGCAACAACTTATACGGTCAGTGCAAACACTTACAGCATCTGTGAAAAGAATAGAAGACCGACTGGAAACAAACCAGAACATTTTATCTAAAAAGATAGCAGAAGTGGAGGCTAAACTTGACAATCGTTTAGACGAACTGTGTGAACAACAGAGAATAATTACAGGTGATATTGATGCAATGTTTGAACACCATGAAAGACTTGAAGAAAGCCTGGATTCGCACCAAATACTTGTAAAAAGCTTGAGGACAAAATTGATGACTTAGAAAATCGTTCCCGGCGAAACAACTTGATTTTTGGTGGACTGTTAACAGATGGAAATTAATCCTGAAAGCAGTGTGAGGCTAAAGTGCGCTCCATCATTAAAGACAACATGAAAATCGGAAAAGATGTAGGAATCGAACGACCGCCGCATTCCTTGGGGAAAACAGGGATGATAGTGAAGTTTCTATCTTTCAAAGATCAGGATCTGGCGATGTCACGGGCTGGCTACTTGAAAGGAAGTGACCCCCATCTATATGAGAGAGAGAGAGAGAATGTGTGGAAAACAGTCCGGAATAAACAGAAAGGACTGTTAGCACTGAGAAAAGAATAAACAGAAAGGACTGTTAGCACTCAGAAAAGAACAAACAGAAAGGACTGTTAGCACTGAGAAAAGAATAAACAGAAAGGACTGTTAGCACTGAGAAAAGAACAAACAGAAAGGACTGTTAGCACTGAGAAAAGAATAAACAGAAAGGACTGTTAGCACTGAGAAAAGAACAAACAGAAAGGACTGTTAGCACTGAGAACAGAATAAACAGAAATGACTGTTAGCACTGAGAAAAGAACAAACAGAAAGGACTGTTAGCACTCAGAAAAAGTTCGGAATAAACAGAAAGGACTGTTAGCACTGAGAAAAGAATAAACAGAAAGGACTGTTAGCACTGAGAAAAGAACAAACAGAAAGGACTGTTAGCACTGAGAAAAGAACAAACAGAAAGGACTGTTAGCACTGAGAAAAGAACAAACAGAAAGGACTGTTAGCACTGAGAAAAGAATAAACAGAAAGGACTGTTAGCACTGAGAAAAGAATAAACAGAAAGGACTGTTAGCACTGAGAAAAGAACAAACAGAAAGGACTGTTAGCACTGAGAAAAGAATAAACAGAAAGGACTGTTAGCACTCAGAAAAGAATAAACAGAAAGGACTGTTAGCACTGAGAAAAGAACAAACAGAAAGGACTGTTAGCACTCAGAAAAGAACAGAAAGGACTGTTAGCACTGAGAAAAGAATAAACAGAAAGGACTGTTAGCACTCAGAAAAGAACAAACAGAAAGGACTGTTAGCACTCAGAAAAGAACAAACAGAAAGGACTGTTAGCACTGAGAAAAGAACAAACAGAAAGGACTGTTAGCACTCAGAAAGGAATAAACAGAAAGGACTGTTAGCACTCAGAAAAGAACAAACAGAAAGGACTGTTAGCACTGAGAAAAGAACAAACAGAAAGGACTGTTAGCACTGAGAAAAGAACAAACAGAAAGGACTGTTAGCACTGAGAAAAGAACAAACAGAAAGGACTGTTAGCACTCAGAAAAGAACAAACAGAAAGGACTGTTAGCACTGAGAAAAGAATAAACAGAAAGGACTGTTAGCACTGAGAAAAGAACAAACAGAAAGGACTGTTAGCACTGAGAAAAGAACAAACAGAAAGGACTGTTAGCACTGAGAAAAGAACAAACAGAAAGGACTGTTAGCACTCAGAAAAGAACAAACAGAAAGGACTGTTGGCACTGAGAAAAGAATAAACAGAAATGGGGAGTTTGTGTTATACTCCCTGTTTGGCTAATATACTTACCATGTCAGACCATAGCATTCAACGGCAGTTAGCCAGCTCTGTCAGGCCGAATTTTTCCGTGGCCAATGCAGTCATAAGACAGTCACGTGCAGTCACGTGATGTCACCCCACCTTCCGGCCCCGGAAGAAGCCAGTGTCAACTTCGTATACGTCATTCAGCGAGGCCTGTGTGTATGGTAACCCCGAGAACCTTGGCGCCAGAGGGGAAGGTAGGGAGGGAATTAGAGTCTGACATGGTAAGTATATTAGCCAAACAGGGAGTATAACACAAACTCCCCATTTTGGCGTCATATACTATACCATGTCAGACCATAGCAGAATTTAAAGGAATCGGAGGAGGGCGAGCGCCCTAATGGTTCTTGGGGTTGACCGATATGGCTGCATTGGTCGCCACAAAGGAAATCCCCTTAGACCCATCAGCTCTGGTCATGCGGATATCCCTCAGGTAAAAATTAATGAAGGGATTTTCCGAACGCCAGTAGGCTGCCTCCAGCAGGTGGCGCACGGGAACAGAGTACTGGAACGCTGTGGAAGTGGCCAGTGCTCTGACCTCGTGGGCCCTGGGTGATAGGACAGGGAGATCCTTGTACGCCTGAGCGTAGGTAGATCTCACCGTCTTGGAGAGCCATCTGGAGATAGTTCCCGCCGAGATATCTCTAGTATTGTTGGGGTTGAGGGAGATACGGAGTCGTCTCTGGGAGGAGCGCCTGGGGCGTGTGCGTTCCCAGTAGTACCTGAGACACCTGGAGGGGCAAAGGTCCATGTCTCCATCTTTTTCTCCCTTTCCCAAGATGTCCGTCAGGGAACGGATGACGAGGAAGGGAGAGGGGGTGCCCGGTTCCTGATTCTTGCCAAGAACTCCGGAAGGAACTTGAGAGAGACTGAGCCGTCCCTGTGGAAGGCGATATCTGTGGGGTCACCGCTGAGGGCGTGAATCTCACTTCGTCTTCTGGCCGAGGCCAGGGCGAGGAGAAAGGTGGTCTTAAAGGAGAGGAGGTCAAAAGGAATAGAAGCAATGGGTTCAAAAGGGGGTTTTCTGAGGGCATCGAGGACCGTAAAAAGGTCCCAGAGGGGAATGCGCCTAGGGGACTGAGCTTCCCGTAGAGCAACTCCTCTAGACACCTCTCTGAGGAGAAAGTCATTGTCAAAAGAAGGGCCCCCCAGTTGACGAATGGTGGTGCAGATAGCTGATCTGTAGCCCCGAATGGAGCCAGCCGACAGCTTAAGGGAAGAGGATAGGTGGGAGAGGAAATTTCCTATCTGGATGTTGGAGGGGCAGTCATGGGGAACAGAGTTATCTGAGCACCAGGTTATCCATCTCTCCCAACGGTAGTTGTAGAGGGATTCGGTGCTGGCTCTGCGAGATGCCGAGGCGAAGTCCCGTAATCCCTGAGAGGCCCCTGCCCCGGCTAGTGTGTCTAGGACGGACTGGGGTCTCTCCGAGTGGGGGGTAGATGCAGATGTTCGCAGTTGGGCTGGCATAGAAGCCACGCGTGTAGGCGAAGCATCTTGGGATTGGAGCGAGGAAGACCTGACCGGGGTTGTCTCAGCATGTCCCAGCGAGGGCTGAGCCGGAGGGGGGGAACGTGGGTGAGGGACTTGAGGTCCGGGAACCAAGACTGGGTCGGCCACCATGGCGTTACGAGGATCAGCCTGGGTCTTTCCAGCCTTGCCTTCCTGATCACCTTGTGTAGGATGGGGAAGGGGGAAAGGCATACGTCAGTAGGCCCGTCCAGGGGAGGGATAGTGCGTCGACTGCATCCGCCTGGGGATCTGGAACGGGGGAGACGTACAGGGGCAGGTGATGGTTGAAGCTGGTGGCAAACAGGTCGATCATGGGCACAAACCAATGGTTGCGCGACACCAGCGAAGGAGGGCCTCTGTTCTGAGGGAGGGCCTATGGAGCGGGACCCTCCCCCTTTGTTGACATAGCAAGCTACCGACGTATTGTCCGTGAGGAGGAGAACAAGTCGGTGCGCGACCTTGTGCTGGAGTTGGAGAAGGGCTAGCCTGACCGCTTCCAGCTCCCAGTCCCCCGAGGCGTGACTGTCCTCCACGTGGGCCCCCCAGCCCAAGTTGGAGGCGTCTGTATAAAGTTCCAGTGGTTGGGTTGGGTTGGGAGGGAGATGGGGACCCCGGTGGAGAGAGTGGCTGGAGTGAGCCGCTCCTCCGTCGCCGAAATGAACCAGTGTCCGAGGGGAATGACCTGGTCCCAGCGGTCGGAGGTCTGTGACAAACGTCGGCGGAACTCCCTCTGAAGTTGGCGTTTGGGGACCCGCCCCAGGGGAATGAGGGGAGACAGGGACTCCATCATTCCTAGGAGGGAGGACAGGGTTCTGGCCGAGGTGTGGGGTGCCTGTGACAGGCAGGAGATGAGGTCCACTATGCGTGCAGGCCTCTCCGGGGTCTGCCAGACGAACCGTAGGAATCGTCTGTGGGCCGGGTGAATCAGGATCTGAAAATAGGCGTCCTTCAGGTCTATGGATGTGGCCCAGTCGCGATGATGGATGGAGTCTCGGATCTGGGTGGGGGTCTCCATCTTGAACTTGGTGGGCCTGAGGAACTTGTTGAGGGGCGAAAGATCTAGAATGGGCCTCCATCCTCCCGAGGCTTTTGGGATCACAAAGAGGTGAGAGTAGAAGCCGGGGTTTGGGTGGGAAACCTCCGAGATGGCCCCTCTTTTGAGGAGGTCTTGGACTTCCGTGCGAAGAGCTTCTGCTTTGGCGGGGGAGGGTTCGTTGGGGGAGGGAGGGGGAGATAGCATGAGGGGGGGGACGCTCGTGGGCCCAAGGAAGGCGAAACCCTTCCTGTAGCACCGCCACTATCCAGGGGTGAGGCGCATGCGTCTCCACTGGTGGGCATGCCGGGAGAGGCTGCCCGCCAGGGGGGGCGAGGGTCTGGGCTGGTGGGTGGGGGATAGGGCGAGGGGGGGTGCTACCTGATCTAAGTCCCCCTCGGGCTGTCTCCCTAGTCAGCTCCGGGAGCGTGACTGTTGGCCTAACCGAAAATTTTGCTGATGGGGTTTTGGCTTAGGCCTTGGGAGAAGATTAGGTCGCTTGGCGGGCCGTGCGGTGCGGGAAGGCGATTGTCTGGGATAGGGTCTGTGCCTGGGGAAGGAACGAAGTGGGGGTCTAGCAGGGCGTGGCGGTGGCCTGGGCGCAAAGGACACAGCCTGCTTGCGTTCCTCAACTGCTTGTGCTATGACGTCAGCCGAGTAGTCGCCAAAGAGCGACTGGTCCTGGCCCGGGATGCATCGCAGGGCTGCCTTAAGCGTCGGGGAGAGAGAGGTCCGCGCCAGCATGGCATCTCTCGCGACCAACAAGCAGTTGAAGTGGCTTCTGGCTGCGCTGTCCGCCGCAGCCGAAAGGTGATGCGAAATCCTGTTAACTAGGTGTCGCATGAAAGGATCGCTGAACAAGCGAGGGTCAGGCTCTTGGTGCGCCTCAGAGCCCGAGTCCCCCGGTACTGGGATGGCACCATCGTCCTCCGGCCATAGAGCCTCCGCTCGCTGAAGGGGCATGTCCAAGTAGGTGTGTCCCGCCGTGGTGTGGAGGAAGCCCATCCTGGCTACTCGGTCCCATTCCTTTAGGTTCTTAAAGGAGATGGTGCCGGAAGTAGGGGGGGCAGGTGGGGGATCAACCGACGGTCCGACTGGGAAATGCCCATCTCCCTGGTCACGGGATTGTCCGTAAACAAGGAGGCGACTGAGGGGTTCTTGGGTAGATTGGTCTAGATCTCTGGGCCGGGGGGGACCGGCGAATTGGGAGAGGGAGAGAACTTCGTCAGCGGGTGCGGCCTCCCTCCTAACGAGGTCTGGTCGCCACCGTTCTATCGTGCGGACATCGTACAATGAGGTGGGGGCTAGCTCCTCGTATCGTCCGCCTCAGGGAGGTACTGGTCCTGAGAGGGTTCATAGCACCCGTCTTCAGGAGGTAAGTCGAGGGGTGCCTGTAGTGTGTCCCCGGTGGCCCTATAATCGGCGGCCGGGACATCGTCCTGCCGATCGGACGGCGCCCGAGGAGGGAGACCAAGGTCGACCCAGGCAAGTGAGGCCGGGTGCCACATTCGACCATGTAGCTGGTCGTGCTGGGTGTTGGCGTTAAGCCACTGGTCTCTCTCGGGGGCATAGAGCCACCGGTCCCCGGGGAGGTAAACGGGCTGTGGCGGCCCTGGGGTGTAGGCAGAAAGTCCCCGGGGACCCGGGTAACCTGAATCACTGTTGGGGGGGTCTTGAGAGGCCGTGGCCTGTCGTCCCCGTCCAGGTCCGTGCACTGCACCATACACGTCCTTGGAATGGGCCTGGGAGGGCCATAATGGTATGGAGGAGGATGCGGAAGTCGAGCCCCCAACCCGCGAAAGTGCGGATTGGTCAGGATGCGGTCCCGTGTTCCTCCCCCTGGAGGAATATGTCAGGTTACCCTTGGTCCCGCTGGTAGATCCTCCCCCCGGAGGAGCGGGACCGCGGACGTTGCCCAAATGGGGATCCGAAAAGGTCGGTTCCCCAACGTCCAATACCCCTAGGGAAGAAGGTGACGTTCGATCGGGGTAGGTCGACCGTCCTTGTGCATGGGCACGGCCGGGCCCATGGCGCGGCGTGCCCGCACGCCCAGGATTATGGACACCACCGAGGTCGTGCGTCGGGGTGACCAAAGGCTGCTTCCGGAGTCGAAGCGCTCCTCGAGCTCAGGTGTTGGCTGCACCTGTGCCCGGTGGGGCCGAGCGCTATGAGTGCACGTATCAATTTGGGGGGAAAAAGAGATACGTGACTCATCAAGGCGAGTGACGGATGGTGATTCCATCCCAGATCCGTCACCCGTGCTGGTCCGCGGCTCGGCAAGGTGCCCCGGGGGCCGAGATTCGCGTGACTCAGCATGATAGTTAGAAGTCTCCGAGCGAGTCCGTAGGCTAGAGGGCAAGCTGGCCGATGGAGAAGGGGTGGGGGAGGGCGAATTCCGTTGGCTAGTCTTTGCTCGGCCGGGCCCCTTGAGGGGAGCCTTGCCCTTAGACTTTCTGGGCAGCACCTTGAGGGGAGCTTTGCCCTTAGACTTTGCAGGCAGATCAAATGAAAGGCATTTTGAAATGGTGGCCGCTTGCCTATCAGCCTTGGGACGCCGCGGTCGTGCGTCCGTCGGTTTGGTAGACGAGGAAAGATCACGCGTCCCTTCCGCGGAGAAGTCGTCTCTGTCTACCCGAACCGTACGTTCATCAGTGCGAACGGATTGCTCCGAGATGGAATCGACCCGCGGGTTCTCCGGGAAATTGAGCGAACTCCGAGCAGTGGAGTGGCTCGACCCGGCGGTGTCCTTCACCATGTTGGGCACAGGTGGATAGAGCAAACCCGGAACACACGACCGCAAAGAGGAGACAAGGTGGCCGATCGAGAAAATCAATTAATCTCGATCGTCCGTGTGGTGTCGTGCAAAGTGCTCGAGAGATCGACTGAAAACTCGAACTACCCGTACACGCCACCGGTCGTGTGACTGGTATGGCTATTAATAGCAATCTCTACACGTGGAGTATCACTGTGTATAGGTGTGATAGTTCTTGGGCACTAAATCTTAATAAGCAGATCAGTGTCACGCACCCTTACTCGAACACGTTCTACCTGTGAAGGGTAAAGAGTACAGGTGTGATAGTTATTGAGCACTAAACCTTAATAAGCGGAACCAGCACAAAATGCGTGCTGAACCCGAGGCTCGGCAATATGGTGGGGGAACACGACCGGCGAGCGGTGCCGACGATCGCGAGTAACAAAGTCGCGAGAGTGCCGGTAAAAGAGACAAATCTTTTAATAAATACGCTCCCGAGAGTGCCGGTAAAAGAGACAAATCTTTTAATAAATACGCTCCCACCAAGAGCTTCACACGGCAAAATTACTCAGGGTCTAGTGCAAGCCGGAACCAGCACAAAATGCGTGCTGAACCCGAGGCTCGGCAATATGGTGGGGGAACACGACCGGCGAGCGGTGCCGACGATCGCGAGTAACAAAGTCGCGAGAGTGCCGGTAAAAGGGACAAATCTTTTAATAAATACGCTCCCACCAAGAGCCTCACACGGCAAAAAAACTCAGGGTCTAGTGCAAGCCACAACTGAATCAAGTATAGAAACAAAACACAGCAATGTTAACACAAAGGCAAGTATAGGCGAGACAGAGCACAAGACTTATCTTGCTTTGACGGCAGGCCGAAGATGAATGACGTATACGAAGTTGACACTGGCTTCTTCCGGGGCCGGAAGTGGGGTGACATCACGTGACTGCACGTGACTGTCTTATGACTGCATTGGCCACGGAAAAATTCGGCCTGACAGAGCTGGCTAACTGCCGTTGAATGCTATGGTCTGACATGGTATAGTATATGACGCCAAAAGGACTGTTAGCACTCAGAAAAGAACAAACAGAAAGGACTGTTAGCACTCAGAAAAGAAATGCGCGACAACAAGAGGACAAGCTCCGAACAGAAGATGGCGTCTTCACCTTTCACGTGAAGAAAAAAGAAATAGTGAGGCTTGACGGCAACGCTCCACGCTCACTCCCAGAAAGATTTCCAGCCCCCCTCCCCCCCCACCCCCACCCCACCCCCAAGTCATAACAGAGAGGCAGCGGCGGCAGGCGTGTCGGGAAAGGCAGATAGCGTATAAACCGGCCGTGGACACGACAGCAGCATGTCCGTCGACGACAGCACGGCCACAGATCAGCGTACGCCTACACAGCAAGTGGACGACAGGCTGTACTCTACCGTGGTGAGGGAGGACAGCCACAGAGGACGGGGAAGACCACACCAGCTCCAGGCGTCATCACGACCAGTGCTGGGACAGGGCTGAGTTCACGGTACGCGGGGCAGAGGAGGATTTCGATCTTGTCCCCCTGCATCGCAGCACGACAGGCAAAACTCCGGTGTTACCAGCTTCGAGAGACGTCGGGACTGTAGTAAAGATTCCCGATTGACCACTGCATCAAAATAGGGGTGTGGCCAGTGCCCACGGACAATCAATGAAGGTAGGAAACTGAACGTGCTTACATGGAATGTGGAAAGGTTACTCCATCGTTTTTTTTTCTTCTTTTTTTTTTTTTTTTTTTTTTGCTGTCCCATCTTCTGTGCCACCTCAGTAGCATTGCACCCACGCCGCTCATCCCGACACCCCGTCCACAGCCACAGCCCGGTCAGTCCCACCGTAGAATCGGCACTGGCAATCCACAGGGAGCAGTCAGTGTCAAGTCGTCAAGAGGCAACCCACCGGAGGAGACACTGCACTGCTGCCGAGTTACTTCGGTAGTGTTCAGTGGCGCCTGTTCTGATCCAACATACGCAGGACACCACCTACTAAGCCCCCTGCTGACGACAGTAATTGCTTACTCGCGAAGCCGGCGTGAGTGAGCTCTCCCTCCGGAGGGCGCCACCACGTCCGTCCAACGACAGCCCCCATGGACTCGCCGATACCGGTGACCCCGACGGAACTGAACCAAGGCTACAGGCATGGAGAAGACATCGAAACTGAGGTCACCATGAGAGCAGGACATGAAGGGCCACAGAATTTGAGACTTTTTCATGCTGATCGATGAGAATGAGGATGATTAAGATGATACTACGGATTTCCATTCCGGTCTGAGACTGCATGGCAGGGCTGTACTCTACGCTTCCTTTCATAATATATCCCGGCGTCAACCAGGCCCGAGAGATAAAGACACCTGCAGTGTTGGTCATGAAATTTGAGCAACAGTCTCAGAGACGCATCCATTAAGTGGATGAAAGTCGACTGTGTGGTCTCATTCTACTATGGACCATGTGTTTATACTTAAATGTTTAATAGATGTTTTCCGGTGTCAGAAGAAAAAGTTGTACTGTGCATTCATTGATCATAAAAAAAAAGCTTTTGATTCTGTATGGAGGCATGCATTATGGTCTAAACTCATAAAGGAAAAAATCAATGGCAAAATCCTTCAAGTCATAATGAATATGTATAGTAAATAAGAAGTCTTCCGTATTTATGAACGACACTTTGTTAGACTTTTTGGGAGCCATAAAGGTGTTCGTCAAGGTGAGAATCTTTCTCCTGTATTATTTGCTTTGTATTTGAATGATCTTGAAGGCTGTCTGAAAGACACTAGGTGTTCACCGTTAGAAATTAGGCTTTCTTTGGATATTGATGTAACGAATTATGTCAAACTTTTTGTCTTGTTATATGCAGATGACACAGTTTTACTTTCAGAGACAAAAATGGGATTGCAAAAAGCACTAGATTCCTTGTTATTAGTAGAAAGAAACTCGTGGAGAGCGTGGCAGCAGAGAGTCCTCAGAAGAGAAGCCCCCTTCAAGCAAGTGTTTCGGCCCTTATCTCCTGACACTCTAGGGGGGTTGGGCCACACTCGGTTCATGACTCCGGATGTCCCTCTGCTGCCCCTTTTTTTCCCATCTTGGGACGAGCCATGGCTGGGATTCGAACCCATGACCCTCTGGACATGCTCATTTTCCACTTAATGACTCGCGCTTTAACCACTGAGCCACAGGGACACCTGATATTTGTAGGGAAATTAAGCCTTATGAAGTTCACTTTTGTTCCTCCTTGACCAGATCCAGCTTGAACACCTCTCTGCCGCTTCTGCCATTGCTTTCAGGGCTCTGGTTTTTTCCTTCCCTGCAACTGAGAGCTGTTTCATGAGGCTGTATGCAGACGTTCCTACAAACCCCCTAGCTCCAATTTCTGCAGTGAGGACTTTGACCTGATAGCCTTCTCTCCTCAGGCTGTTTGCCAGATCAGCATACTTTTCAGTCTTGTAGATTTGAGCTGCCTCCATTCTGTTCTCATATGGCACCGTGAGCTCGATCATGATCAGCTGCTTGGTTGACTTAGAGTGGACTACTATGTCTGGTCTCATGCCACTCTTGCTGATGATCTCTGGGTGACTCTTCCATTCTGGGAGGTCTGCAGTGCACTCCCAGTCATCTGCCCCGTCCAGCAGACTCTGCCTGCATGTTTCGAGTGGCACTGTTGTTCTTGGCCATGATTTGCTGCCTCCTGCCGTGAAGAATGTTGCGGGTGCTTTTGGAGTCCTGATTTTCCCTTTTGTGGTGTTGGTACTAGCCCAGACTACTTGTACAGTTTCTTTGAGCACTTGGTTGTGCCTCCATGTGTACCTTCCTTGAGCCAGGGCTACTTTACATGAGCTTAGGACATGCTCCACTGTTTGTTTTTCATGGCAGAGGGGGCATGCAGGATCGTCTGTTTTCCCCCACTTCACCAGGTTTGCATTTGAGGGCAGAAGGTCATATGCAGATCTGAGAATGAAGCTGATCCTGAGAGGGGCCATGTGCCAAATGTCATTCCAAGTGAGACTTCTTTGGAGTGCATTCTCCCACGTTGTCCATTGCCCTTGCTGGCTCTGCTGGACTGCTTTTTGGAGTCTTTTTTGGTCTTCTTCTTTTCTCATCTCCTGAATCATCATGTCTCTTTTGGCTTTTCCTTTGGCCTTTGACCACCATTCAGTTTTGGTCACCCCCAGTCCCTGTCTGTTGGTCTGTGTGTGTCCTGTTATTTCTCTGATCTTGAGACTTTCTTTTGCAGAATCCATCGCCTCTTGAACTTTCCATTTTCTGCCTGTCTTCAGCTGGGGCTTAATTGCTTCTACCACCTTGTCTCCTGAGTCCTCCAGCATGCTTTGAAGTCTGATCTTCCCTGCTTTGTATTCCTCCAGGATGGATTTCAGGGGTAGTTTCAGCTTTGCTTGGCGACAGTACAGCGCTATGTTAGTCAGACAGGGTGGGACACCAAGCCATTTCCTTGTGAACTTGTTGATTTTGGCTTCCATTGCCTCCACTATGCTGGTGCAGATGTCGTATATCATCAGAGGCCATAGCAGCTTTGGTATCAGCATGAACTGCAGACACCAGACCTTGTATTTGCCAGGGAGCCCACACTGGTCAATGGTCTCCAAGCCTTCCTCCGCCATCTGCTTGGTTTCTTTTGCTCTTTGTGTGTCTTTCAGCGTATCATCATACCATCTTCCAAGGCTCTTGACTGGTTCTTCTGTGACTGTTGGAATGGCCTGGTTGGCAACACTGAAGACCACAGATCCGGCCACTTTTCCTTTCCTCAGTGAGAGACTCCGTGATTTCTTTGGCTTGAACTTCATTCTGGATGAGGCAACTATGTCGTCCAGCCTCTCCAGCACATGACGTGTCTCGTCTTCTCTGGATGAAATCACTGTAGTGTCATCCATGAAGGCCTTGAGAGGAGGCATCTTGTATCCATCGCCAAGGTCTGTTTGTCTCGCGTTGTTTGTTGCTGCTTTCAAGATGAGTTCCATTGCCAGCACGAACAGTATTGGGGAAATTGCACAGCCCATTGCAATACCCACTTCCAAGTTGATCCAGTCTGTTGTGTACTCCTTGGTAGAGAACCGCATTGAGAAGCCATTGAAGTACTTCTTGAGCATGTCGCGGATGTTCTTTGGCACATGGTACATCTCAAGAGCCAACTGTATCATCTCATGGGGCACAGATCCATATGCGTTTGCCAGATCAAGCCACACTACGTCCAGGTCTCTCTTTTCTGTTTTTGCTTTTTGGATTGCGTCCCAGATCATTGTGGCGTGTTCTACACAGCCCGCCACGCCTGGGATGCCACCTTTCTGGACTGACACATCCAAGTACTTGTTTTCCATCAGGTACTTGGTCAGCCTTGCTGCCATGACAGAGAAGAAGATTTTCCCTTCGACGTTCAGTAGTGATATTGGCCTGAACTGGCTAATGTCACTTGAGTTTTGCTCTTTGGGGATGTACACACCATCTGCCGTCATCCACTGGCCGCTGATCTTCTGGTTTCTCCAAGCCGATCGCAGCAGCCTGTGGAGCCACTCCAGCACCTTGGGACATTTCTTGTAAAGCTGGTAAGGTATTCCGTTTGGCCCTGGTGATGATTTGGCTCTGGCTTTGTCGACCACCTTCTTGATTTCCGCCAACGTTGGAGGCTTGCCATTGAACTGTTCCTCAGGGTTGGTTGGCCACACCAGACCTTGAATGTCGAGTGGTGCTTTGCTCTGTGGGTCAGAGTATGTTTTCCTCAGATGCTGCTCAAGAACTCCTTTGTCCACACTTAGGGTCCCAGATTTTGGCTGCTCAAACAGTGTTCTGGCAAACTGGAAGGGGTCTCTGAAGAAGCGCTCTTGTGTCTCCTTCTTTTTGCTCTTCCTCTTCCTCGCAAATTCCGCTTTGCTGAGGGCACTGTGTTTTTCTTTCAGGTCTTTCCACAGTTTTTCCAAGCCTTGTTTTTCAGCTGGCAGTGCGGTCTTCATTTGCATCTTGAGGTTTTTCTTTTGGACCCTGATCTTGTCCATCTTTTCTTGGCGTCTGGATTTCTTTGGAGGTGTTTTCTCTTTGGGTAGTTTTGCTCCATAGGCGTCTCTACATGTGGCATACACAATGTCCCCATATGTGGCTAGTTTGTGTTCCAGGGTGCTTTTCCCTATCAGTGCATCGAGTCTTTGGACGATTTTTGCATCCAGTTTCTCCCAATCTTCAGTTTCGTTTGCTCGTGGCAGGTTGAGTTTCAGGCGCCTGGCATCGAGGGCCTGTGCAAATTCCTCATCCGAACCAACAGCGTGGATGTCCTTGGCACTGTGGTTTAAATCCTGGCCTTGGTCTTCCGACGTCTTATCTGCTGATGCAGTGCGCTGCTGCTCATTCAGATGAGTCTTCACACATCCCATCTTTGTTCTGTGGATCTTCATGCCACGGGTGGTAGCGAAACGCTTTCCACAGACACATGGATATTCCATTTGGTCCATGTTCATAGTCCGTTTGGGATTTGCAGTCATGATTGGTTGAGCACCGATGGATTCATCATTCTCTCCCCCTTTCGGTGAATCCTGGGAGCATCTTTTCCTTTTATTTTTAGTAGCCACATGTTTAAGGCAAAGTGGGGAGCCAGCCCACAGAGCCCTTGGTTCTGGTCTTTCCCAGTGTCCTCCGGTCTTTCCCGGACGTCCTCCGGCCTATTCCCGGAAGTCAATGGTTTACCCATGCATCAGTAGAAAGAAACTCGTGGAGAGCGTGGCAGCAGAGAGTCCTCAGAAGAGAAGCCCCCTTCAAGCAAGTGTTTCGGCCCTTATCTCCTGACACTCTAGGGGGGTTGGGCCACACCCGGTTCATGACTCCGGATGTCCCTCTGCTGCCCCTTTTTTTCCCATCTTGGGACGAGCCATGGCTGGGATTCGAACCCATGACCCTCTGGACATGCTCATTTTCCACTTAATGACTCGCGCTTTAACCACTGAGCCACAGGAACACCTGATATTTGTAGGGAAATTAAGCCTTATGAAGTTCACTTTTGTTCCTCCTTGACCAGATCCAGCTTGAACACCTCTCTGCCGCTTCTGCCATTGATTATATTGTAATAAGTGGAAGCTAACAGTTAATGCTGCTAAAACTAAAATAATGATATTTAACAGTGCAGGGCTGAATAAACAGGACATATTGGAAATGAAAAAGTTGATGTTGTCACCAGCATCAAACATTTAGGGGTAGATTTTAATCGAATGGGTTCTTTTGCTAAATGTAGAAAAACACTTTTGATAAGGTGTCGTTAGTCGTGTTTAAATTGATACAAAAGGCAAGAACAAAGGATTTACATATTCATGTTATTTTAGAGTTATTTGATAAAATGATTGTTCCAGTATTACTGCATGGTTGTGAAATATGGGGATACGAAAATTTAAATAACATTGATAAATTTCAGCTAAAATTTTTTAAAATATATACTTCGCCTAAAAAGAAGTACAATGACAAACATGATTTATGGTGAAACAGGATGTTACCCTTTATCAATTACAGTCTTTGTCCGAATGATTCGATTTTGAGCTAGTTCAATCTCCTGTTGAAAAAATGTCGGATAAGTTCTATTCTTTCATGTTACATTTGCACAATAGCGCAGTAACTGTGTCTCCCTGGTTAACGCACATTAAAAACATACTTGTACAAACTGGTTTTGACTGTGTTTGGAGCAATCAATCTTTTACAGACGTCAAAATATTATGTAGGAATGTCAAACATAGTTTGCAACGCTCTTTTCGTCAAACGTGGCAACATGACATTGAAACTAGCAGTAAATGTGTTTTCTACATATTTTATGAATCTGATTTTAAGGAGGAGAAATATATTTCTAGCTTACCAGATGTTTATATTCACCTCTTATCAAATTTAGATGTTCTAATCATAAATTACCAATTGAAGTAGATCGTCGATTTGCTATTCCAAAAGAAGAAAGGTTATGTAAGAAATGTGACATGTCTGCAATAGGTGATGAACTTCATTTTATCATGGAATGTTCATCGTCCGTTACTTTGCACAACACGTATTTGCCAAAAAATGTATCTCCCCAAAATCTGTTTATAATTTTTGTCCAGTGATGTCTTCGACTACTCGAAAACAAATACTTCTGTTGTAAAAGTATATTAGATTATCTCAAGCGTTGTAAATTGCTGGTCTATGTCAGCATTGACTAGCAATTTATGTTTTATTTTGGCGTGTTTGTTTTCCTACTCCTGTTATTGCTTTAAACACACCCTTCCTCCATGTGTGTGTGTGTGTGTGTGTGTGCTACAGGAGACAGATTAAGAAGAGAAGATAACAAAATCAGACGTTAAAACAATCTAGTGACTGATCCTGCTTCTTTCCCATTAAAATCTGTGTGTTGTGTGGGCGCGCGCGCGTGTGTGTACAGATGTTCGAACAACCTGGTCTCTGATTCAGCTTTTTTTCCTTTTTAAAATGTACATGTGTGTGTGTGTGTGTGTGTGTGTGTGTGTGTGTGTGTGTGTGTGTGTGTGTGTGTGTGTGTGACGAGTCCGAATCAGCGGACGAAAGTCTACCTGTGGAGCCGGTGTAACACCCAGATTGCCCCCCATCCCAGAATGCCCCCTGGGGGACGTTTCAGTATCCCAGAATGCCCCCCGGGGGACTTTTCAGTATCCCAGAATGCCCCCCGGGGGACGTTTCAGTATACCAGAATGTCCCCCGGGGGACATGTTGGGTATGCTAGAACGTCCCCCGGGGGGCATGTTGGGTATGCTGACACGTCCCCCTGGGGGACAATCTAAAATGTCCCCCCCATATCTATTATGCCCCCCATGAGGACAAATATATTTTCATCCCAGAATGCCCCCCACCCCAATTCTCTCTCTGTGTCTCTCCCTCTGTCTCTCTGTCTGTCTGTCTCTGTCTGTCTGTCTGTCTGTCTGTCTCTTTCTCTCTCTGCGACATCTTAAAACACTGATTCTTGTTTACCTAACCTAGAAACAGACGAAGACAGAGGCAGAGGCAGGGAGAGAGAAATAAACAGACAGAAAGAAAGAAAGAAAGAAAGACAGGGACAAGGACAGAGAAAGAGAAAGAGGCACAATGTAGTGGGAGAGAGCGAGGGGGAAGGGAGGGAGTGAGGGAGAGAGAGAGAGAGACAGAGAGAGAGACTGACAGATAGATAGACAGAGACAGACAGACAGAGACAGGGAGAGAGAGTTTATATCACACCAGTACAAGACTTTTTTCAACCATAGCCTATTTATTTTACACTTTGTGTACAAAAATTATAATTGTCTGAACTGCTTAGAAAAACAAAACAAAACAACAAAAATGTCTATTTGATCAGTCTTCTTTGATGGTTTTTGCACCATAAAAACAAAAGTCCAAGTGATGAAAGTATATTTTACTTTAAGAATTCACAATAAAAGAATCAAGAATAAATTCAGAATTAGAAAGAAGTTTTAAAATGTGAGTGACTGACGGCGGAGAACAAGCAAAAATTTTAGAAAGAGAGGGTGTAGTTACCGCAATGACATTGAGGGAGGGAAAGGGGAGTGGAAGATAAATGGGTGATAAGGTATGATTGGGAGGGGGGGGGGAGGGGGGGGTTGAGAAAAAAAAAAGGAGAAGGGTAATGTGGTGTGTGTGTGGGGGGGGGGGGGGGGGTGGGGGGGGAAGGGGGGCAAGAGAAGGAGAGCTCATATCTCTTCATCCACTATGGGGTGGGGGGTGGGGGTGAGGGTGGGAGGTTGGGAGGTTCATATTAATAGTGTTGTTTAAAAAAAGTAAACAATGCTGTGGGATGATGTTCATTGTAACAGGTGAAATAATGTGTTGGCATCAATATGCTGCTGTTTGTTGAGAGAAGATAGCAGTGATCAATGAAAAACAGGGTATCATGTGTTGCACACACACACACACACACACACACACACACACACACACACACACACACACACAAATGGGGGGGGGGGGGACCACATGTAAACAATGTGGATGAAGAGATATGAGCTCTCCTTCTCTTGCCCCCCTTCCTCCCCCCCCCCCCCCCCACACACAACACACTTACCCCTCCTTTTTTTTTCTCAACCCCCCCTCCCCCCCCTCCCAATCATACCTTATCAAATCCATCCCCTTCCCTCCCTCATTAACATTACCCACACACCTTTCACAACTACCCACGCATAACTACCACCACCTCTTTCATCACCCAGCGAAATCATTTATTTTATTCACCTAAACTTTTTTTTTTTTTTTTTTTTAAGTTTCTTCTGTTCATGTACTTATTTACCCCTTCTATATATAATTTTTTTTTCCAGTTTGCCACCCCCCCCCCCCTCCCCTCCTTACCATTATTATCAATCCACCATTATCACAACCGTCACAAAGATATCACACCACCCCACTAAACTAGACACACAACCCTATCGTATCACACAACCCCCCCCCCCCCACTCCCCCCACGAAACCCCCCCCCCCCCCTCCTTTTCCTCTCCCATAATCCCCCTTGTCATTTCCGCCTAGCGGCTATTCTCCCCACCACAAGGACTAACAACAGATGAGTCATTTTCGTTCTTTGTTTGTACTGTCTTAAATATTAAATGTGATTTATTTTTTCGCCTGAAGAAGACCCAAGTGGTTGAAATGCATCGTGTCTTGTCATGTGCTTTGTTTGTCAATGTCATTGGCGGTAACTAACACCCTCTCTTTCTAAATCAAGAAAGAAAGAAACAGAAGAACAAAAAAAGAACAGACCAAAATGCGTTAAAATCTAATCAAGATCTTTGAAGAATTTTTCTTCTAAACTAATCCTAATTCTTGTTAGATCGACACTCTGTTGATACCCAACGAATACACAAAAATTATAATAACTAATCATGCTGGAATCATTATTGAGATACAATTGCTTTTTGCACTATGACATACGTTTAGATTGTCACTGCGTTGGATTCTTGTGTGTGTGTGTGAGTGAGTGTGTGTGTGTGTGTGTTTTTCCGGAGGTGACTCTTCATGGCAAGTGTCAGCTTGCTTTAAATGGAGAGATTGTTTCTTTAAAAAGTAGCAACTGGATGAATGCTAATCAACGGAACATGGTAAGCGTGACGCGTGTCAACAAGTGTCAGAACTCAGAAATACGTCACACCTGCTTGTTAGTCCAGGCGATATTTAGGGGTACCTTGTTTTGTGTTATGTATTATATATTACGGTGTTGTTGTTTTTTTATTGATCTAACATGATTTTGGGGAGCTGAATCAAAATCCGTTGGAGGCCACTTCGTAAATGTTGGGCATTTTGAGTTATTGCGTAAAATCCAAGATGGCCGCGCACCAGATTTGTAAACTGCAAATATAGAGGACAAATGATGCCTGATTGTGATTATTTTATACTGAATTTTGGTCTCAATCAAGAAAATTATTCAGTTAACCAGAATGATTCATAGTATCTAAATTTTTATCCAATTTCAGTATGTTTTATCCGATTTTCGCTTTTCCAAAATGGCTGCCATTGGAAGAAAACAGTGCCTTTCTTTATTATAATCGGCATGCAATATCAAATTAGTGAAGCCGACAATCTAAATGGAAACGAACTGCTAAAAGGGAATAGCAAGCCTTCTGCCCTTCCAGAATTGTAGCATCAAATAATTAATGGTTGCATGCGTAGAATAATCAAATACATACATGTACAAAGTTGATCCGTGTCCAATAGGATCTGGCCTCAAAACGTATAGTAATAACAGTCGTAGTGAACTATTTCTTACAAGTACTGTCTTATCAGAGAGAGTGAATGAACAGCGGAAACTTTAGAATCTAGAATATCAATGATCAGTCATATTTTCGCTTACACGCATTATTACAGACGCGCATGCATCCACTTACAGAGAATATACTCAGACACATACACGCACGCATACACTCGAGCACGCACGCATACACACACACACACACACACACACACACACACACACACACACACACACACACACACACACGCACGCACGCACGCACGCACGCACACGCGCACACACACACACACACACTCTCTCTCTCTTTAATAGATAGAGAGAAAGAGAGAGAGAGGGAGAGAGACAGATAGAGACCAAAAGAGAGAGGGAGAGGGAGAGATGGGAGAGAAAGAGAGACAGAGAGAGAGACTTACACTAAGTTGGGGGGGGGGGGCATTCTGGGATGACAGTGATTGTCAACCATGGGGGGACATAACAGGTATGGGGGGGACATTCTGGAATGCCTCCCCAGGGGGACGCATCAGTATACCCAAGACGTCCCCCGGGGGGCATTCTGGGATGGGGGGCAATCTGGGGTGTTACACCGGCACACTCAATTGTTAGATCCCTCCATTTTCCTCACACACACACACACACACACACACACACACACATTCATGCGCTTTTTCTGTCTGTCTGTCTGTCTGTCTGTCTGTCTCTCTCTCTCTCTCTCTCTCTCTCTCTCTCTCTCTCTCTCTCTGGGGAGAGGGGTTATCGAGAGAAGACTGACAAGTCACGGTTTACGAGCTCTGCATAATCGGACCATTTTCTCTGCGTAAAG
Organism: Conus canariensis; assembly: GCA_033310375.1. Taxonomy (NCBI): domain Eukaryota; kingdom Metazoa; phylum Mollusca; class Gastropoda; order Neogastropoda; family Conidae; genus Conus; species Conus canariensis. The sequence goes on along the minus strand of CM065726.1, from coordinate 71,286,463 downwards.
GAGTACAGCGTTTGTGACTGACCAGTGCCTTCGTAAGGAAGTTTGTCATTTGCCCCAATAACTTTTAGTCCGTGTGTGGTCAGTTCGCGCTGACATTTACAACTTCCTGAATGTTGAATGTTGAGCGCAGCGCGGGTGTCGTCTTTGAGGGAGCGTGCCGGTGTTCCCCGGGTTCTATGTTCCCCAGTAGCGCTGTTCCCCGTGTCTCTGTTCCCCAGTGTCGATGTTCCCCGACCGAAAAAGCGTGCCGCTGTTCCCGTACCGGTGTTCCCCAGGTTCTCTGTTCCCCAGTAGCGCTGTTCCCCAAACAGATTTCAATGCACGTTAGCGCCAGTACGGGCCCTACTGTACAAGGAGAGGTTGCGCCGGGCACATCCCACATTCGCCTGATGTCTGTGTGTGCGTGCACTGATGCGTGCAACGGGCCATTTTACTTTTAGACTGTCTACACAGACCTGATGGGGTCATGCAAGTGCTGGCCTGCTGGTTCCAGCGCTGTCCAGTCGGCATGAAACCCCTCTTCTACGGCCCTCCCGCTCCACCCCCTATACCCCGACCCTCCCCCCCCCTCCTTCCCCCCTCCCACCCCGCCCTCCCACTGCCTCGCCTATAGCAATGAAAACAACAATAACAACGTTTAAGTCAGCAAAACCCACCAACACCACCAACGGCAAAAACTTGGGGAACAGCGGGCCTGGGGAACACCGGGACTGGGGAACACTGGGACCGGGGATTTGCGGGAATGGGGAACAGCGGGATCGCCACAGGGTGGGGAACAACGAAACTGGGGAACTTAGGGACTGAATTTCGATTTTTTTCTTGAGGGGAACACCGGGACTGGGGAATATAGAGACTGGGGAACAAAGAACCTGGGGAACAGCGGCAGGACCCCCTCTTTGAAGCCCAGAACCCGTGTTGACAGTGTCATGGTAGGAGTACTCCTCTTCCTACTCTTATTCGGGAATTTAATTCACCAGTGTGGGGACGTGGAGCTCAACCCAGGACCTGGCACCAAGACCACTGACAGCAAACGACAGACCTTCCTGGACAGCTGTGGGACTGGTGCGCGCGGGGACAGTGCGGTCAGGACAGGATCTACGTATGACAGGTCATCTACTCACACCAAGGACTTGATGACAATGCTGAGTGATGTGAAATGTAAGTGTGAGCAGATGAGTGGAGATGTGAAAGAGGTGAAAGGAGTGTGTGGCAGCATTCAAGGAGAAATTATATCTCTCAAAAATGAACTTTCCGATTTAAGACAAGAAAACGAACATTCAGAATCCGAAAATGGGTCACGGATGATGCCCGATGTTTTAGTTTACCCCGTTATAGCCGTTACTAACGGCTGTAACGGCCTGTAACGGTTTTCCTTCTTTATGGAATATCTCCGAAAGTATTTGGCCGATCTTTCTGAAAATTTGTAGGTATGTTCATTATGGGTCTCGGATAATGCCCGATGTTTTAGTATACCGTTATAGCCGTTACTAACGGCTGTAACGGCCTGTAACGGTTTTTCTTCTTTATGGAATATCTCAGAAATTACTTGTCCGATCTTTGTGACCATTAGCAGGTATGTTCATTATGGGTCACGAATAATGCCCGATGTTTTAGTTTACCGTTATAGTCCTTACTAACGGCCTGTAACTGTTTTTCTTCTTCATGGAATATGTCAGAAAGTACTTAGCCGATCTTTCTGAAAATTAGCAGGTATGTTTATTATGGGTCACGGATCATGCCCGATGTTTTAGTTTGCGGTTATAGCCGTTACTAACGGCTGTAACGGCCTGTAACGGTTTTTCTTCTTTATGGAATATCTCAGAAAGTACTTGCGGATCTTTGTGAAAATTAGTAGGTATGTTCATTATGGGTCACGGATGATGCCCGATGTTTTAGTTTACCCCGTTATAGCCTGTAACCGTTCTCCTTCTTTATGGAATATCTCCGAAAGTACGTGGCCGATCTTTCTGAAAATTTGTAGGTATGTTCATTATGGGTCACGAATAGTGCCCTATGTTTTAGTTTACCGTTATAGCCCTTACTAACGGCCTGTAACGGTTTTTCTTCTTCATGGAATATCTCAGAAAGTACTTAGCCGATCTTCCTGAAAATTAGCAGGTATGTTCATTATGGGTCACGGATCATGCCCGATGTTTTAGTTTGCGGTTATAGCCGTTACTAACGGCTGTAACGGCCTGTAACGGTTTTTTCTTTAATGGAAATCCTCCGAAAGTACTTGGCAGATCTTTGTGAAAATTAGCAGGTATGTTCACTATGGGTTACGAATGACGCACGATGTTTTAGTTTATCGTTATAGCCATTACTAACGGCTGTAACGGCCTGTAACGGTTTTTCTTCTTTATGGCATATCTCTGAAAGTACTTCGGCCGATCTTTCTGAAAATGTGCAGGTATGTTCATTATGGGTCACGAATAATGCCCTATGTTTTAGTTTACCGTTATAGCCGTTACTAACGGCCTGTAACGGTTTTTCTTCTTCATGGAATATCTCAGAAAGCACATGGCCGATCTTTGTGAACATTAGCAGGTATGTTCATTATGGGTCACGAATAATGCCCGATGTTTTAGTTTACCGTTATAGTCCTTACTAACGGCCTGTAACTGTTTTTCTTCTTCATGGAATATGTCAGAAAGTACTTAGCCGATCTTTCTGAAAATTAGCAGGTATGTTTATTATGGGTCACGGATCATGCCCGATGTTTTAGTTTGCGGTTATGGCTGTTACTAACGGCTGTAACGGCCTGTAACGGTTTTTCTTCTTTATGGAATATCTGAGAAAGTACTTGGCAGATCTTTGTGAAAATTAGTAGGTATGTTCATTGTGGGTCACGAATAATGCCCGATGTTTTAGTTTACCGTTATAGCCGTTACTAACGGCCTGTAATGGTTTTTCTTCTTCATAGAATATCTCCGAAAGTACTTGGCCGATCTTTCTGAAAATTAGCAGGTATGTTCATTATGGGTCACGGATGATGCCCGATGTTTTAGTTTGCGTATAGCCGTTACTAATAGGTGTAACGGCCTGTAACGGTTTTTCTTCTTCTTCGAATATCTCCGAAAGTACTTGTCAGGTCTTTGTGAAAATTAGCAGGTATGTTCACTATGGGTTACGGATGATGCCCGATGTTTTAGTTTACCGTTATAGCCGTTACTAACGGCTGTAACGGCCTGTAACGGTTTTTTCTTCTTTATGGAATATCTCCGAAAGTACGTGGCAGATCTTTGTGAAAATTAGCAGGTATGTTCACTATGGGTTACGGATGATGCCCGATGTTTTAGTTTACCGTTATAGCCGTTACTAACGGCTGTAACGGCCTGTAACGGTTTTCCTTCTTTATGGAATATCTCAGAAAGTACTTGGCCGATCTTTCTGAAAATTTGTAGGTATGTTCATTATGGGTCACGAATAATACCCGATGTTTTAGTTTACCGTTATATCCGTTACTAACGGCTGTAGCGGCCTGTAACGGTTTTTCTTCTTTATGGAATATCTCAGAAAGCACATGGCCGACTTTGTGAAAATTAGCATGTATGTTCATTATGGGTCACGAATAATGCCCGATGTTTTAGTTTACCGTTACAGCAGTTACTAACGGCCTGTAACGGTTTTTCTTCTTCATGGAATATCTCCGAAAGTGCTTGGCCGATTTTTCTGAAAATTAGCAGGTATTTTCATTATGGGTCACGGATGATGCCCGATGTTTTAGTTTCCGGTTATAGCCTTTACTAACGGCTGTAACGGCCTGTAACGGTTTTTCTTCTTTATGGAATATCTCCGAAAGTACTTGGCAGATCTTTGTGAAAATTAGCAGGTATGTTCACTATGGGTTACGGATGATGCCCGATGTTTTAGTTTACCGTTATAGCCGTTACTAACGGCTGTAACGGCCTGTAACGGTTTTTCTTCTTAATGGAATATCTTAGAAAGTACTTGGCCGATCTTTCTGAAAATTTGTAGATATGTTCATTATGGGTCACGAATAATGCCCGATGTTGTAGTTTACCGTTATAGCCTTTACTAACGGCTGTAACGGACTGTAATGGTTTTTCTTCTTTATGGAATATCTCCGAAAGTACTTGGCCGATCTTTGTGAGAATTAGCAGGCATGTTCATTATGGGTCACGGATGATGCCCGATGTTTTAGTTTACGCCGTTATAGCCGTTACTAACGGCTGTAACGGGCCTGAAACGATTTTTCTTCTTTATGGAATATCTCCGAAAGTACTTGGCCGATCTTTCTGAAAATTTGTAGGTATGTTCATTATAGGTCACGAATAATGCCCGATGTTTTAGTTTACCGTTACAGCAGTTACTAACGGCCTGTAACGGTTTTTCTTCTTCATGGAATATCTCCGAAAGTGCTTGGCCGATTTTTCTGAAAATTAGCAGGTATTTTCATTATGGGTCACGGATGATGCCCGATGTTTTAGTTTCCGGTTATAGCCGTTACTAACGGCTGTAACGGCCTGTAACGGTTTTTCTTCTTTATGGAATATCTCCGAAAGTACTTGGCAGATCTTTGTGAAAATTAGCAGGTATGTTCACTATGGGTTACGGATGATGCCCGATGTTTTAGTTTACCGTTATAGCCGTTACTAACGGCTGTAACGGCCCATAACAGTTTTCTTCTTTATGGAATATCTCAGAAATCACTTTGTCGATCTTTGTGAGAATTTGTAGGTATGTTCATTATGGGTCACGGATGATAGCCGATGTTTTAGTTTACCCCGTTATAGCCGTTACTAACGCTGTAACGGTTTTTCTTTGTAATGGCTCAGAAAGTACTTAGCCGATTTTTCTGAAAATTTGTAGGTATGTTCATTATGGGTCAGGAATAATGCCCGATGTTTTAGTTTACCGTTATATCCGTTACTAACGGCTGTAACGGCCTGTAACGGTTTTTCTTCTTTATGGAATATCTCCGAAAGTACTTGGCAGATCTTTGTGAAAATTAGCAGGTATGTTCATTATGGGTCACGGATGATGCTCGATGTTTTAGTTTACCTCGTTATAGCTATTAGTATCGGCTGTAACGGCCTGTAACGGTTTTTCTTTTTTATGGAATATCTCAGAAAGTATTTGGCCGATCTTTCTGAAAATTGGTAGGTATGTTCATTATGGGTCACGAATAATGCCCGATGTTTTAGTTTACCGTTATAGCCGTTAATAACGGCTGTAACGGTTTTTCTTCTTTATGAAATATCTCCGAAAGTACTTGGCCGATCTTTGTGAAAATTAGCAGGTATGTTCATTATGGGTCATGGATGATGCCCCATGTTTTAGTTTACCCCGTTATAGCCGTTACTAACGGCTGTAAGAACCCATAACGGTTTTTCTTTTTATGGAATATCTCAGAAAGTACTTGGGCGATCTTTCTGAAAATTTGTAGGTATGTTCATTATGGGTCCCGAATAATGCCCGATGTTTTCGTTTACCGTTATAGCCGTTACTAACGGCTGTAACGGTTTTTCTTCTTCATGGAATATCTCCGAAAGTACTTGGCCGATCTTTGTGAAAACCAGCAGGTATGTTCATTATGGGTCACGGATGATGCCCGATGTTTTAGTTTACCACGTTATAGCCGTTACTAACGGCTGTAACGGCCTGTAACGGTTTTTCTTCTTTATGGAATATCTCAGAAAGTACTTCGCCGATCTTTCTGAAAATTTGTAGGTATGCTCATTATGGATCACGAATAATGCCCGATGTTCTAGTTTAACGTTATAGCCGTTACTAACGGCTGTAACTGCCTGTAATGGTTTTTCTTCTTTATGGAATATCTCAGAAAGTACATGGCCGATCTTTGTGAAAATTAGCATGTATGTTCATTATGCGTCACGCATAGTGCCCGATGTTTTAGTGTACTGTTATAGCCCTTACTAATGGCCTGTAACGGTTTTTCTTCTTCACGGAATATCTCCGAAAGTACTTGGCCGATCTTTCTGAAAATTAGCAGGTATGTTTATTATGGGTCACGGATGATGCCCGCTGTTTTAGTTTGCCGTTATAGCCGTTACTAACGGCTGTAACGGCCTGTAACGGTTTTTCTTCTTTATGGAATATCTCCGAAAGTACTTGTCCGATCTTTGTAGAAATTAGCAGGTATGTTCACTATGGGTTACGGATGATGCCCGATGTTTTAGTTTTTCTTCTTCATGTAATATCTCAGAAAGCACTTTGTCGA
>CM065726.1:71259477-71275158 GCA_033310375.1 Conus canariensis | reverse complement strand
GGGGACTTAAATACTTGGGTCTTATTACAGTAACGGGGCCCTGGGGCTTTAACCTTTTTTTTCTTTTTTTGTCTATGGTACAAAAAGGAAACCTGGGGTTTTAAACCCTGTTAGCCCCCCTTTCCTCTACGGTATACAGGACTTGGTGTTTTTCATTTTTTGGGGGTTAATTTATGAAAAAAATTTTTAAAAACCCCAAAAAAGGCGATTTCTATATCAGTCCAAAGTTATGCACAGTGGTGTATAAATTTTGGGGGGGGGAAAAAAAACCCCCTTTTGGGGGGTAAATTTTTTCAAGAACAAATTAAAAAATTAAACCCTTTATAACAAGTACTGGGGTAATACATACAAAAACCGTACCTTCTCATAATGGTGTAAGTCAAAATGGCCGATTTTTGATGAAGAGGGCGGAACACAGTGGAAGTTCGGGGCCCACTCCGACGGGCTAAAAAAAGACGGGGGACAGTGCGTGTGGGGGTTTCAAAAAGCGGGGGGGGGAAAGGGGGGGGGGGTGGGGGGCGGGGTTAGTGCGCCGGCATTTTAAGAAAAAAACGACGGGGGGAAAAAAAGAAAAGAAAAAAAGGAAAAGACATCTGGGGGGTTTTAGACCCCATGAAAGTTTCCCGCCCCCCAGGAGAAAAGGGTGTTGATCAAGGGAGGGAGCCCCAAAATTTTGAACTCTTCGGGGGTTGGGGGTGCCCTTTTTAAAAAAAAAACCCCCGGGATGGAAAAGGGGTTAGGTGAATAAAGACTTCAGACCCTTTAGGATCCTGCCCATGTAGGCAGAAATCCGTCTAAATCCCCTCTAGTAAAAAGGGGCCCCCCGATCCGGGGGCTGGAGAAGGTGACCTTTTTTCCCCCCCCACAATACGGCCCCCGTTGCTTGCAAAGTAAAAATCTACATTTAAATTTGGGGCGGACGTTGTATCAAAAAAAAGGGGATTTTTATTTAGGGGCCCCCTCTGTTTTATCACCCCGATAATAATTCTCACGAAGATAATTTTTGGTTTTTGTGGGGTGTGTGGGGTTTGTGTGTGTTTTTGTGTGTTTTTTGGCGCGCGTTGTTTGTGTCTATGAGATCGCTGAGCAGGGCGTCGACGAAAAGGGGGGGCCAGTGAACTAAAAACTTTGCTTTTATTTTTGGGAAATTTTTTCTTTTTTTTTTTTTTGCGATATATCACTCGTTTGAACCCCTTTTGCAAACCCAAATTTTTTTCCCCTTTTTTCCCCCCAAAGAGCCCCCAAAACAGTGCCAGTTTTTTTAAAAAATTCCCCCCCTTTTTCGTTCGTTTGGGTTTTTAAAGAAGTAAAGTGTCAAGGAAGAGTTTGGATAGGCGTGGAGAGAGGTGAAAGAAATGGTGGCTAAAAGAAGAAATAACGCACTTCAAAGTCTGTCCTCATCTCTAGACCTCTGAGCCTTCGCATGCCGGGGTGGAGTGAAGCCTCGCAGCAAATGTCACCAGGCCATCCAAATGGTTGGTTCTTTATCACCTGCGCAGACGCCAGCCCCCTCTGTGGGCAGCAATAGACAGCACGCAAGCTCGACGGTTCCCGAGTGATAGATGCACGGTGGTACTGTGAGCAACGTTTGTGTGTGTGTGTGTGTGTGTGTGGTGTGTGTGTGTGTGTGTGTGTGTGTGAAACAAGGCGCGCGCGCGCGTGTGTGTGTGTGAGTGAGAGAGAGAGAGAGTGTGTGTGTGTGTGTGTGTGTGTGTGTGCTGGAAGGAGTGTGTGTGTGTGTGCGCGCATATCGCATATAGGTACATACATGTGAAGCGCTGGACAACTCGAGCTTTGTTGTTTATAGCTTAGCAACCACAGAGGCCCAGTCAGGGACGGAAGCAAGTTCTCAACCAAACTATGTACTAATCAAAATGCTAAGATTAAACTTTGAAGTCAGGACATATCTGCAAACAAAAGAGCTGGTTTAAAAACAAAACCGTCCACCAAGTTTGCAAAGCTGTGGCATGTGATTCAAAACAGAATGACTGCCGCCAAACGAAAGAATGAACAAGTTACAAAACAAACACTGTAAAGTTGCTGCTAATGGCAGATAGATGACTTGTTGATCGATTCGTATGGATTCACACGAACAGATGGGAATACTTCGTTGGAAGTTTCGCTGGGAAGGTAAGTTAATCGAAGAACCAGAGTCTGCAAGGAACTCGAAAGAATGTCCATTGACATTGACTGTGAAATGAGGAAGCTCAGTGTAGGGGCCTATGAAATGTGAAGACGTCTTCCATGTCACTAGTGTCATGTACGTCTTGTGTGGCACCGTCTTCATTGTTGACATTTTTGACAAGATGGACGCAATGTTTGAGTCCTATTTTGTGTGGTGGTGTTTTTGATGACGTTGGCGTTGGTTGACGCTGTCTGTTCGGCACACAGACACCAACATGATGGAGTTTCTGACAGAACCAACACCCTTTGTTAGCCGGGCACTTGCGTTGACCACCTTTGTTGTCAGCCGGGCACTTGTGTTTACCACCTTTGTGCGGCCAGTCACCTCCACAGCTGCAACATGCATCTTGTCGTTGCGGCTTCCGTTGCTGATGATTATCACCAGAAGACTTGAGTGTGGCATGTTCAGATGTTTGAAGACGATGGACTTTGTCCAGGACGGGGGAAATCGTGATGGTATTGCTTAAGTGCACTAAGTTGGTGTATTATTAGTCAGGCTTAACACACCAAGGTTATCTCTGCACTCATACACGCATATGCACACTCATGCGCGCACCAAACATTCACCTCTCTCTGGGAATGGGATGTCACGCATTCGTTTCTTTCCTAACACGACTGAGAACAAGAAATACAATTTCTATGCTACTTATAATCAAACATGAAAAATCCAATTACACAAAATGAACAAATCAACACATGAAAGATCAATACTTCCTAATCCCGGGTTATAATAAAATGGCTTTTTACCTGGCTAGGTTTTCACACATACAACCACGCTTTCACACCACACCACAGTTCTTGAACAAGTTTCTTCAAGTCTTCTTCAGCACTGCTTGATGGTGACGCCCTTGGTTGACTGGCTCCAGGTTTCAGGACTGGGTCTTCGTGGTCGTCTCTGGGATCTCGACGTAGAACTCTTCTTCTTCGTCTCCTTCACCCACCTCTGGGTTCAAATTCAGTTTGTCTGTCTTCACCCACTTCTGGGCTTCAAACTTAGTTTTCTTCTCTTCCAGCTTGTCTTTAAGATTTTGCTGTCTCTTCTATCTCCCAGACCACGTTTCTCTCGACCCTTTCTCTGTCCTGCCCACCCTTCTCTCTCTCCTCTGTCCTCTCTCTCTCTCGTGGTGGTCTTCCCCCTACGTTGTTCTCCCTCACTTTATATAGGGAGGGACACAAAGGATTTCCCTTCGGGCCATGCCTTTGTCCCTGCTGCTTCTAAAACCCCCTGTTCACAAGTACCCTGAATTCTCCATTCGCTACATTCTTCCACACATCAGCATTTACACACATCCCTACCTAATTGATTAGCAAACATTTGGCACCAGATGGACATCGAAAATTTCCCGCCGACTTCGGGGGTCACTTAACACAGTAATTATCTTAAAGAGGGCTACGACAACAACGTCCACGCGCATTCAACCAGCCTGACAATAGAACCAACACAGTGTCCCACGGCAATACCATCTGAACGAGTCCAAGACTCCTGCTCTTGAATGACTGTTTACAAAAGAACCTCAGCTGACTGAGTATTTAGCGCCCACTTGGTGCACCGAGGTCCTAGTGGTTACATCCCTCCCCCCTTTCGCTATCGGGAAGGTCCGAAACTCGGAAGAGTCCTTACTACCTTAGGTGCCATTTGTCACCTGACCACTTCGTCCTCCCTGACACAGTTCGACCGTGTGCGATGGGTAAGGCACACTGGTTAATGGGTCTATTACCTATTTGTATACTACGTACAACGTCCCTTTGCCTCTAAGCGTTTAATGCCTTTTGTGAGAGGTTCCACTCCCTTGACAGACTTTAAGGTTGGACATTGCCCTAGCTTGCATGGAAGTAATCTGGGGAGTGCGGGAATATGTCAGCTAGTCAGTAAGAGTCACGGCAGGATTAGCAAGGCCCTTCTCCCGAACTTTGTGAGATTTACAGCCTGCGATAAAGTGGGGCATCCTCATCATGAAAGGTGCATGTGGCAGCCGGTTGCTTGAGTTCAGCACAAAAGTCATCAACGTTGTCGTTTTCTGTTCACAATGTTTGGAAATATAACGCTAATATTCAGGGTTTGTTTGAGATTCAAACGAGCAGTTATGGTAGCTCACAGTCCTCCAAAGTGAGTTTCGCCTTCATCAGGACGTAACTGCTGTGCAGTGAATGTGTCTACAATGTCATTCAGTTCTTCCCCTGCGTATGTAAAAAGCAAAGCTTTCTTACATAGGCAGTGAATGAGTTCCATAATCTAGACACCCATTTTCGCCACCTGATAGCTCTACCATCGGCCGAACAGTCAAAAGGAAGATACTTGGGTAAAGCAGACATACCTATTCTTCGTTGACGTCACAAAACACAAAATACTTGATGCGCAATTGCAGCTTGACAGACTTCGTAACGCTGCCTTGCTCGTCGCCAATGTAAAGCTGCTTGCTAATGGCAGATAGATGACTTGTGGATCAATTCGTATGGATTCGCACGAACACAATGACGGGAATACCTCGTTGGAAGTCCCACGAATTCAATCATGATAGTTTGCCTTCGATATTTGCTGCCATGACAGTCGGCTACTTTGATAAGTAGAACATGCCTCATAGAACAATAACAGTTGTTTCTCTGGTATCACACTGATTCATTTCAGTGCATTACAAACACAACGCGTTTGGACCTTCTTCGGGCAAGACAACATTTAAGTGGTGCAGTGATTCGGTTTTAAGTCTTGTTTTAGTTTCTGCCCGCAGTCACCTCACTTTGAATCCAACCAGTTAGCAATATAAGAGGAAGAATGTTGCACAAATTTACTACTGTGTTGATGAAACCAAATTTACATAAAAGCACTATGCAACAGAATTAGTTTCAACAATGTATAAACGGGTGCATACACACATGTTCATACTTTGTCAAACTTTCAATGGAAATGGGGTCGAGTCTTGTAAACTTTAGTTCGTTTTGACTCGGGTTTTGTTTTGTTTTTGGAGGGTGGTGATTAGTACACAGACTTTTCAATGGTCTAGTCTTGATTATATATGATTTTGAACGAGTTTTGTTAACCGGTGTAACGATCCATTTTAACTCCCCTCCACTTTTAACTCCCCGGGAGTAAGAATTAGCACGGCCAATTTTAACTCCCTGGGAGTTAAAACAAACCACGCCAGAATGACTCACCCCCTGTTTTAGATTAACTCCCCCACCCCAAAACATTCAGTTTTATGCTTTAGTCACGATATGAGAAATAAACATTTAATATACAACCCCCTCCCTCCCTCCCACTCTCTCTGTCTTCTTCCTCTCTCACCCCCCCCCCCCCCCCCCCCCCCCCGCAACTTTCTTCCAGTCTGTCGCTCACTCTGTCACTCTCCTTGCTTGTCTGTCTGCCTTTTTGCTTGCCTGTCTGTTTGTCTCTCTTAATCTCTCTCCCTCTCTCTTTGCTTGTCTGTCTGTCTGCCTGTCTATTTGTTTATCTATCTCAGTGTCTCTGTCTCTAGTGTCTCCCCCCACTCCCCCTCTCCCCCCTCTCTCTGTCTGTTTTTCTTTCTTTTACTCCCCCCCCCCTTCTCTCGCTCTCTCTCTCCCTTCTCCCCCCCCCCCTCCCCTCTCTCTCTCTCTCTGTCTCTCTGCACGCTTCTAGCCAGCTTTGTTTACTATTATTAGTGTTTATCAAAGACAGATTTGAGTAATAGGCTTTTATGTTAGCCTAAGATCTTTATCCTTGTCAAGTAAAGTTTTCAAGTGTCATGTGTCAAGTGTCTCTCTGCAGTGTGTGTGTGTTGTGGGGGGGGGGGGGGGGGCAGTCCTGGCATAAGGCCAGAATGACCCCCCCCCCCCCCCCCCCCTTCTATTTTTTAACTCCCCGGGAGTCAATCTGGATCAACATTTTTTGATCGGAAGTAACTCCCCGGGAGTTAGTTTGGGCACGTGCGTATTTTAACTCTACCCCCTGGGGGGGGGGGGGGGGGGGGGGGGAGGGGAGGGGTTAAAATACGCATGTGCCTAAACTAACTCTCCGGGAGTTAATTCCGATCAAGAAGTGTTGATCCAGATTGACTCCCAGGGGTTAAGAAATACAAGGGGGGGGGGGGGGGGGAGGGGGGGGGGTCTGGCCTTATGCCAGGAATGACCCCCCCCCCCCCCTCCCCACTGCACCAAGAATACTGGCTGCAATACCTGACGATGTTCTTGATTTTCGAGAGTTTATTATGACCATGTCTGAAATCAGCTCAGAATCTTATGGGCTAGTTCCTGTGCATTAACGTGGCTCCAACTTGTCTGTCTGTCTGTCTGTCTGTCTGTCTCTCTCAAGTAGCAAGCAGGTCACACGCGCACACACACACACACACACACAAGCGCACACACACACACACACACACACACACACACACACACACACACACACACACACACACGCATGCACATACCCACGCGCGCGCGCACACACACACACACACACGCAACACACGCACACACATGGGCAAACGCGCGCTCACGTGCCAATATCGTCTGTCTGTTTGATACTATTTGAATTTGAATTTTGAACTATTGTTAAATTTATTTACTCCTGAAACGCTGATCTGTGCGGGGCACTTGGCTGGATTTACGGATGTCTTTTTGGTATTCCTTTTGCTTTGACAAGCTTGTTTTGTTTACATGTATTTGTGATATTTTACATGTTTTTTGCACGTTCTGGTTTCAAATTTATACTCTATGTCTCTTTATTTATTTCGTTATAAGGTCAAGCTGGTTCTGTAGTTATTATGTAATATTTTGGTTCTGTAGATATTATGCAATATTATGTTATTTTCATCTAAGCATCTGGTTGGTGGCTTTTTCATAGTTTTACAAATTGTACACATTGAACAACATGGATAGTACAGTCTCAGTTGTCTCAGTCAATTGTCAGGGGCTGAATGATAAACAGAAAAGAAGAGATGTATTTCATTACTTAAAATGCAAAAAATATTCAATTTATTTTCTGCAGGATACACACTTCGAAGAAAAAATGGAACGCTATATACAGTCTGAATGGGGATACCTAGGATATTTCTCTAGTCATGCTTCTAATGCAAGAGGTGTGGCAATACTTTTCAAAAACAACTTTGAAACTAAAATTAAAAATGTTCACAAGGGCGATGATGGGAATAGCCTCATGGTCTTAGCAGAAATTAAACAACACGATTTTTTGTTTGTAAATGTATATGGACCAAACAGAGATGACCCAGAATTTTACATTACCTTAAATCAACAAATTAGTAATTTAGGTATAAGTCATAATTGGAGGAGACTTCAACTTAGTTTTGGACCCCACGAGAGATTACTGTAATTATAAAAGGGTTAATAATCCCAAAGCGAGAGAAGCAGTAGACAACATGATAAACGATTTAGAATTAAATGATATTTGGAAGGACTTAAATCAGGATTGTCACAGATATACCTGGAGAAGAAATAATCCTTTCCAACAAGCACGGTTGGATTTTTTTCTCATATCAGATCACGTTGTTTCCTTTGTCGATGATGTAGACATTGAATGTGGGTATAGAACAGACCACTCCATGATTGTGTTAAGGTTACGGTTTGGTAAAAAAAATTAAGAGTAATACTTTTTGGAAATTTAACTCGTCATTATTAAAGGACAAGGACTATCTGGACGAAATTAACAAAGAAATTGAGAATGTTAAACAAGAATACGCTGTAAGCCCATATGCAAGAGAAGCAGTACACACGATTCCTCTGACCGAATTACAGTTTACAATTTCTGATGACTTATTTCTAGATTTTTTACTGATGAAGCTTAGGTCCAAAACTATTTCATACGCAACTATGAAGAAGAAAACCACGAATGAAGAGGAACGTAACATACAGCAAGATATACAACGGCTCGAAAGAAAAGAGACAAAAGACGAAGAAGAGATCAAAGCTTTAGAGTTAAAGAAGGAAAGGCTAAAGGTTATTCGAGAGAAAAGAATAGAAGGGGTACTTTTAAGATCGAGGGCTAGGTGGATAGCTGAAGGGGAAAAAAGTGACGAACTATTTCTGTAACCTAGAAAAAAAGACATTTTATAAGTAAGAGTATGACTAGATTAATTGATAACCATGGCAATATTCTAAATGACCAAACAGAGATTCTTCATGAGGTTCAAGGATTTTATGAATCACTGTACAAAAAATGTGAAGTTGACGACTGTGATTTGGATGAACTCATTGTAAATATTCCACATTTAGACCGTGACGAAGCAAATAAATTAGATGGCGAAATCACACTGGAGGAGACATGCATAGCATTAAAGAACATGAAAAACAACAAAAGTCCTGGCACTGATGGTTTCACAACAGAATTTTTTAAGTGTTTTTGGAGCAGAATAGGGGTTTTTGTTGTCAGAGCTTTAAATGCCGGATTTAGAAGGGGGGAACTTTCTTGTGTTCAAAGACAGGGACTAATTGTATGTATACCAAAGGGAGATAAACCAAGACACTTTGTGAAGAACTGGAGACCAATCTCGTTGTTAAATGTTGTATATAAAATAGGGTCATCGTGTATAGCCAACCGTTTAAAAAATGTGTTAGCTGGTCTCATCAATGAGGATCAAACAGGTTTTGTTAAGAATAGATACATAGGGGATAACATTAGGCTCATTTACGACACAATTGCTATTTAGAAGAACACAACTTACCAGGGCTTTTATTAAACATTGACTTTGAGAAAGCATTCGATTCAGTGAGCTGGGATTTTATGTTTAAAGTATTGAAAACGTTTGGATTTCAACAGGGCTTCTGCAAATGGATTGAAACATTCTATAAAAATATCAACTCATGTGTCCTTGTTAATGGTCAAGTTTCTAGTTGGTTTGAGATAGACCGCAGATGCAGACAAGGTGATCCACTATCGCCATATTTATTCCTATTATGTGTTGAAATTCTAGCATTAATGATTCGGGAAAATGTAAACATACGTGGAATAGTTATAGATACAGTCGAACATAAGCTTTCTCAGTATGCAGATGACACGGAATTTCTTTTAGCAGGCGACATAAAATCATTTGAAACATGTATAAACGTACTGGAAATGTTTGGTCGAATATCAGGGTTATATATGAATCCTGGAAAAACTAGCGCTGTTTGGTTGGGGAGCTGTAAAAATTCTGCTGTTCGTTACATGGACCATTTAGGTATGAAGTGGAACCCACAAAAAGTCAAAATTCTTGGAATCTGGTTTACCAACGATTTGCAAAACTGTGCAGATATTAATTATTCTGAAAAAATAGCGGACGTGAAACATTTGTTCAAGATTTGGGTGAGAAGACAACTACCTCCTTTGGGCAGAGTGGCAGTTTTAAAATCGCTTATTTTATCAAAACTCATCCATTTGTGGATATTACTACCTAACCCACCTGACACTTTCTTTCAGACTTTACAAAATTACTGTTACAAATTTGTGTGGAATAAAAAGCCAGACAAAATAAATAGAAAAATTGCTCACAAAAGTATTCAAAACGGTGGTCTTGGACTACCAGAATTAAAAACGTTTGCTTCTTCCCTAAAATTGACGTGGCTGCAAAAAGTTCAGACTACACATCACAAATAGAAAACTGTTACAATATCTAACTTTCCACTTTTAAGCGATATTGAGAAATATGGACCAGAAATACTTTCTTCCTTCTGTAAATCAAATGTATTTTGGACAGAGGTGTTTATGGCGTACAAACATTTTTTTCTACAAATTTAACTGTAAGACTTCTTATGAACTCCTTGCGGAGCCAGTCTTTTATACAAACAGAATACAAGTTGGGAAAAAGACTATTTCGGGAAAAGCATGGATCAACAAGGGCATATATTGCATTGCTCATTTTTTGCTTGACAATGGCCAGTTTATTTCTTACGAACAATTTAAACAAAAGTATGATGTAAACATTAATTTTATCACTATTTCTGGTATTAAAGCAGCTATTACTGAATATATACAAAAAACAAAAATCAAAGTTGAAAATACAAATGAATGTTTAAATATGCATGTATGTTACAAAAAGTTAACGTCAGTTTGTAAAGGGTCAAGATTATATTGTGACATTTTTATAGATAATCATACACACCCGAAAATCTGTACGAACTGGGATATAAAACTGAACGTTGAAAATGACTGGAAAAACTGTTTTCTTTATCTGAGTAAAATTTCTGACATAAAAATGAAAAAGTTACAGTTACGAATAATACACAGATGTCTTGGTACTAATGTTGTGCTGAAAAAATGGGTGTATTGAACAGCGATGTTTGTACTTTCTGTACCTCTGTTAAGGACAGTATTACACATATGTTTTGGTATTGTACGGTCATACAACGTTTTTGGGAAACGCTGGTGGTTTTGATGAATGAAAAATGTATGTGTGCATTTAATTTGCAGATAACTGAACCATTAGCCATAGTTGGATTTGATAAAGATATACATACAGACCATGTATTTTATTTTATTGTATTATTTGCAAAACACTATTTATATCAGTGTAGAACAGAACAGAAATCCCCAGACTTCAAGTTTTTCTTAATAAGCTAAAATACAGATATAAAACTGAAGAATACATTGCTCGAAAAAATTCTGTATATAACGATTTCCTTTCCAAATGGCACCCATATACGCCGATGTTCGCAGGCTCAGAATGAATTACGAATGATTATGACATTGTACATTATACGAGTACAAGTATGATTATAGTACCCTAAAACTGTTACAACCGCCTAAAACAGCCCCATCGGATAAAATACAGAACCTTCAATATGTGTATGTATATGTATATATATGTATATATATATATATATGTGTGTGTGTGTGTGTGTATATATATATATATATGTGTGTGTGTATGTGTATGTATGTGCATATGCATATGTGTGTTATGTATGTATATATATATATATATATATATATATATAATATATATAAAGAAAACAAAGACAAATATGTAAAATTTCATAATGCACTAGGCTTGCCTCATGTGCTCTCTCTCTCTCTCTCTCTCTCTCTCTCTCTCTCCTCTCTCTCTCTCTCTCTCTACCACGTAAAGAGGCTGTAACCGTGGCTTAAAAATGTAGAATGGTATTGTAGCTGTGTTTAGTATGTTGATTTCCTCTTTATCTATCGTTTGTTTGGATTTGTTCTTTTTATTTTATATTCTAATGTGTTGTACTGTGTGGATTTATTTGAATTTAAAAAAAAAAAAAAAGAATACTGGCTGCATCTATGGAAAATAAATAAATAATTGAGTAGTTTGTCTTGTATATATATTCCAAATCTGTGTGTGTGTGTGTGTGTGTGTGTGTGTGTGTGTGTGTGTGTGTGTGTGTACCTTATGCACGGCCACAGTTCTCAACCGATCAACACCAAATTTGGCATCAGCATCCTTGGCACCCTCGCAAGGTCATGGAGTCTTTACTTTTTGAATAACCGTCCACCAATGAGCGCGAAGCGCGACTCGAAGTGCGAAGCGCTGAGTTCGGCCACAGTTCTCAGCAGATCGACTTCAAATTTGGTATCAAGCATCTTTGGCACCCTCGGAAGGTCATGGCGTCCTTACTTCTTGTATAAACCTCCACCAAGGGGTCGAAGCGCAATGCGCTGAGTCGGTCAAAGTGCGGGGTCGAAGCGTGTGAGCGCTAGTGTGATGTAAGTTTAAAATAGAGACAAATAGTAGCTTCACCTTCCGGAAATTATATTTAAGAACCTGTTATGAGAAAGGTGGGAGAGAGGGAGATCTAAAGTCACGCATGCTCTACACGTTAAAACCCTTTGTATGCAATATTAGGAGTCAAGTAATTTAAAAGGCAATAAAGATGCAATGATGCGTCATTGCTGCTCCTTTACTTACTGCGTAGGTGCGTCATGCTGCCGTTTTGCAACTTGAAAACCCTTTTGTGGTGAGAAAACTGTTAGCATTAGACCCATAAGACCTTATGTTTTTGTGATCTGCATCATGGGGTAGAATTAATGCAGTCCGACATGTTGCAAGGGGCTATCCTCCAAAGTTGGAATGTGCCTGCCAATGGGAGCAAAGATTTCTCTTTCTTTAGCAGATTTTTTTTCTTGTTATTAACAATGTTAATAACAAGTTTTCTTGTTATTAACAAGTTTTCTTGTTATTAACCATGTTAATAATAAGTTCTGATGACTATTGTTGTTTGTGGCAACAAACCTATAACTCGCTTTGTCAGTTGGTTGGTCGGTCAGTTGGCTGGCCCAAAATTGTCCCACATATAATATGGAAAAATCATACTGAATTAATATATTAAAAGAAAATGTGTCAGAAACACTTTCAATCGCTAATAACTCGGCTGTTTCTGCATGGATTTGTGTCGGTTTTTATTTTTGCAATAGACTCATTGGAAAACCACATTTACGAAAATGGAACACTCGTGTCGGTAGCGCGCATGCGCGCGCGTGAGCGCCTGGAAATATTGAAATGGCGGTTTTTCGCGAGTCACTCAGCCTTTTCAAGATGTCTGCTATTTTCCAGTCTAGGGACCGGAGCGGGGCTGTTGTAGGCCCATTTTCCTCAATCATGACAGGAAGATCCTCGAAGATGGGCCTGGGTCTGGGTGCTGGCGTGGGTTTGCTACGCCGTCTGTAGGAGGCAGTATGTACTGTTGTTTTGTTGCCACTGGTGGTGGTTTTTCCTGTGTCATCTTGTTGTGTGGCCACAGTAGGTGGTGTCTTCCCACGACCATTTGTGCTCATACCAGTTCATTTCAACCTTCCTGGACTCCAGAGAAATGGCAGTGAAAGTGGGACCATCCATATCCCGGATGCACACCCTAGACATGGGCGTGCCACAGGGCAGTGTGATAGCACCAACCCTCTTCAGTATCATGCTGCATGATATCAAGAAGTCCCTCAGACCAAGACCAAATCAGCCAGCGCTTTCCCTATATGCCGACGATTTGGCCATCTGGTCGAACATGATGGAGACACACAGAGTAAGCCAAATGAGACAGTACCAAAAGGACATAGACAACATCCAGTCCTACATGAAAGACAATGGCTTCGAACTGTCGGCTGAGAAGACAGTTCTAATGGCCTTCACAAAATGCAGGAGGAACCTGGATAACTACCACATAAGAGTAGCTGACCAGCTCGTATTTCCCAGCAAGGAAGTCAAGTTCCTGGGCGTGACCATCACTCCCAACTTCACCTGCGAGAAGCACATCAGGGAGCTCACCACCGAGGCCACTAGAGCAGTGGGACTCATAAAATCGCTAAAGCAAGAACCCTGGGCTACACCAGAGAGCCTGATCCACCTGACAGGAGCCCTGGTGCGATCAAGACTGACCTATGGCCATGAAGCGTTCTTCACTGCACCAGAAACATGGCAAAAACTCGAACGAGTGGAACTGGCAGCACTCAAGCATGCCTTTGGCGTCAGCCGATTGGCCATCAACGACCTTGTTTACCAGGAAGCAGGATGGCTTCCCCTCAAAGACGAATGTCGCCGCAGAAACGCGAACTTCGAAGCCCGTGTCTCAGCGGTAGGCACCACTGTAAAAGCCACCCTCCAGGACAACCCAAGCACACGGTACGCCGCCTACAGGCACTCCATCAAAGAAAGGAAGGCAGACCTCCACAGACGGACATCGCCCTTCAGTGACCAGACCAAAGAAATCTGGGCAAGGGCCAACACCGGACCACATGACATGGAACCAACTCCTACACATCCCCTACCACCGTGGGAACTGAAGAAACCACAAATCATCCATCAATATGGAGGGACCACGCCCAAGAAAGACAACCCACTCTACTTGTCAACACTGGCAAAGGAAAAAATCGGAGTAGAATATGACCATCACCTAAAAATCTACACTGATGGCTCAGTGTTAGAAAACGGCGAAGCAGGATGCGCTCTGATTATCCCAGAACTCAAAACCACCAAGCAGTACCGACTACCCAAAGGGATCAGCATTTTTACTGCCGAACTCTACGCCATTTTAAAGGCCTGCGTTACCGTCAGTGACACGCCACGACCTCCCCCCGCTGTGATCATCCTAACAGACTCCAAGTCCTCACTGCAAAGCTTGTCGACAGGGAGGATGAAGAATCGACGGGAGTTCCAAGCCGAAATCCTGTTCCTGGCTCACCAAATTATCTGTAAAGGAACAGACCTTACCCTGATGTGGCTGCCCTCCAATACAGGAATCAAGGGCAACGACATGGCAGACAGTGCCGCCAAAATCGCCACAAGAACTGGCCACCAAGTCAACCTACGACTATCTCTGGCTGAAGTTACCAGCAAAGCCCGACAAGCCGCCTACGACATCAGGAACGACGCCATGAAGGCCCAGTGTGCCGAGCGAGGATGGGTGTTCATCCCCATGCAAAGAAAAACTCCACAACTCCGACTTCCCCGAGGACTCAAGCAAATCCTCCGACGGATCAGGACAGGATACCACAGATGTGTTCTCCTGGCCTGACCTGCCAGTGCGGGTCAGAGGCCTCTCTCCAACACGCCCTGAGTGACTGCACCGACCTCCCCATTGCCATGACCACCATCCAAGACTACAGACGAACACACCAACTACAGCTGCACGAATTTCTACTGCCGCACCCAACCCTAGGGACTCAACCCATGAGGATGCTCGCCAATGCCCTGACGTCCTCTGGACTCGACAACTGGTTCTAACCCGCCCCAGAAGAAGAAGAAATGAACATCTACAACTACAACGAATGGAGACAACTTTAACAACTACCACCGTCGAATAACAACAATGACCAACCGCACCACGAACATCTCTTAAATCCAGTGACACCAAAGACTACCGTGAATGAAAGACATGTCCCTAAAAGCTTTCGCTATGAGGACGTAACTCTCAACTATTTTCGAATCACTCAGGTGTTCTGAGTCGATTTGCGTCGGGTTTGTTGAAATAGACTCCTTGGGATGTCGCACGAACACTGCGGTCAGTAGGCATAGCGCACATGCGCGCAAAGCCTGAGACGCGCACAAAGCGCGCAAAATAAGCAGGGGTCCAAAATCAGCGTTTTTTTTTTTTTTTTTGCAAATAACTCGGGTGTTTCTGCGTCAGTCGATTCATGTTGGCTTTGTTGCAATAGACTCCTTGGGACATTGCGCGAACATTGTGGTTGGTAGCGCGCATGCCTGCAAAGCGCGCAACATGCACGAAGCGCGCAAAGTAGGCCTAATCAGGGGTGCTTGTGTGTGTGTGTGCGTGTGTGTGTGTGTGTGTGTGTGTGTGTGTGTGTGTGTGTGTGTGTGTGCACAGTGTGTGTGTGTGTTGTGTGTGTGTGTGTGCGCGCGCGCGCGCGCACGCGCGTGCGTGTGTGTGCCTCTATCTCTCTCTCCCCCTTTCTGTGTCTATCTGTAAGTGTGTATGTATGCGGGCGTGCATCTCTCTCTCTCTCTCTCTCTCTCTCTCTCTCTCTATGTGTGTGTGTGTGTGTGTGTGTGTGTGTGTGTGTGTGGGGTGTGAGAGAGAGAGTAATTTTTTTGTAATTTTATTTTAATAAGCTTTAAAACGATAATC
>CM065726.1:71054477-71254477 GCA_033310375.1 Conus canariensis | reverse complement strand
GTATTGGCAACGAATTTGACCAGGCAATGAATTTGACTGATACTGCGGTCAAATTCGTTGCTCCAGTCAAATTCGTTGCCGTGCAATATCATGACCACTCCTGCCGCTACTACTGCTGCTGCTGCTGCTACTACTACTACTACTACTACTACTACTACTACTACTACTACTACTAGAGTATTGTTGGTCATTGTGCCGGATCAGTAACATGGACATTCTACCTGAATCAACATTGAAATATAGTCCGAATCAACTTTAGGGGGAGTTGTTCTGGGCCAGTCCCAAAAGTACCCCCCTTGAATATCTCCTTTATCAATGTGCTCAGGGTTGTTATTATATCATAAGCTCACACATGGACATTCTACCTGAATCAACATTGTAATATAGCCCGAATCAACTTTAGGGGGAGTATTTCTGGGCCGGTCCCAGAAGTACCCCCTCGCATATCTCCTTTATTAATGTGTTCAGGGTTGTTATTTACTGGTCATAAACTCGCACATGGACATTCTATCTGAATCAACATTGAAAAGGAGTCTGAATCAACTTTAGGGGAGTACTTCTGGGCCGGTCCCAGAAGTAAACCCCATGCATATTTCCTTTATTAATGTGTTCAGGGTTGTTATTTACTGGTTATAAACTCATACATGGACATTCTATCTGAATCAACATTGAAAACGAGTCTGAATCAACTTTAGGGTAGTACTACTGGGCCGGTCCCAAAAGTACCCCCCTTGCATATCTCCTTTCTCAATGTGTTCAGGGTTGTTATTTACTCATCAGGGGGCTGTTCTGGGCTGGTGCCAGATTAACTCCCCAGATGGGGGGCTGTTTTGTTATAAACTCATACAAGGACATTCTACCTGAATCAACATTGAAATATAGTCTGAATCAACTTTAGGGGAGTTGTTCTGGGCCAGTCCCAAAAGTACCCACGCCCCCCCCCCCCCCCACCCCCCAACCTCTCCCTTGCATATTTCATTTATCAGTGAGTTCAGGGACTGGTACCAAAAGTACTCCCCTGTCTAAAGGAATCATCATTATAAGATAGTTACATAAAACAAACATTTATTTGCAAAGTTGTCAATAGGGGGAGCACTTCTGGGACCAAGGGGAGGTACTGTCCCAGAAGTAGTCCCGGAGTCATTCTGGCACGTGGGCCCAGAAGTACTCCCGGAGTACTTCTGGGCGGGGCGTACTTTTGGGGTGTTACATCGGGTCAAGCTAACACTCCAGGAGGGCTGTTCTGGGCTGGTGCCAGATTAACTCCC
The DNA here is from genome assembly GCA_033310375.1 of Conus canariensis. Taxonomy (NCBI): domain Eukaryota; kingdom Metazoa; phylum Mollusca; class Gastropoda; order Neogastropoda; family Conidae; genus Conus; species Conus canariensis. Next base: position 71,253,209 of record CM065726.1, on the reverse strand, counting down.
CAGATGGGGGGCTGTTTTGGGGCAGGTCCAGTTTAACTCTCCAGGGGGCTGTTCTGGGCTGGTGCCAGATTAACTCCTCAGGTGGGGGGCTGTTTTGGGGTAGGTCCAGTTTAACTCTCTAGGGGGCTGTTTTGGGCTAGTACCAGATTCACTGCCCAGGAGGGGGGATGTTTTGGGCAGGTCCAGTTTAACTCTCCAGGGGCTGTTCTGGGCTGGTGCCAGATTAACTCCTCAGGTGGGGGGCTGTTTTGGGTAGGTCCAGTTTAACTCTCTAGGGGGCTGTTTCGGGCTGGTACCAGATTCACTGCCCAGGAGGGGGGCTGCTCTGGGCCGGGTCCAGATTAACTCTCTAGGGGGGCTGTTCTGGGCTAGTACCAGATTAACTCCCCAGGTGGGGGGGGGGAGCTATTTTTGGCCAGGTCCAGTTTAACTCTCTAGGGGGGCTGTTTTGGGCCGGTGCCAGATTATCTCTTCAAGGGGGGGGGGGGGCTGTTTTGAGCCAGATCCAGTTTAACTTTCCAGGGGACTATTCTAGGCTGTTGCAATATTAACTCCCCAGGAGAAGGTTTGTTCTGGGCCAGGTCCAGTTTTACTCTCCAGGAGGCTGTTCTGGGCTGGTGCCAGATAAACTCTCCAATAGGGGGGCTGTTCTGGCCAGGTCCAGTTTAACTCACCAGGGGGCTGTTCTGGGCTGGTGCCAGATTTACTCTCCAGGATGGGGGTGGGATGTTCTAGATTAGGGTCAGTTTAACGCTCCAGTAGGGCTGTTCTGGTCTAGTGCCGATTAACTCCTCAAGATGGGGGGCTGTTCTGGGCCTTGTCTAGTTCTGGGCCTTGTCCAGCGGGCTGTTCCATGACGGTGCCAGATTAACTCCCCTGGAGGGGGCTGTTCTAGGACAGGTGCAGTTTAACTCTCCAGAGGGGCTGTTCTGGGCTGGTGCCAGATTAACTCCCCAGGAGAGGGGGGGGGGGTGCTGCTCTAGTCCAGGTCCTGTTTAACTCTCTAGGGGGACTGTTTTGGGCCAGTGCCAATTAACTCCCCAGGAGGGGAGGGGGCTGTTCTGGGCCTTGTCTAGTTTAACTCTCCGGGGGGGGGGGGGGGGCTGTTCCATGACGGTGCCAGATTAACTCCCCTGGAGGGGGCTGTTCTGGGACAGGTGCAGTTTAACTCTCCAGAGGGGCTGTTCTGGGCTGGTGCCAGATTCTCCCCAGTAGAGGGGGGGGGGGGGGGGGGGGGCTGTTTTGTGCCAGGGCCAGTTTAACTCTCCAGGGAGGCCTGTACCAGGCTGGAGCCAGATTGACTCCCCAGGAGAGGGCGGGGGTGGGGATGGGGGCTGTTCTAGGTCACGTCCAGGTTAACTCTCGGGGTGGGGTGGGGTGGGGGAGTGGGGCTGTTTTGGGCCGGTGCCCGATTAACTCCCCAGGAAGGGGAGGGGGCTGTTCTGGGTCTTGTCTAGTTTAACGTTCCGGGGGGGGGGGGGGGGGGGGGGGGGGGGGGGGGGGGGGGGGGGGGGGGGGGGGGGGGGGGGGGGGGGGGGGGGGGGGGGGGGGGCTGTTCCATGACAGTGCCAGATTAACTCCCCTGGAGGGTGCTGCTCTAGTCCAGGTCCTGTTTAACTCTCTAGGGGGACTGTTTTGGGCCAGTGCCAGATTAACTCCCCAGGAGCAGGAGGGGCTGTTCTGGGCCTTGTCTAGTTTAACTCTCCGGGGGGGGGGGGGGGGGGGGCTGTTCCATGACGGTGCCAGATTAACTCCCCTGGAGGGGGGCTGTTCTTGGACAGGTGCAGTTTTACTCTCCAGAGGGGCTGTTCTGGGCTGGTGCCAGATTCTCCCCAGTAAAGGGGGGGGGGGGGGGGCTGTTTTGTGCCAGGGCCAGTTTAACTCTCCAGGGAGGCCTGTACCAGGCTGGAGCCAGATTGACTCCCCAGGAGAGGGCGGGGGTGGGGGTGGGGGGCCGTTCTAAGTCACGTCCAGTTTAACTCTCTGAGGGGGGGGGGGGGGAGGCTGTTTTGGGCCGGTGCCCGATTAACTCCCCAGGAGGGGGAGGGGGCTGTTCTGGGCCTTGTCTAGTTTAACGTTCCGGTGGGGGGGGGGGGGGGGGGGGGGGGGGGCTGTTCCATGACGGTGCCAGATTAACTCCCCTGGAGGGGGGCTGTTCTGGGGCAGGTGCAGTTTAACTCTCCAGAGGGGCTGTTCTGGGCTCGTGCCAGATTAACTCCCCAGGAGGGGGGGGGGGTAGGGCTGTTTTTGTGCCAGGGCCGGTTTAACTCTCCAGGAGAGGGGTGGGGGGCTGCTCTAGGCGAGGTCCTGTTAAACGCTCCAGGGGGCCTGTTTTGGGCCGGTGCCAGATTAACTCCCAATGAGGGGGAGGGGGCTGTTCTGGGCCTTGTCTACTTTAACTCTCTTATTATTATTATTATATAGCGCCTATCCTCGGTCACAGACCAAGCTCTAAGCACTTTACAATAAACAAAACTACCTCACTCACTCAACGGGCTGCCTACCCGGGTAGAGCCGCCGAAGAGCAGCCTACTGGCGCTCATTCAGAGTCGTTTCCAGTACCATTCAAATATCAGTCACTCATTTTCATTATCTCATTTATTCCTCCAGTTTCTCACATAGGATGCATGCGGTGGGGGACTGTTCCATGACGGTGCCAGATTAACTCCCCTGGAGGGGGGCTGTTCTAGGAGAGATCCAGTTTAACTCTCCAGAGGGGCTGTTCTGGCTGGTGCCAGAGTCACTCCCCAGGAGAAGGGGGAGGGGGGCGGGCTGTTTGTGCCAGGGCAAGTTTTACTCTCCAGGGAAGCCTGTATCAGGCTGGAGCCAGATTAACTCCCCAGGAGAGGGGAGGTTGCTCTAGGCCGGGTCCAGTTTAACTCTCTAGGGGGCTGTTTTGGGCCGGTGCCAGATTAACTCCCAGGAATGGGAGGGGGCTGTTCTGGGCATTGTCTAGTTTCCCTCTCCAGGGGGCTGTTCCATGATGGTGCCAGATTAACTCCCCAGGGGGGCTGTTCTCGGACAGGTCCAGTTTAACTCTCCGGAGGGGCTGTTCTGTGCTGGTGCCAGAGTCACTCCCCAGTAGAGCGGGGAGGGGGGGGGGCTGTTTTGTGCCAGGGTCAGTTTAACTCTCCAGGGAGGCCTGTATCAGGCTGGAGCCAGATTAACTCCCCAGGAGAGGGGGGGATGGGGGGGGCTGCTCTAGGCCAGGTCCAGTTTAACTCTCTATGGAGCTGTTTTGGGCCAGTGCCCAGATTAACTCCCCAGGAGGGGAGGGGGCTGTTCCGGGCCTTGTCTAGTTTAACTCTCCAGGGGGACTGTTCCATGACGGTGCCAGATTAACTCCCCTGGAGGGCTGTTCTGGGACAGGTGCAGTTTTAACTCTCCAGAGGGGCTGTTCTGGGCTCGTGCCAGATTAACTCCCCAGGAGAGGGGGGGGGGGGAGGGCTGTTTTTGTGCCAGGGCCAGTTTAACTCTCCAGGAGAGGGGTGGGGGCTGCTCTAGGCCAGGTCCAGTTAAACGCTCCAGGGGGCCTGTTTTGGGCCAGTGCCAGATTAACTCCCAAGGAGGGGGAGGGGCTGTTCTGGGCCTTGTCTACTTTAAATCTCTTATTATTATTATTATTATATTGGTATTTATATAGCGCCTATCCTCGGTCACAGACCAAGCTCTAAGCACTTTACAATAAACACACTACCTCACTCACTAAACCCGGGCTGCCTACCTGTTTTTTGCCAGGGCCAGTTTAACTCTCCAGGGAGGCCTGTACCAGGTTGAGCCAGATTAACTCCCCAGGAGAGGGGGTGGGGGGGGGGCTGCTCTAGGCCAGGTCCAGTTAACCTTTATGGGGCTGTTCTAGGAGGGTGCCAGATTAACTCCCAAGGAGCAGGAGGGGGCTGTTCTGGCACTTGTCTAGTTTAACTCTCCGGGGGGGGGGGGGGGGCTGTTCCATAACGGTGCCAGATTAACCCCCCTGGAATGAGGCTGTTCTAGGACAGGTGTAGTTTTAACTCTCCAGAGGGCTGTTCTGGGCTGGTGCCAGATTAACTCCCATGGACAGAGGGGGGGGGGGGGGGGGGGGTTGTGCCAGGGCCAGTTTAACTCTCCAGGAGGCCTGTACCAGGCTGGAGCCAGATTAACTCCCCAGGAGAGGGGGGGGGGGGGGAGCTGCTCTAGGCCAGGTCCAGTTTAACTCTTTATGGGGCTGTTCTAGGAGGTGCCAGATTAACTCCCAAGGAGCAGGAGGGGCTGTTCTGGCACTTGTCTAGTTTAACTCTCCGGGGGGGGGGGGGGGGGTGGGGCTGTTCCATAACGGTGCCAGATTAAACCCCCCTGGAAGGAGGCTGTTCTAGGACAGGTGTAGTTTAACTCTCCAGAGGGCTGTTCTAGGCTGGTGCCAGATTAACTCCACAGTAGAGGGGGGGGGGGGGGGGGGGGGGTTGTGCCGGGGCCCAGTGAGGGGGAGGGGGCTGTTCTGGGCCAGTTTTGTTCAACTCTCCAGTGGGTGGCTGTTCCAGTCCGGTGCCAGTTTAACTCCCCAGATATCTTAGAGAGCTGTTCTGGGCCAGGTCCAGTTTAACTCCTCAAGGGAGGGGCTGTTTGGGCCAATGCCAAATTAACTCTGGTGGGGGGGGGGGGGGGGGGGGGGGGGGGGGCTGTTCTAATCCTGTTGGGGGGCTGATTTGGCGCAAACCCAGATTAACCTCCCGGGAGTTAATCTGGGACAGTGCGAGACTGACTCCCGGGAGTTAAACTGGGAAGGGGGGCAGTTTCACCACGTTTACACCGGCCAGGACGGCATGAATTGTAGCCCGACAGAGTGAATTTGACATAATGCCATTTCCGGTGTAACGTGGTGAAACTGCCCCCCTTGCTCCCGGGACTCCCGGAGTCAGTCTCGCACTGTCCCAGATTAACTCCCGGGAGTTAATTTGGGTTTGTGCCAAATCAGCCCCCCAACAGGACTAGAACAGCCCCCCAGGGAGTTAATTTGGCATTGGCCCAAAACAGCCCCTCCCCTTGGGGAGATAAACTGGACCTGGCCCAGAACAGCCCCCTAAGACATCTTGGAGTTAATCTGGCACCGGACTGGAACAGCCACCTACTGGAGAGTTAAACTAAATGTGCCCAAAACAGCCCCCTCCCCCTCCTGGAGAGTTAAAACTGGCCCTGGCACAAACAGCCCCCCCCCCCCCACCCCTCTCCTGAGGAGTTAATCTCGCACCAGCCCAGAACAGCCCCTCTGCACAGTTAAACTGGACCTGTCCCAGAACAGCCCCCTCCAGGGGAGTTATATGGCACCATCATGGAACAGCCCCCCCTGGAGAGTTAAACTAGGCAATGCCCAGAACAGCCCCTCCCCTCCTGGGGAGTTAATCTGGCACCGGCCCAGAATAGCCCCCTACAGAGTTAAACTGGACCTGAACTAGAACAGCCCCCCCCCCCCCTCTCCTGGGGAGTTAATCTGGTTCCAGCCTGGTACAGGCCTCCCTGGAGAGTTAAACTAGGCAATGCCCAGAACAGCCCCCTCCCCCTCCTGGGGAGTTAATCTGGCACCGGCCCAGAATAGCCCCCTACAGAGTTAAACTGGACCTGAACTAGAACAGCCCCCCCCCCCCCTCTCCTGGGGAGTTAATCTGGTTCCAGCCTGGTACAGGCCTCCCTGGAGAGTTAAACTGGCCCTGGCACAAAACAGCCCCCACCCCTCTCCTGGGGAGTTAATCTGGCACCAGCCCAGAACAGCCCCTCTGGACAGTTAAACAGTTAAACTGGACCTGATACCAGAACAGCCCCCCTCCAGGGGAGTTAATCCGGCACCGTTATGGAACAGCCCCTCTGGAGAGTTAAACTAGACAAGGCCCGGAACAGCCCCCTCCCCCTCCTGGGAGTTAATCTGGCATCGGCCCAAAACAGCCCCCCCCCCCCCCCCCCGAGAGTATAAACTGGACCTGGCCTAGAGCAGCCCCCCCCCCCCCCCCCTCTCTCCTGGCTCCAGTATGGTACAGGCCTCCCTGGAGAGTTAAACTGGCCCTGGCACAAAACAGCTCCCCCCCCCCCTCCCCTGGGGAGTTAATCTGGCACCAGCACAGAGCAGCCCCTCTGGAGAGTTAAACTGGACCTGTCCCAGAAAAGCCCCCCTCCAGGGGAGTTAATCTGGCACCATCATGGAACAGCCCCCCCCCCCCCCCCCCCCCCCTGGAGAGGGAAACTAGACAATGCCCAGAACAGCCCCCTCCCATTCCTGGGGAGTTAATCTGGCACCGGCCCAAAACAGCCCCTAAAGAGTTAAACTGGACCTGGCCTAGAGCAACCTCCCCTCTCCTGGGGAATTAATCTGGCTCCTACTGTTTTTGTTATAGATTTATAGTTATAATAGTCCAGGCTAGGTTCATCACTAGATTCCAGTCTCTACCAATTATTATTTTGGAAATGACAGTTTCTTTGATTTTTGTTGGGATTTCTTCATAAAACGTAGGGTTGTCATAGTTTGGTCCATATACATTTACTAGTACAATTTATGTGTTTAATGTGTTCAGGGTAAGTATAATGTAATTTCCTTTTCTATCCGTAACCGTCTTTTTCATTTCAAAATCAAAATAGCATCCCCTCTTGATCTTGAATTATTGGATGTCTCAACGTCCCTTCTTTTTGAAAGTTCCCCTAACGCCTGACAGTTTAAAGAGGATATCTTTAAGTTGCTCATTCTTTTCGGATTGTATCAACACATAATCATTGCAACCTTCTTTTCTGAAAGAAAAAGTGCATTCACGAATGCCCCCGTTTGTCATGATAATCAGAAAGTACGCAAACAACACTCATAGTTAAAATAAGAGAAGAGAAAGAAAAAAAGGCTATCGAAAAGAACTCCATATGAAGGTGATAATGCAATCAAATATCACGTCTGGTGAACGAAATGTGTAACAAGTTTGATGAAACATAAATACATGAATTACCAAGCAACAAGGTTTCCTTTGAATTGAAAATCTGCAAAGAGATGAGATACCTTTCATACTTACATATGCAACGAATGTACGGACAGGCGTATGCGTGTGTGTGTGTGTGTGTGTGTGTGTGTGTGGTGTGTGTGTGTGTGAACGCACGCGTGTGTGTATGTGTGTGTGTGTGAACGAGCGCGTGTGTAAGGAAAAAACGAGGAAAGGAAAGAGGGGGGGGGGGGGAGGGGGGTAGAAAGAGGAAGAGAGAGAGGAGAGAGAGAGAGAGAGAGAGAGAGAGATTCGACTGCCTCTGAGCAAGAAATCGAGAACAAGAAATCAAAATCAACATCAAAAGATTCTAACATCAATCTGATGAAAGCATTCCAAGTACAGCATGTTTCTTTGACAAAGAAGAGAACAAACTAAATAAGCAGCAAAATAATAAACACTCATGCCTGCAGCACGTGGGCACATAAGTGTGTGTGTGTGTGTGTGTGTGAGGGAGGGAGGGGAGAGAGACTTTAATCAAAGACTGAAATGCGATTGGACCAACGCACCCCCCCTCCCCCCCTCCCCCCCCCCCCCCCCCCCCCCCCCCCCGTCCTTAACGGAACAAATAAACACTCCTGAGAGACTCTGGAGTGCATACCACACGCATTTAAGGAATCTAGCACCACTGCTTGCACAGAAGAAAACAGTGCACGCGTCAGCGACGTAAGCCCACCAAAGTGACACCACAAAATGGACCCCGATTATAATGCATCAATGATTGAAACACCTGCTGAATGCCAAAAATCATACACTGCACACGTCAAGCTTCCAGAAGATCATTTGACCAAAACAAAACCCCACCTTAATGACTAAGCCATGCATATGGTAATAGGGTTAAAAAAAAAACAAACAAACAAACCCCAACTGTTTACTGCATACATTGCAGGATCAATGACTAATGCTTTGAATATATGGTGCAAATTTGTCTTCGCCCTTTGATTCACTGGATGAAATGTCAAGTTCTGTCTCACGCTCCCCAGCCTCCCTTCCCTGCAAGCAATTTTCGGTGACCGTGTCAGTCGGAATGGGAAAGTTTTGCTACACGCCCGCTGCACTCCCCCCCCCCTCCCCCCCCCCCCCCCCCCCCCCCCCCCCCCCCCCCCCCCCCCCCCCGGCCTCAGTCCTTTTCCCATTCCCTATCCCTCCACACATAAACCCGTTCAACGGCTTTTGGGTCACTGTAGGCCTCTGAACAGAACTTAAGACAGAGGAAGGTGAAGGGGTGGGGGTATGAGTGGGGTGGGGTTGGGGGTTGGAATGAAGGCTGCCCCTTCCACGTCAGGACGAACCGATTCGCCCTGCACACACACAACACACACACACACACACACACACACACACACACACACACGCACGCACACGTGCGCGCACGCACGCATGCACCCACACACGCACACACACACACTCGCTCACTCACACACACACACACACACACACACACACACACACACACACACATGCGTGCACACGCGCGCGTGTTTTCTGTTCTGACCCAATACCATGTGAATGGACATACCCCGTCAAAATCCCTTGTTTCCGATACCTCACTACATACAAGAAAGTCTGAGTGGTGCATGTACCAGGGCTCTCAGACTTTCAAACTCCGCCCACCTGCCCTCCCCACGTTTTTCTAGATCTCTTCTCACATTCCCTTGCGCCTACACCGATGAAACAAAGATCGGAACGATGAAACAAAGATATGAAACAAAGATATGGTAGCCCTCGCCACACACACACATCCCAAACTCTACCCCCTCCCCTCCCTCCACTCAGCCCATCAGCTGTTCACCTTCCTCTCCCCTCCCTCCTTTTTACCTGGCGCAGTGATTGCTTTGGGCAGTGGAAAGGAGGTGACCGTCCAAATGAATGATCCAGTACAAGGTTCGGCCATTAAGTCCCAGACCCCCAGGTTCGGATCCTTTTCCGAAGTTGACGTCACCGTCAGCCATTGTAAATGTTCATACAGTTGCAGGAAGGGAAAAAACCAGAGCCCTGAAAGCAATGGCAGAAGCGGCAGAGAGGTGTTCAAGCTGGATCTGGTCAAGGAACAAAAGTGAACTTCATAAGGCTTAAATTTCCTACAAATATCAGGTGTCCCTGTGGCTCAGTGGTTAAAGTGCGAGTCATTAAGTGGAAAATGAGCATGTCCAGAAGGTCATGGGTTCGAATCCCAGCCATGGCTCGTCCCAAGATGGGAAAAAAAAGGGCAGCAGAGGGACATCCGGAGTCATGAACCGGGTGTGGCCCAACCCCCTAGAGTGTCAGGAGATAAGGGCCGAAACACTTGCTTGAAGGGGGCTTCTCTTCTGAGGACTCTCTGCTGCCACGCTCTCCACGAGTTTCTTTCTACTGATGCATGGGTAAACCATTGACTTCCGGGAATAGGCCGGAGGACGTCCGGGAAAAACCGGAGGACACTGGGAAAGACCAGAACCAAGAGCTCTGTGGGCTGGCTCCCCACTTTGCCTTCAATATGTGGCTACTAAGTACAAAAAGAAAAGATGCTCCCAGGATTCACCGAAAGGGGGAGAGAATGATGAATCCATCGGTGCTCAACCAATCACGACTGCAAATCCCAAACGGACTATGAACATGGACCAAATGGAATATCCATGTGTCTGTGGAAAGCGTTTCGCTACCACCCGTGGCATGAAGATCCACAGAACAAAGATGGGATGTGTGAAGACTCATCTGAATGAGCAGCAGCCCACTGCATCAGCAGATAAGACGTCGGAAGACCAAGGCCAGGATTTAAACCACAGTGCCAAGGACATCTACGCTGTTGGTTCGGATGAGGAATTTGCACAGGCCCTCGATGCCAGGCGCCTGAAACTAAACCTGCCACGAGCAAACGAAACTGAAGATTGGGAGAAACTGGATGCAAAAATCGTCCAAAGACTCGATGCACTGATAGGGAAAAGCACCCTGGAACACAAACTAGCCACATATGGGGACATTGTGTATGCCACATGTAGAGACGCCTATGGAGCAAAACTACCCAAAGAGAAAACACCTCCAAAGAAATCCAGACGCCAAGAAAAGATGGACAAGATCAGGGTCCAAAAGAAAAACCTCAATAAGCAAATGAAGACCGCACTGCCAGCTGAAAAGCAAGGCTTGGAAGAACTCTGGAAAGACCTGAAAGCGAAACACAGCGCCCTCAGCAAAGCGGAGTCTGCGAGGAAGAGGAAGAGCAAAAAGAAGAAGACACAAGAGCGCTTCTTCAGAGACCCCTTCCAGTTTGCCAGAACACTGTTTGAGCAGCCAAAATCTAGGACCCTAAGTGTGGACAAAGGAGTTCTTGAGCAGCATCTGAGGAAAACATACTCTGACTCACAGAGCAAAGCACCACTCGACATTCAAGGTCTGGTGCGGCCAACCAACCCTGAGGAACAGTTCAATGACAAGCCTCCAACGTTGGCGGAAATCAAGAAGGTGGTCGACAAAGCCAGAGCCAAATCATCACCAGGGCCAAACGGAATACCTTACCAGCTATACAAGAAATGTCCCAAGGTGCTGGAGTGGCTCCACAGGCTGCTGCGATCAGCTTGGAGAAACCAGAAGATCAGCGGCCAGTGGATGACGGCAGATGGTGTGTACATCCCCAAAGAGCAAAACTCAAGTGACATCAGCCAGTTCAGGCCAATATCACTACTGAACGTCGAAGGGAAAATCTTCTTCTCTGTCATGGCAGCAAGGCTGACCAAGTACCTGGTGGAAAACAAGTACTTGGATGTGTCAGTCCAGAAAGGTGGCATCCTAGGCGTAGCTGGCTGTGTAGAACACGGCGCAATGATCTGGGACGCAATCCAAAGAGCAAAAACAGAAAAGAGAGACCTGGACGTAGTGTGGCTTGATCTGGCAAACGCATATGGATCTGTACCCCATGAGATGATACAGTTGGCTCTTGAGATGTACCATGTGCCAAAGAACATCCGCGACATGCTCAAGAAGTACTTCAATGGCTTCTCAATGCGGTTCTCTACCAAGGAGTACACAACAGATTGGATCAACTTGGAAGTGGGCATTGCAATGGGCTGTGCAATTTCCCCAATACTGTTCGTGTTGGCAATCTTGAAAGCAGCAACAAGCAACGCAAGACAAACAGACCTTGGCGATGGATACAAGATGCCCCCTCTCAAGGCCTTCATGGATGACACTACAGTGATTTCATCCAGAGAAGACGAGACACGTCATGTGCTGGAAAGGCTGGACGACATAGTTGCCTCATCCAGAATGAAGTTCAAGCCAAAGAAATCACGGAGTCTCTCACTGAGGAAAGGAAAAGTGGCCGAATCTGTGGTCTTCAGTGTTGCCAACCAGGCCATTCCAACAGTCACAGAAGAGCCAGTCAAGAGCCTTGGAAGATGGTATGATGATACGCTGAAAGACACACAAACAGCAAAAGAAACCAAACAGATGTCGGAAGAGGGCTTGGAAACCATTGACCAGTGTGGGCTCCCTGGCAAATACAAGGTCTGGTGTCTGCAGTTCATGCTGATACCAAAGCTCCTATGGCCTCTGATGATATACGACATCTGCACCAGCACAGTGGAGGCAATGGAAGCCAAAATCAACAAGTTCACACAGGCTTGGTGTCCCACCCTGACCAGACATAGTAGTCCACTCTCAATCAACCAATCATGATCGAGCTCACGGTGCCATATGAGAACAGAATGGAGGCAGCTCAAATCTACAAGACTGAAAAGTATGCTGATCTGGCAAACAGCCTGAGGAGAGAAGGCTATCAGGTCAAAGTCCTCACTGCAGAAATTGGAGCTAGAGGGTTTGTAGGAACGTCTGCATACACCCTCATGAAACAGCTCTCAGTTGCAGGAAGGGAAAAAACCAGAGCCCTGAAAGCAATGGCAGAAGCGGCAGAGAGGTGTTCAAGCTGGATCTGGTCAAGGAGGAACAAAAGTGAACTTCATAAGGCTTAAATTTCCTACAAATATCAGGTGTCCCTGTGGCTCAGTGGTTAAAGTGCGAGTCATTAAGTGGAAAATGAGCATGTCCAGAAGGTCATGGGTTCGAATCCCAGCCATGGCTCGTCCCAAGATGGGAAAAAAAAGGGCAGCAGAGGGACATCCGGAGTCATGAACCGGGTGTGGCCCAACCCCCCTAGAGTGTCAGGAGATAAGGGCCGAAACACTTGCTTGAAGGGGGCTTCTCTTCTGAGGACTCTCTGCTGCCACGCTCTCCACGAGTTTCTTTCTACTACTCATACTTCTGCGAAAAACATTTTGGTCATTGCGAATGTGCTCCTCATTTCCTCCCATGTAAGGGCTCTTCCCTCTGAGCTAGCCCCCCCTCCCCCCCCCCCCCCCCTCCCATTCATCCTATACCTTCTGTCCATCCTATCTTCTTATACATGCTCACACACACACACACACACACACACAACACACCACTGGCGCACGCACGTATGTTTGTGCGTACCTTCACGCAGGACGGCCCTTTATGTTCTCTGGTAATGTAGCATTTTCAGCGTAAACATATACAGAGACCGAATCAATGGAAAAGATATTCCATTTTCACTACAATCAAACTCCCCTGATGTGAAACCATAAATGTCAAGTTTTGCATGTCCACAAACACTGCTGATGTCGATTTCGACCGTGTTCATGTTATAAATTCCCACTCCATCCACACACACACACACACACACACACACGCAAAAGCACGCGCGCGCGCACAGATAACATATAGAAAAGAGGGGGTGGGGGGGTGAGGAGTAAAGAGCAAAATATGGATCGTTGTAATATTGTTAATTACCTGGACTTTTTGTTGTTTTTGGTTTTATACAGCGAAAACCTGTTAATTTTCCAAAACTGCTGTGGCGCGATGGAGGGAGGGGGGGGGGGGGGGGGGGGGGCGGACGATACACCATAGGTGACCCGTAGTTTTCTAAAAGCTGACAACGAAAAAGAAGTTGGACGGTGACAACAACAAAGAAGTTTATGCCATTGTAAAGAAGCTGACAACAACAAAGAAGTTGGACGGTGACAACAACAAAGAAGTTTATGCCATCGTAAAGAAGCTGACAACAACAACAAAGAAGTTTATGCCTTTGTAAAGAAGCTGGCAACAACAAAGAAGTTTATGCCATCGTAAAGAAGCTGACAACAACAACAAAGAAGTTTATGCCATTGTAAAGAAGCAGACAACAACAACAAAGTTTATGCCATTGTAAAGATGCTGACAACAACAAAGAAGTTTATGCCTTTGTAAAGAAGCTGGCAACAACAAAGAAGTTTATGCCATTGTAAAGAAGCTGACAACAACAACAAAGAAGTTTGTGCCATTGTAAAGAAGCAGACAACAACAACAAAGTTTATGCCATTGTAAAGATGCTGACAACAACAAAGAAGTTTATGCCTTTGTAAAGAAGCTGACAACAACAAAGAAGTTTATGCCATTGTAAAGAAGCTGACAACAACAACAAAGAAGTTTATGCCATTGTAAAGAAGCTGACAACAACAACAAAGAAGTTTACGCCATTGTTTAGAAGCTGATTACAACAATTGTTTAGATTCTGACAACCAAAATGTTGACGCCATTATCTCATCATTTTTTTGTTTTGTTTGCCATCTAATAATGATAAGAATGGCGATATCATCAATAATGAAATGTTTGCCGAGCGCTCTATCGAACAAAAGCCCTTATTATCAATAATGTTGTTGTCTCGTTCGTCATGTCTTTAGATGGATTCCCCCGTCTCCTCGACGAAGGTGGCAGTACGTCGCAGGTCCTCCAGTCCTCCGTAGAGCTTCCGGGCCACTGGTATTTGGTCGGGCCAGGTTTATCAATAATGAAATGTTTGCCGAGCGCTCTATCGAACAAAAGCCCTAAGCATGTATATTATAATTGGTGTCACAAGCGCGTGCGCGCGCGCGCGCGCGCGCGCGCGCACACACAACACACACACACACACACACACACACACACACACACACACCAACCTGTCCGAAAATAACGGCCTGTTACACAGGCTCCTCGTGCACGCGTTGGACAACAACCAGTTCGGTACCTTCTTGCAGTTATTAGATGAATCAAAATCATTTCTCTCCATCAATTAATTCGGTCAATTAACTTATCAGTTCACTGACATCACTAAATCAGCTGTTAGCAAAGCACAGGACATTTGTGGATGTATTGCCTTCGTACATGTGAGTGTGTTTAGGTGTGGGTGCCTCGGTACGTGCGCACATGTGCGTGTTGATCTACTTTGAGGTAAATCCTTGGATCTTATTTCAGTCGTTTTTGTGTAAAGCGCATAGATTTCTACGTACCAGAATAATAATACTAAAAACGCTGTCTTGTGTGAGTGGGTCCGAGGAGTATGTTACAAAATGTTTCATTATGGTAATTATTTCTTTGAACGGTCTAGCTAGGTTCGTCACATCCTGGTTTAACGTTGATGCATACCAAAGGTGATAGGATATGGCAGACAGGCATAATCAGCCACGTCTAACACTGCATCAAACCACCAGAACGATAGAACGTTTAAGGCAGGCGGCAGAGTTTGCGAGTTTTAGATCAGTGTTTGGCGCAGGCGTGATTCGATCTTACAACGTCAAACAAGCCAGTCCGCGGTCTGGCACTGAGCCTGTGTTCGGATTGGTCGTAATTAGCATGAAAAGATGGAACCATACTGTCACACGACAAATAATGCATCCGGCACGCAACCAAATATCTGACTCCCTTTCTTCCAGTAAAACAAATCAGAATACCATTTAAAAGCTCTTTCTCGGGAAAAAAAAAATCATTTTTTCATTCTTTCTGCGCCTAACTTCTTTTGCGCGCAGGGATTTTTAATTTGTCTCCTTTTTTTTTTTTCCTTGGCCAATCTATCTATCTATCTATGTGTACGTATGCTTCAGTCCGCAATATCAAACTTTATTTTCGATACATGTATATCGTTTTCCTTCTCTTTTTTCTGGGTCACACAGACGCTGACCCCCACACACAAATCACTATGGCTTCACAAAAATCAACAAGTCATAAAAAAAAACATCTTGGCTTATTTCCATTATTTTATTCTTTTTTTTTTTCTTTTCTTTTTGATGAAAATCCAAATCTTCTTGGGCAGCGGACTCCACGTCAAGGGCCAAGAAGGGGCTGTCAGGGTACCAAAGACAGGGCACAAAGGACAGAGAAGGGGCTGTCAGGGTACCACACACAGGGCACCAAGGGCAGAGAAGGGGCTGTCAGGGTACCACACACAGGGCACCAAGGACAGAGAAGGGGCTGTCAGGGTACCACACACAGGGCGCCAAGGACAGAGAAGGGGTTGTCAGGGTACCAAAGACAGGGCACCAAGGGCCGAGAAGGGGCTATCAGGGTACCACACACAGGGAACCAAGGGCAGAGAAGGGGCTGTCAGGGTACCACACACAGGGAACCAAGGGCAGAGAAGGGGCTGTCAGGGTACCACACACAGGGCGTCAAGGATGGAGAAGGGGCTGTCAGGGTACCAAAGACAGGGCACCAAGGGCTGAGAAGGGGCTGTCAAGATATCAAACACAGGGCATCAAGGGCAGAGAAGGGGCTGTCAAGGTATCAAACACAGGGTGTCAAGGGCAGAGAAGGGGCTGTCAGGGTACCACACACAGGGTGTCAAGGGCAGAGAAGGGGCTGTCAGGGTACCACACACAGGGCGTCAAGGACAGAGAAGGGGCTGTCAGGGTACCACACACAGGGCGCCAAGGACAGAGAAGGAGCTGTCAGGGTACCAAAGACAGGGCGCCAAAAACAGGGTGCTTGCCCCTAGAATTCACAGTAAACTCTTTTTTTCTTAATTTTTTTTTTATCCTGCCCTGTCTCGTCCGCTGCCTTCACCAAAGTGCCGGGCAATCTCCTCTTTTTCCCAAGAGCACAAATGACTACTCAAAAAACCCTACCAATGAGGAATTAGCACCCTGTGAATACGAGTTCAAAGTTCACACAAACAATTTTACTTCTTTTTTCCCCTTTTTCACACCACACACCCTCCCGGGGAAAGAAATTCCCAAAGAGGAATTCTTCAAAGCCCAGAAATAAGGGAACAGGCGCTAGCATCAGGGCATTGACAAGAAACATATTCATAAACAATAACAAAACCATAAAATCACAATACATTACCGCAGGATTCATCATAGAAAAAGTGAAGCAATGGCATGAGTGTCATCCATATCAAATCACATAGTCATAGCAATACACAGGCATCAATCATAACACAACAGAAAACCACATCGGAGGCATAGTATGACAAAACTAAAAAAAAGTACAAAGATCATGCCTTCAGCAAGTAGTAAAATCTTATAGGCACAAAGTACAGTGAAGCTAACAGGCTCATTCTTTTTCTTCTTTGCCTTAACTAGGCTGACCCTGGAGAAAGGTCCAGTGTCGGTGAGGAAAGACCCACTGACCACAGGGAAAGTCCTGTTGACAGTGCGAAAGCTTGGCGTGGCACTGTCTTCATCTGTCCGTGGGCAGGGGTGGTTGGGTCTGTGGGGTGTGTTCGGCAGCTGGAGGGTGGTGTTTTTCGCCAGTGGGCTCTGCAGTCATGAAATACGGGCTGGTACACCCATGGGGATGCTACTTTAAGGCTGTTATGAGCTGCATCCTGTAGTCTGATTTACCTCTGTTCAGGAGCAGTTATGTCCCTTGATATCTTAATGGAGTGTCCTGCACGTGCCTGTACCCATCGTCAACACAGCGCAGGCCTCCAAGGGTGGTACAGGACTGCTCTAAAGGCAGGTGAAGACAGTGCTTCTCTGGGTCCTCCCCAGCACCTTCAGGTGTTTCTTTTTCTTCTTATAGGCACAAAGTACCAGGAAAAAAATTATATAGTAATGCAACACCATGATATATCATTAGAAGTATCCTGACATGTTTTTCAACTGATATAGAGCAGGATTAAAGTTGACAAAGAAAAGAAAACGGCATGGGGTACAGAAAGAAAAAAAAATAATTCAGGCACAGGACCGCAAATCGGCAAACACATTGGTTGCGCCTGAAATCGGTTCAACAGTAAACTTGAACTCTTGGATGGACATAGCCCATGCGACTGTTGCAAAAAGGTTAAAGGCCTATGATCTGTTTGCAAAATCAATTTGCTGTCAGTCAAAAACCGTGCAAACTTTTTAAGACCCCATAAGACACAATAGCTTAACACTCACACTCGATAGTAATGTGATGAGATGTGGATGAGTGGTAGGTGGGTCCTCTAGGGGAAGGACTTGGAGTAATTTTTCAATGAGAATTATCTTAACACTTCACCTACACCCTCTCTCTTACTAGTGGTGGAAGGAGCAACTTTCCAGTACTAGTCATTGAAAAATCTATATTTGTTCCTGGTCTTGTTGAAATACTTTATAGCAGCTCTGAGATAAGTTTCCTTAGGCCTGTACTCTTAAAAGTACTTGTAGCTCTGAGAGACAGAATTGAAGAGAGAAGTTCAAGCACTCAACATTTGATTGAACAACAGAGAACTGACACAAGTTAAGTGCAATTTCACACATCAACTTTACTTGCTTACACATAGGTAAGTATATAATGTCGGTTCTATAGGTACATTTTAGTTCTCATTGAACCACATCAATGAATGGCCCTTCCTCTCTCCTACTTTACTTGCTTACACTCCGTGGAGCCGCTTAAGTTGGAATACAGTGGGCCTGTCTAAGTTACTCTGAATGCATACTTTTATTACACATCCACTTCGCTTGTGTACACCCAGTGCAGTAGCCAAAGTGGTACTCATAGACAGGTTCTCACTGTTTCATCATAAAGTGAGGGTAAGGGTCTAATGGATTTGAGTCCAGGGGGATTCATGGCTTATCTTGTATCGGAGAGGGTAGTTGATCTCTCCTGTGGCTGATGACTGCTCCTCCTCTGTAGACCTGTTGTATGGCTGGGCTATGGTAAGTCTTCACAACCAGTCTTGCCCAGTGGTTGTAGTGTCACCCCAGTTTAAAGTGCAGCCATGGTGTCTGGCGTACCCCTGGTTTCTGGCATTGCCACAGAGTATGGTTCAGCCACAGTTTGTAGCGTGACCATGATCCCAGTTCTGTGATAAAGAGAACTTGGTCTGTAGGTGAGAAGCTAATGGCTGGTTTGTCAAGTTCATACATTTACCCTCTTATATTTCAGAAGAGGTGTGAGACTCAGCCAGCAACGTTTTCTCTATGGTAGAGTTCCTACTATAACTATCAATCTCCACTTTTGTTTAAAGGCCAAGTTAAGCTTACAAAAGGGTAGGAGACAGTAATACAATGCTGCACAGTTTCAGTCAAACAGCTCTTCCATGTTTCTTATGAATTAAATCACATTAACTTGGGCTACACTTGGTCCCAGTACACATGTGGTGGAGACACAGTCATACACTAAAAATCATTCCAACTATCACCAGTATTTATAAATCAGCTTAGCAGTTTTTAACCTAGCACAGGCATACTGTTTTTCTGATCTAAATTTATCATTCAGTTATCATCTTAACAGATAGAATTGTATACTGGCAAAAGTCAAGTTGAACACAAAGGATAGTGGTCAGATTGTTAACATAGAATCATAACCACATGGAGAGAGCTTCTGCCATATGATGGCAAGCAAACTACTACACGGAATAATCATTCATCAGTTTGATAAATGTCACCAAGTATTTGTACAAAGTTACAATGTTAACCCACATGGCACACATAAAATCAATGCATAGATTCAAAAATGTAAAACATAGTTTCAGCTCACTTTTCCTGGGATGAAACAGTGATTTTAGACTTGGGATCAAGAAGTAGGTTATCAGGCCTCTCTGGTCGTCCCTTCATCTTTCACTATTCTGATCTACAGGCAGTCTTGAGGGGTCAGTGAAGTTGCGACTCTATGTGTCTGGTATATGTATTCTAAACTGCCAAATCAGGTTTCTGATCTGGCTGACAAGGTGTCGGTCAAACATCAAGAGTGAGAGGGGGGAGGGATCTATTCTTACCATTGGAAACTGTTTGAAGTTCGCGTTGCTTTGCGCTGAGATCACCGGACGGTAAACTTATGCGTCCTCCCTATAGACAAATGCTAATTTAGACCATCGTGGGGAAACGCAGTGACATCATTTACCAGGGGTCCGCAGCACTCGGACTGGGGATATGAAAGAAAGGGGGGGGGGGGGGGGGGGTTGGAGAAGGAGGGAGGTTTTGCCGGTTACTCTTTGTGGGAAGTGAAGCTGTATGTGCTCAAAGGGGGGAGGGGGGGTGGAGAGAGCAGTAACGTGCCTTTGTGTCACGGGATAGGAGGGGGGGTGTGAAGATAGCACCAGGGGAAGGTCGGGGTGAGACGGGCAATTGTTACAATGCAATGTAAATTATCATGCGGCATCAAGCGCCCTGTGTGGGTGTGAAGAAAGGTGGAAAGGGGACGGGAGGTGGACCGAGAATAACGAAACGCGTCATGCGTTTCCCGTGATGTAAACTTTCTCTTGTAAGAGATCGTGTGAGTCATGCGGCTCACGCCTTTCTAAGAGGAGAGAAGGGGGGGGGGGGGGGGGGGGGGAGTTGAGAGGGGAGAGTGGGCATAGATTTGAAATCTATTCTTTGGTTAGGGGTTTGAGTGGGACCGATCGGATGGGTTTGTCAAGCGTTTCGTTACAAGTAGAATACTTTTCATGAGTGAGAGAAAACATTTTGATGGCATACTGGACAGGATGTAACAAATCATCTTTCTCTTGTAGAAGACATGCTCCTATACCTTTGCTGCTTGCATCTGTATGTAGCACAATGTCCTCTGAATGGTTGGGAAGCAACAGAACAGGGAAAAGGTTTAAAATGGTCTGAACTGTTTTCAAACATTTTTGACAATCCTCTGTCCTGCGCTTGTCCCCCTGTGCTGAATTATTAAGAGGGGCAGTGATAGCAACAAAATGGGGAACATATCTTCTTTGTAAGTCTTATCAAGGAACGGACTTGTTTTCTAGTGGTTGGTTGTTTTACAGACAAAATCTTCTGTACCTTTTTGGTCTCAGGCCGAACTTGCCTACTGACACAATGTGGCCAAGGAACTCAAGTTCCTGAAATCCTGCAAGAATTTTGGAAGGACACGCAGTGATGCCAAAGCGCCTCAGACCTAAAAACCCTAGGAACAACAAGCGCAAGAAATGAAGGTCGAGATCCCAATGTGTAACAGCCAACAAAATGTTGTCAAAGATGCTGATGGCAGACAACTCATGTAGTTTCAACTTGCGCATCATCCTGGCAAAAGTTGCCGGAGCATTTTGGAGACCAAAGGGTCCACTGGTACAAACCAAAAGGAGTCTGAAATGCTGTTTTATGTTTATCCTGTGGCGCCATGGGGATTTGCCAACAGCCCTTGGTCAAATCAATTCTGACAAAGTATCGACCCTAAGACAACTGACAAAAAAATCCTCAACACCAGGACTGGGTTCTGAGTCAAAGAAGTGACTTTATTCAATGCATGATATGCATTGAATGCAGAATCGAATCGAACTATCAGGTTTGTTCACCAACACCACAGGAGCAATGTGAGGCGAGGAGGAAGGTTCGATAACACATAACCAACATAACCTGAAATTCTCTTTAAAACCTGACTTGACACGAACAGGAGTGTCAGTGGTCAGGTTAATGACATGAGGATCAACATCAACAACATTGCCAGGCCTGTCGGTCAATATATCCGTGAACTCCAAGAACAAATCACTCAACTGCTGCTTCTGCAAAGCAGGAAAGTCAGGGTTCGCTTGCACATCTTTGTACGACTCTCCTTTCATAGAATGGGTGAGAAGCTGAATTCCATCATCCAAAGCCTCATCAACAACACCCACAGAAGCAGAAGCACCAGGCACGGAACCAACAGTGGACAACACAGAAGTCACTGGGCGAGAAGTGTGCTCAGACACACAGTCAACTGGAAGGACCTTGGGCAAGTCAACAATCCGTACAAACACGAGAAGATTAATAGTGATTAATAGCAACATTACACCTGTCAATGTACATCTTTAGCAAGTTGACGTGGAACGGCTTGCCATACATGTTGACTTTGTAATTGCCAGGGGAACTTTATCCTGGATTGCAATAGGACCTTTCCACAAAACTTTTAGTTTGTTGTGGTCATCAGTCAATAAGACTAAAACTTTATCACATCCAACAAACGACCGGGGTTTGGATCTTCTGCCAGCAAACTTTTTGTATTTGTCAGTGTTGTGGTCAGTAATCCATTGTGCGAACTCACGACTGTCAACTATACGGTTGTGTAAGTCAAACACGTATTGATGGACATTTTTGTCTACTGTCAGGGTACCTACACCAGTCCAAAAGTCTGCTAAGAGAGAAAGTGGACCTCTGGGAGAGTGACCAAACAGAAGCTGAAAGGGGTAGAATCCTAACGTTGCATTGGGTAGGCGAACAGTACTGTGAGGATATGACAATTTGCAGGGTGTTCACGACATACTTTTCACAACATTGTCTTCAACGTACCGTACAGCATTCGACTATATCGTTGGACTGAGGATAATATGGAGTAGCAGTCACAGATGAAACCGACAATAACCGCGCATCAAATCAGAGACCAACTGAGTGCCATAGTCAGTAAGAATTTCGGATGATAAGCCAACACAAGAGAACACTGAAAGCAAAGCTTCAGCGACTGTAACGATATTGATCCATTCGAGTGGTATTGCCTCTGAAAACTGTAACGGTATTGATCTGTATTGCCTCTGAAAATGAGTGGCCGTATCCACGATAGTAAGAATATATTGATGGCCCTAACACGAAAGTTCCAAAAGCCCAACAATGTCCACAGCGACATTTTCAAATGGAATGGACACTATAAGCATTTTGTGCAAGGGTGCACAGGGAACACGATTCCGAGCAACTGTCTTCTGGCAGATGTCACAAGACTGACAATAATGTGACACAGAACCAGAAATGCAAATCACAAACAACCGCAGCAAGTAAGTGTGTCAATGAATCATCATGTTGTTGCATAGCAGTAAGGTCTTTGGGAGTAACATCCAATAAAGACAAGTATGGAACAGGCCAGGGTTTAGGGGATTGTTTGTTCAACTCAGCTGTTGGCGAGTGCAAACAGCACAAGGAACAAAAGAGCCACCTGATCCTGAACAAGAAGAACCTACACCAGGCAAGTTACCAGGAATAAAGTCAGCGACAGGATCATCAATGACACAGGCCAAAAAGCAGGGAGTAGAAACCTCCACCAAGGCAAGGGGAGAGACTTCGGTCAAAAGACGACACTTCTAGGTCTCACCAGTGAACTGGTCTTTATGAACAAAAGACCTGCGTACTCCAGCAGTCGCACAACCTGTATCCCCGAGGAGAGTAACCTGAAATCCATTGACAGAACAAGGTTCAGTAAAGGGGCCACCCTTGAGAACATGAGAGACCATACAATGAGCGTCCTCTCTTTTAGGAAGAGTCTCAGAAGTTTGAGAAACAGCTGAAGGTTTAGCACTGTATGGGCACTCATAGGCATAATGGAATTTACAGCCACAAAACTAACAATGAAAATCATTGTTGACATTCTCAGACCTTTGACTGAAACCTTAGCCACGATCACGACCAAAACCACGATCATGACGAAGTAAGCGTGAACGCCGAAAAACGAAGCACCTCTCTGTTGATAACCTTGTTGCCTGAAGTTAGAAGGCCATGTTTGCTGCTGACGTAAGTAACCCGAGTACGAAAAGCCACAATTGTAAGATGGCTGGCGACCAGAAGTTTGAAAGTTCTGCTTTTGATTAAAACCGCGTTGCTGGGTATTGGCAGACACACTTGCCTCAAAAACGGAATCCGCAAGTTTTTTGCCACACTGATTTTCCGCGTGTGCAGTTTTATACTGATCGGCAAGACACATTTCTTCAGCACTTTCTACAGAACGTTCCTTGAGAAAGACAGCGAGGTGTTTGGAGACGCTCTGTGAAAATTGTTCCCGGAGAACAAGGTCATGAAGGGAATGAAAATCCTTGTTGGTATCGGACAATTTGACCCGACGATCAAATAAATGTGAGGTGCAGATGAAAAAGGCGGAAGACTCATTTTTGTCCAAACACACTGATCTGAATTTTTCTCGGAATCTTTCAACAGTACATTGAAACCTTTTCAAAAGTTCCAACTTTTTGTCCTCCCAGGTGACCGAATCTTCAGCGGCCAGGCAATGGTAGGCCTTCTTTTATTAGAGTAAGGGGATTTTCTTTGAGAAGGGACGCAATGTACAAAACCTACTTTTCTTTGGACCAGCCACGCGTGTTGCGTGTGATTCAAAACGATAAAGAAAAGCGTCAATCTCATCCTCAGACTCACCAAAAACGGGGAGCTTGGGGATGTGGGTATGCAAGAAATACATCTGATGTTTTGAATTGTGATGTCCTTTCTTTATCTGAAGCTATTCACATTCTCACAAATTCAATCTGGAACATGCGACAGAAACAATACCTTGAAGATTCAGCTCGGAAGCACAGATGGGATATGACTAAACCAAAAAGAAAATGTTGTAATCCCCCAGGGCCTATCCCAAACCGTAACCTTGTACATAGGCTGCGGGTTAATGGATGGTTAGGCGGATATTTAGAACCGGCACCTGCTTGTGCATGGGTCAGATTCTCGATATCCTTCATTTTTTATTTGACTGTACTTTTCAGCCTCTTTGTGATAAGATCAAGTCCTTTAACATTTCACTGACTATGTCCCAGTTATAGAATGGATGGAGTGTGGCAATGTTGGCTGTTTATCTTATTAAATCTCATCCACTTGGAAGATATTTTTTACCTCTTCCACCACCCCACCCCCACCACATCGCCTCCCTCCACAAGTTTTTTTTTCCTTCAAATTCGTGAATGTTTCAAATGTTAAAATTTTATTCTAGGCATATAACATATCAGTATGGTTCGGCGACTAATTTGCACGCAGAGCAAGGCTTTTTCATTCCCCCCCCCCCCCCTCTCACTCCCTTCCTCCCTCTTTTCCCCCTTCCCCAATCCATATACACCCATAAGATGTTCGACTCTTACGAGTAATATGTCAGCCTATTCATGATCATTGACTCCCGTGTATTGGATAGAACTGATGTTTCTGGACATCAGTAGATATATGTGCCCTGTGTGTGTGTGTGTGTGTGTGGAGAAATATTCCGACTATATGTCTATTGCTTTGATGTTTGAAGAGTTGTCCTTGCAAACGGAGGATGATAGTAAGGACAGGACTCAAAGGAGGGCAACACTTTGAGGGAGAGAGGGAGATAGTGGCAAAGGTGCAAAGGGATACAAGACTGAATATAATGGAGGGAATTTTTTTTTTTTTTTTTTAAATGCCCTTTTTTCTCTGTGTGTGTGTGTGTGTGTGTGTGTGTGTGTGTGTGTGTGTGTTTAAGAAATATATTTCGCTTAAAAAGAAGTACAATGACAAACATGATTTATGGTGAAACAGGACGTTACCCTTTATCAATTACAGTTTTTGTCCGAATGATTCGATTTTGGGCTAGTTTGGTTCAATCTCCTATTGAAAAAATGTCGGTTAGGTTCTATTCTTTCATGTTACATTTGCGCAATAGCGCAGTAACTGTGTATCCCTGGTTAATGTGCATTCAAGACATACTTGTATAATCTGGTTTTGACTGTGGAGCAATCAGTCTTTCACAAACGTCAAAACATTGTGTAGGAATGTCATAGATAGTGTGCAATGCTCTTTTTGTCAAACGTGGCAACACAACAGTAAATATTTTTTCTACAAATTCTATAAATCTGATTTTAAGGAGGAGAAATACATTTCTAGCTTACCAGATGTTTGTATTTACCCTCTTATCAAATTTACATGTTCCAGTCATAAATTACCAATTGAAGTAGATCGTTGATTTGCTTTTCCAAAAGAAGAAAGGTTATGTAATAAATGTGACGTCTGCAATAGGTCAAAAATTTCATTTTATCATGGAATGTTCATCATACGTTACTTTGCGCAACACGTATTTGCCAAAAACATTTCTCTCCCCAAAATCTATCTATGATTTTTGTCAAATGATGTCTTCTACTAATCGAAAACAAATGCTTCTATTGTCAAAGTATATTAGATTATCTCAAGTGTTGTAAATTGTTGGTCTATGTCAGCATTGACTAGCAATTTATGTTTTACTTTGGCTTGTTTGTTTTCCTTTTCCTCTAAACTCACCCTTCCTCCATACCCCAAAAGGGGAAAAAGGACTAATTGTGTTCTTGTTCTTGTGTGTGCGTGTGTGTGTGTGTGTGTGTGTGTGTGGTGTGTGTGTGTGTGTGTGTGTGAGAGGGAGGGAGAGAGAGAGAGAGAGAGAGTGCGTGTTCTAGTGTATGAGATGTGTGTGTACGTGTTCTAGTGTATGAGGGGGTGTGTGTGTAGTGTGGTGTGGTGGTGGTGGTGGTGGTGGTGGTGTGTGTGTGTGTGTGTGTGTGTGTGTTCGTATGGAGATGTGTTTAATTGTGTGTGTGCGTGTGCGTGTGTGTGTGTGAATTATGTTCCTTTTCTTTAAATGAAAAATGTCGACATTCTGTTCATAATGTTTCTTAATTATCAGTACAACCATGGGTTAATCTGACAATAAATTGGCTTCAGTCAGTCAGTGTGTGTGTGTGAATATATAGAGAGAGAGATATACAGATATGTGTGTGTGTGTGCGCGCGCGCGCGCGCGGTATAAAGCTGTGCAGTTATTTGGCATGGATGTAGCTGTGCAGTCATTTGGCATGCATATGGCCGTGCAGTCATTTGGCATGCATATGGCCGTGCAGTCATTTGGCATGCATATAGCCGTGCAGTCATTTGGCATGCATATGGCCGTGCAGTCATTTGGCATAGATAAAGCTGTGCAGTCATTTGGCTTGCATTTGTTTCATACGAATGTATCCGTTCAATTATTTGTCACGGATTTGGCTGTTCTGTCATTTGGCACGGGTACGGTTGTTCAGCGATTTGGCATGGTATGGCTCTTAAGTCCTTTGGTGTGGTTGTGAATGTTCAGTTATTTGATAAGAATATATCTATGCAGTCGTTTGTCATGAGTAGGGCTGTTCAGTTACTTTGTATGAACATAGCATAGCTGTTTATTCATTTTGCATGGATAAAACTGTACAGATATTTAATATGAATATATCTGTTTGGTCTTTGAGCGTAGATATGGCTGTACAACAGTTTGCCACAAATTGGCTGGCTAGTAGTTTTGGCCATAGACGCAGGGCGATTCGTTTGGCACGGATATGGCTAGGTAGCTGTCGGGCATTTGCAAAGTATCTCAATTGTTTGGCGTTAATTTGTCAAATCACTTTGGCATGATTGTGATCTGTAAAGTACTTTCGGGTGTATGATGTCTGCATAACCAATTGCCATAGACATAGTTTAGCAGTCGTTCAATAGGCCTATATCAGAGCAATTTATGTTGGTGTTGTAACAGCGAGGTCATTTGCAGAGGTATGTAACGATTTCTGCATTTCTCCTGCAAATAGCGGCACAACTGGAGTTAGACAACATTTATGCCATCAGTTTGGCATGGGGATTCGGCAAGGGTAGGGATTGTAACATTTGACACGCATAAGGCCCAACGATTCTTTGGCATGAATATAAATGTGGAATCTTTCGTCGTGAAAGACTGGTGAGCAGTTCTGGATGTCTACAATTATTAGCATGGATGTGGAACTGGTCTGGCAATTGGTCTGGATCTGGTGAGACAACTATTAGGCATGGACTCGTATTGGCCTGGATCTGGTGAGACAACTATTAGGCATGGACTTGTATTGGCACGGAAGTATACGGCTTGGAAGTATAAGCCATGGATATAGCTGTGCAATCATTTGGCACTTGTGGAATAATCGTTGTTTCGATATGGATTATACACCGGTGCCAAGTCATTAGTACGGCTTACAACGACGACGCATCATGCCTAGGGGCTCTCGATCCAACTTTTTTGTGTTTTCTAGCTTCTGACTCTTGCCAAATGCATACTTGTATTTCTCACCCTGACAGGCATGAAATCCATTTAAGTGGGGTCGACTGGGATGTTATAGTCTTAAACTGTCAACAAAAACAGAATCGACCTCTGGAGTGGGACCGGCAGATCCAGAACTGGGAGACTTCCTCCCGATGGACGACTCCAAACCGGTGATTCCAGATCAGAATCAGAAAAGAGAATTTTGATAAGAAAACCGGAAAACGCACTAACTTTGGAATGTATGACTCTAAAACCCAGACCTTACCTTATTCCGAGCACTAACTGTACAAAAATCACCTTGATTTTAAAAGTCTGCACACACACACACACACACACACACACACACACACACACCCACACACACCCGCGCGCGCGTGCACGCATACACACTTCATTGATAAATTGTCCTTGCAGTATGGCACCAGTGGAGTTGTCTTCTATCTCCATCAATAAATAAAACCAAAAAAAACGTATATTATTCCCGATTGTGCTGCTTGCTTGGTGTGTTCCAAACCTGATCACATGATTTTGGAGTGTCTCTAATACAGGCTCTCATAAATAATGTATCTCCTTTGGAAACTTGGTGTAATTAGGAATCTTTTGTGTTGTTGACAGTTTCTTCACGGAAATCTGTCAGGCCTTTCAATCTGAAATAACTTAAACACCTTCAGTAACATGTATTAGTCTTAACAAAAGCCTTAACTTCATCATCGATCTGTCTCATGAAACAGAACTACTCACACTAATTAGCAATGCAGGTATCGCTTTTATCAGGCTTTTTCCTCCTTTCTGCTTTACATCTTGGCTTAAGTGAACTCCTTAGTGTGAAGTCACTGACATCATCTGCCTCCTCCTTCATGGATACATGGAGAAGCACAACATTCCCACCAACGAGAATTACTGACGATTTCACATCCGGATACTCTGACGACACTCAGCTGCTCACAACCAGGCAGGAATCTGTTCAGTTCAATTGACGTAGGTTTCCAGTCTGTTCTCTTCATGAGCTTGGTGGGATCCCCTGTTAAATATAAAAAACTGTTCAAAAAAAGTTAAGGACCAACATTGAGAATGCACAAACACTTTTTAAAATTCACAAAAATTCAATTGTACCGCCTTTGCGGTCCAAACAAATTGAACCACACGCACAAATTGATAGTGAATGCGGCAACTGCAATTTTGTGGTACACATTTCTCACGCGCCTTGAAAAACACGTGTCGCGACTTGTCATTTTTGGAACAAATTGGGGTGAATTTCTGATGTGTTTGGGATCTGAGGAGCATGTGCTGAATCAAAATCATGTGAAGCACGAGCTAAATCAGGCTGTAGGTCATAAAGTATGCTCAACCAAATGTCTTTAAAAGCCACTGTACTGGCGAAAAATGCAATGCAACAGCATGCCTCCACGTCGAAGACTGAACGAGCTGGATCGAGGAAGAGCAATAGGATGGCTCCAAGAAGGAGTTGCAGTCCGGGAAGTGGCACGGAGACTTGGGATATCACACTCTGTTGTTATCAGACTCAGACAACGCTTTCAAGACACAGGAAGAGTGCAAGAACGACCACGCTCTGGTCGACCCAGAATAACAACACCACGAGAGGACCGATACATTGAAAGGCAGGCCACACAAGAAAGAACAGCAAGTGCAAACAACATCAGACGTCGCGTTAGAGATGCCACCAACACTGTTGTCAGTGATCAGACCATACGAAACCGCCTACACGCCGCTAACCTCCGTGCTCGAGACCAGCCATAAGACCTCGTTTGACTGATGCCCACAGAGCAGCACGCCGAGTATGCTGCACGCAGCACTTGAGATGGACACATGAACAGTGGGCTAACGTGATGTTTACAGACGAGTCGCGGTTCTGCCTGGATCCCACCAAAGATAGTTCGCCCTACGGTTTGGTTTCATTTACTACCCTTCGCTGGCTGCTTTAGGGGTGCTATTGGATTCTTTTTTGCACCCTTGGTGGTGAGAACACCACAGTATTATGGACTGTGGTGTGTCTCTATTTGACGCCAGGAGCGCAGACACAACCAGCCGTGTCTCCCCGATCCAGCGGACGAAAGGCCTCGGAGCAGGCAATACAAATATATCTGCCTTCAAAAGGGATTACGATGGTTCCCTTATGCAGCTAGTGAAGGGTTTTCATATCTGTAATATATTTTCTCAATTTCATGTTCCCAGTTCCTCCATCTTCAAACTCCCCTCTCTCCTTAAGTCCAAATCTTTGCCAAGTCATTACTATGAAGACAGTTGAGTTGTTGGCCTGCGCTTGTTTTTTCCCCCACTATTAGATTGTTCGTCTATGTGTTTGACTTTATTCAAGTTTAAAAGGCTGTGCCGGTCTTGAGTAAAAGTTGCTCTGTGTTACGTTTTCTTATGGGAGCAAAAGTTACCCCACTTGTTTACTGTTTATTGTTTACTGTTCCCTGCCTCATTTCATTTCCAATTTCGTTTCGATTAAATTGAGGTTATTTGTATTTGTTTCTGTCCATCTGTCTTTTGATCTCCCTTGCATCCTTGGGTGGATCTTCAAGCGTAGGCTCAAAGATTGTCCCCTACATTTTATACTATTTTGCATAATGTCTCTTGTTTTTCAGCAACTTTTTTCCTCCCCCCACTTTCGTTTGGTTTCATTTACTACCCTTCGCTGGCTGCTTTGGGGGTGCTATTGGATTCTTTTTTGCACCCTTGGTGGTGAGAACACCACAGTATTATGGACTGTGGTGTGTCTCTATTTGATGCCAGGAGCGCAGACACAACCAGCCGTGTCTCCCCGATGAGTTCCGATCCAGCGGACGAAAGGCCTCGGAGCAGGCAATACAAATATATCTGCCTTCAAAAGGGATTACTATGGTTCCCTTATGCAGCTAGTGAAGGGTTTTCATATCTGTAATATATTTTCTGAATTTCATGTTCCCAGTTTCTCCATCTTCAAACTCCCCCCTCTCCTTAAGTCCAAATCTTTGCCAAGTCATTACTATGAAGACAGTTGAGTTGTTGGCCTGCGCTTGTTTTTTCCCCCACTATTAGATTGTTCGTCTATGTGTTTGTCTGACTTTATTCAAGTTTAAAAGGCTGTGCCGGTCTTGAGTAAAAGTTGCTCTGTGTTACGTTTTCTTATGGGAGCAAAAGTTACCCCACTTGTTTACTGTTTCCTGTAGTTGGTCATAGAAGTCTTCTACACCGTCATCACTGTATTCTGAACATCAGAGTACGGTGGACTAATACCCATGTTGATATTGTGGGATCGAGTTCATATTTGTAGGCAATTTTTCCTCAGCCACATGGAGCGCAAGTTTCTGACTTAACAATAATCGCGATAACATCTACCGACTTCATTTTGTGGATATTTTCTGTATAATCTGTACTTCTTTTCACTTTTTTTCCAAGATCCATTGACTGGTGAATCTTTGTCTCGCATGCTTTGCCTGTAAGTTTTCAACATTCATACAGTATTCCTAGTTCTGGCTGCAAAATCTTGTCTCATTTCTTATGATTGTGTCTCAGGATCTGTAAAGACTCATTTACGCTTTGTGAATTGTGTAAACAGAAACTTTCAGGATCTGATCATCATCACCCCCTTTCCCCCACCCCAAAACCCAAAGGATGTATATGAGTATTGTCAGATACCAGCTTAGTGTTGCTGACAAAGATGAAGTCTAGCAGATTGGCTTTTTCATCTCCTGTATTTCAATAGGTTTCTTTACAATTTGGAACAGGTGGCGTCTCTTGTGATTTCCATCTTTTGGTAATTACCATTGACCAATCTACGTTATATCTGGGAAATCACCATCATCCCATACGCACATTTTTTTGTCTTCTTTTCAAAACATGATCTTTAAGCGGATCGTAGATATTTCGCTAAATTTCCTCTGAAATATTGAGGGGAGGAGGAGATGTTTGTACATTCATCTAGTCAAAAAATTATCTTCCTCCAGTGCTTGAAAGTAACATTATACTGCTTCTTTAACCTTTTTCTTTTTTTTTTTGCAAATGGAGAGGAGGGTGACAACAGTCTTCAATCATTTTTATCATCATTGGCTATAAAAAGAAGAGATATCTTAGTGCTCACGTTTCTTCCATATGAAAACTGGGTTTGAGAGGGGGAATGAGTGGTGGGAGTGGGCTTTCAACGTGAATCCCATAGTCTGACCGATCGTGGGAGGCTACAGATGAACTGACAACCAGATTTTTCTATGTTTCCCTGTCTAAGTCACTCGGGCTCAGTCCTGTGAATTCAGAGGTGCTGTCCTCCCATCTCTTTCTCCATCTGCCTCTCCCTCCCCTCTCCTGGCGCGTGCCTTGCGAGGACGTCTTAGCAAGCTCTGTGATCGTGTTCTGTGATGATTTGTTGTCAGTTTGCGCTTCTTTATTGTGGTCAGGTCTTCATAGGGCTTTAGTCTGCTTTTCGCTTCATCGTTGGTGAGGTGGTTTTTGTATGTGATGCCAAAGAGCTTTTCTGTAGTATCTCATCTCAGTAGCCTGTATCCTGTCAATGTCAGCAGATTAGGTCCATGACTCCCAGGCAGGTCCATGACTCCCAGGCAGACAGAAATATTGGTATGATCAGGGAGCGCATCAGTTTGACCTTTGAACCGAGTGCAATTTTCTTGTTGCTTCAAATTGCCTTGAGTCTTGGACTGACGAACAGGCAATCTAAAGCAACACTAGAAATGCTGTACCATCTCTCTGATTAGTCATTCTGGCGAAGAAGAGCTGAAGATCTTGCTAAACGGACTTAAAACACAAGCAGTAAAGATTGTTGCTGAACAGATTTCAGACCATTGCGCAGCACAACAGAACAGATTTTCAGTGACAGGATGCTGTGTGACAAACATCTTCAACACCAACAAGACCTCTACCACATTTTCATTAAGTTGGAGAAGGTTTTTGACAAAATAAAGCATGCAGCTTTATGGGCCCCGAGGAGTATACAATATCAATGCAACCTGATCAAACTATGAAGGAACAGTCAGGACAATAACTACTTTGTATTTGCTGTCAACATTCATAGCCGAATAGAAAAAGAGGAGAAACTACTTTGTTTGGTAGAGCACCTTGAAAAGACGTCCACAGGCTGTAGTACAGAAAAAGACCAAAGTGATGACGAACAAGAACAATCCCATCACTAAGGTGAGAAGCTGTTATAAGTCCGTAGCTTATTATACTTGGATGCACTTGTAACAGATAAAGGATCTGAGCCTGAAATACTTACAGGGGTTGCCAAAACCACTGCAGCATTGGCCAGACTTATAAATGGGCTTTAAACAGTGTCAAAACTGTGGGGATTTCTTCACTTTGTTTATTCTTCTGTTTATTTCAAGAGAGTGTAAGGTAAGGTAATGCAGCTTATAGCCCAGCCGACTGCAAAGGGCCATATCAGGGCTGTCACCACATTGAGTCAGCTCACAAGTCACACACACACACACACACAATGTATCCGTCTAATATCACTATGTGGATAGACGTTAAATTGAAGACAACAACAACAACACACACAAAACCACACCTTTCATACATCTCCTTGAAAGAGAGGGAGGAGGAGGGGGCGTTAGTTTCTGAAAATAATACACAGTGCAAGGTTCCAACTTGCCTCCAGTCACAACAAAAAACAAGAACTTTTAGAGGACTCAAGGTTGCTGAGGATAAACTGTGTCCTCTCTTTTTCCTATAGAAGAATTATCTTCCAGCCAAACACATGTGCTTAATCAATCAACTTTCCTCAGGCGATTTCTATGTTCACTTTCATGTAAAATTTCGTTGTTACATTCTTTACACTGCAGTCACTCCATCGCTGAATATCCCGGACTGATGTTTTCATTGCCAAGTAATGCTGCAATGTTTCTTATCCCTTCCCCCCCCCCCCCCCATCCCCCCAAAACAAAAAAGAAAAGAAAAAGTTGCTAAACGGACTTAAAACACAAGCAGTAAAGCAATGCAGTGCAAGGACTGCAATCCTTGTGTACTATCCAGATTATTTTAGCCTCTGGAAGGAAGTAGCAACCTTGCACATAGGTGCAAAAAAATGCAGGAAGAGGAGTGTTGGATGCACTATTGCAGTAACAGCTAGAAAAAGAAATCTTTCCCATGCAACAATATGGGGCTCAACTCATTACAATGGCTTTGTCCTGTTTATTTCAACACTTTCATTTCACTTCTCTCGGTGTACATGAAGGAAGCACACAGTTCTATGCAGGACCGACAGGAAGAAATGGGATTCAACTTGCTGAAATCAACAATGTATTCACTGTCTCTAATAACAAACACGAAAGCACAACCACAGAGTATTCCTACACAATCACGTATCCTAGACAAAATATTGCAGATAAAATATGCCAATATGCATACATCAAGACAGAGAGAACAGGTACACACATCAACACTCTTTATACACAAAAACACTGTATGTGCTTTCACAGGGATTAATATGTATTACTGATTCATTCCAATAATTTTAGTGATATTCGAGCTTGCACATATACTGCATTTACACACATGCACACACATATTCTCTGTCTCCCGAGCCAGTGTTTTTCAACTTTACCAATACCCGTCTTTTCTTATGGTATTAATACAGACAAATACAGCAGTTTACATGGAATGCTGCCAAATGATCCAGACACATGGAGATTGTCTCAGCAGGTCAAAGTCAAGCAGTCTCACACACAATGCTGAGAGACAACATGTGTCATCATATTGGTCTTCTTCAGGCAGGACAAACACCACTTACAATCAAATCACTTAGCTTTTTCGATCTCATTGGGACCTGTTGGTTTGTCTCTGTGTTTTAGTGTTGTTTATTCTGCCCGAAGAAGACCAACAGGTTGAAACGAGTTGTGTTTCTTGTTTGATCCATTCGTTTGGTGGTCCAAAAACTCACTTGGCTCTCTTGCTTCGATTACAGCCTGCAGTCACCTTACTTTAAAACATTCTAGTCTGGATAACTTTCTTGTACTGCCAGATCACTTGAATCCTACCCAAGGACCTTTTCGGAGACGATTTCATCAAGGCGATCAGCCTCTCCCACCAGCCTTCCCACCATGGCGCATGAGGAGCTATGATCTCCATTCTGGAGCATCAGAACCAAGGCCAGTCATTAACTGAACTCTTGCTGCTTGAAACCCCTTTGCACTATCCAAGATCAACTCGGATGGCATACCTCTAAGTGTGAAGAAACGATGCAGTGCCATCCCAGTCGCTTCACAAGACACAATCCACCACTTCCAAATGTACTGCTCTGGTAACTGCACAAGTGAACAGGAGAACACAGAATTTCCTTCACAGAAAATCAAAACAGTGATCTAACCCTATCTCAGAGTCTGCTGATGCTGGCTAAAGCATTTGGTTATTTTCATTCAAAAGATGTTTTCTCTTCTTTTCAGGTCAAAGGTTGTCACCAGCATGAAGATGAGAAAAAAAAAAACTTGAACACTCCATCTTTATAGGGAGAGTAACTGTCAGCTGAACCACGTTCATGTGTTTGTTTTGGTTGAACGTTGCACAAAAACCCTGTCTGACTTCCTTGTAGCAAACACACATTGTTCTGAAATTATTCATATTTCTGCAATATATCATTTGATGACAGAAAAAAAAAAATCAGTATTACCTGAACAGAAATTCATCTCCATATTCTGCCCAGTTTAAACTCTGTCTCTTCTGCAAACCCCCTAAACCAAAACCTCTCTCATCCCCCCCCACCAACTCCTACTTCCATTCGGACTTCATGTTATCCATTTAGTCCACAAAGATGGCAGCAGCTCTCACAGAAAGAAAAGAATAAACAAAAGCCAAAAAGACAAGAATGTTGCTGGGTCAGATTGATGCAGCAGAGGTAACCGTCACTGTCAGAGTTACTATCAGTTAGACACAATGTCAATGTTTGAGAGAAAGGCAGATGAGGTAACAGAGACAGACATGGTGAATGGAACTGTCACTGTCAGAGACAGATAGCACAGAGGTAACAGTCACCGTCAGAATTAGATGCAGCATAAGTCACAATCTCTGTCAAAATTAGATGCAGCATAAGTCACAATCTCTGTCAAAATTAGAGGCAGCATAAGTCACAATCACTGTCAAAATTAGAAGCAGCATAAGTCACAATCTCTGTCAGAATTAGATGCAGCATAAGTCACAATCTCTGTCAGAATTAGGTGCAGCAGAGGTATTTGTCTCTTCAGAGATAAATGCAATGCAGTTAATAGTTGCTGTCAGAATTGGATGCAGCAGACGTATTTATCACTGTCAGAGATAAATGCGGTGAAGGAAACAGTCGCTGTCAGAGATAAAAGCGATGGAGGAAACAGTCGCTGTCAGATAGACGTGGTGGAGGTAACAGTCGCTGTCAGAGATGGATGTGGTGGAGGTAACAGTCGCTGTCAGACATAGATGTGGTGGAGGTAACAGTCGCTGTCAAAGATAGATGTGGTGGAGGTAAGTCGCTGTCAGAGATAGATGTGGTGGAGGTAACAGTCGTGTCAGAGATAGATGTGGTGGAGGTAACAGTCGCTGTCAGATAGATGTGGTGGAGGCAACAGTCGCTGTCAGATAGATGTGGTGGAGGTAACAGTCGTGTCAGATAGATGTGGTGGAGGTAACAGTCGCTGTCAGATAGATGTGGTGGAGAACAGTCGCTGTCAGATTGATGTGGTGGAGGTAACAGTCGCTGTCAGATGATGTGGTGGAGGTAACAGTCGCTGTCAGAGATAGATTGGGTGGAGGTAACAGTTGCTGTCAGATGGATGTGGTGGAGGTAACAGTCGCTGTCATAGAGGGGATAAATGTATGGTGGAGGTAACAGTCCTGCAGAGTAGATTGTGAGGTAATAGTCACTGTCAAGAGTGTGGTGGAGGTAATAGTCGCTGTCAGATAGATGTGGTGGAGGTAACAGTCGCTGTCAGATAGATAAGGTGCAGGTAACAGTCGCTGTCAGATAGATGTGGTGCAGGTAACAGTCGCTGTCAAATAGATGTGTGGAGGTAACTGTCGCTGTCAGATAGATGTGGTGGCACCAACCGTCGCTGTCTGATAGATGTGGTGGAGGTAACAGTCACTGTCAGATCGACCTAGTGGAGGTAACAGTCGCTGTCAGATAGATGTGGTGGAAGCAACAGTCGCTGTCAGAGATAGATGTGGTGGAGGTAACAGTTGCTGTCAGAGATAGATGTGGTGGAAGCAACAGTCGCTGTCAGAGATGATGTGGTGGAGTAACAGTGCTGTCAGAGATAGATGTGGTGGAGGTAACGTCGCTGTCAGATAGATGTGATGGAGGTAACAGTCGCTGTCAGAGATAGATGTTGTGGAGGTAACAGTCGCTGTCAGAGATGATGTGGTGAGGTAACAGTCGCTGTCAGAGACAGATGTGGTGGAGGTAACAGTCGCTGTCAGATAGATGGTGGTGGAGGTAACAGTCGCTGTCAGAGACAGATGTGGTGGAGGTAACAGTCGCTGTCAGATAGATGTGGTGGAGGTAACAGTCGCTGTCAGAGAAGATGTGGTGGAGGTAACAGTCGCTGTCAGATAGATGTGTGGAGAGTAACAGTCCTGTCAGAGTAGATGTGGTGGAGGCAACAGTCGCTGTCAGAGATAGATGTGGTGGAGGTAACCAGTCGCTGTCAGAGATGGGATGTGGTGGAAGGTAAAGTCGCTGTCAGATAGATGTGGTGGAGGTAACAGTCGCTGTCAGAGACTAGATGTGGTGGAGGTAACAGTCACTGTCAGACAGATGTGGTGGAGGTAACAGTGCTGTCAGATAGATGTGATGGAAGCAACAGTCGCTGTCAGAGATAGATGGGTGGAGGTAACAATCGCTGTCAGACAGATGTGGTGGAGATAACAGTCGCTGTCAGATAGATGTGGTGGAGGTAACAGTCGCTGTCAGAGATGGATGTGGTGGAGGTAAGAGTCGCTGTCAGGGATAGATGTGGTGCAGGTAACAGTCGCTGTCAGAGATAGATGTGGTGGAGGTAAGAGTCGCTGTCAGGGATAGATGTCGTGCAGGTAACAGTCGCTGTCAGAGATAGATGTGGTGGAGGTAACAGTCGCTGTCAGTGATAGATGTGGTGGAGACAACAGTCGCTGTCAGAGATAGATGTGATGGAGGTAACAGTCGCTGTCAGAGAAGATGTGGTGGAGACAACAGTCGCTGTCAGAGATAGATGTGATGGAGGTAACAGTCGCTGTCAGATAGATGTGGTGGAGGTAACAGTTGCTGTTAGAGACAGATGTCATGGAGGTAACAGTCACTGTCAGATAGATGTGGTGGAGGTAACAGTTGCTGTCAGAGATAGATGTGGTGGAGACAACAGTCGCTGTCACAGTGGTGGAGACAACAGTCGCTGTCAGAGTGGTGGAGGTAACAGTCGCTGTCAGAGATGGTTGTGGAGGAGGCAAGTCGCTGTCAGAGTGGTGGAGACAACAGTCGCTGTCAAGAGATGGATGTGGTGGAGACAACAGTCGCTGTCAGCAAGGTGGAGACAACAGTCACTGTCAGTGAGGTGGAGACAACAGTCGCTGTCAGAGTGGTGGAGACAACAGTCGCTGTCAGAGTGGTGGAGACAACAGTCACTGTCAGAGTGGTGGAGACAACAGTCGCTGTCAGAGACAGATGCGGTGGAGGTAACAGTTGCTGTCAGACATAGAAGTGGGGAAGCAAGTTACTCTCAGAGTTAGATGTGGTGGAGGTAACAGTCGCTGTCAGAGACAGATGTCATGGAGGTAACAGTCACTGTCAGATAGATGTGGTGGAGGTAACAGTTGCTGTCAGAGATAAATGTGATGGAGGTAACAGTCGCTGTCAGGGATAGATGTGGTGGAGGTAACAGTCGCTGTCAGAGAGAGATGTGGTGGAGGTAACAGTCGCCGTCAGAGATAGATGGGGTGGAGGTAACAATCGCTGTCAGACAGATGTGGTGGAGATAACAGTCACTGTCAGATAGATGTGGTGGAGGTAACAGTCGCTGTCAGAGATGGATGTGGTGGAGGTAAGAGTCACTGTCAGGGATAGATGTGGTGCAGGTAACAGTCGCTGTCAGAGATAGATGTGGTGGAGGTAAGAGTCGCTGTCAGGGATAGATGTGGTGCAGGTAACAGTCGCTGTCAGAGATAGATGTGGTGGAGGCAAGAGTCGCTGTCAGGGATAGATGTGGTGCAGGTAACAGTCGCTGTCAGAGATAGATGTGGTGCAGGTAACAGTCGCTGTCAGTGATAGATGTGGTGGAGACAACAGTCGCTGTCAGAGTAATGGAGGTAACAGTCACTGTCAGAGATGGTTGTGGAGGAGGTAAGTCGCTGTCAGAGTTAGATGTGGTGGAGGTAACAGTTGCTGTCAGAGTTAGATGTGGTGGAGGTAACAGTCGCTGTCAGATAGATGTGGTGGAGGTAACAGTCGCTGTCAGATAGATGTGGTGGAGGTAACAGTCGCTGTCAGATAGATGTGGTGGAGGTAACAGTCACTGTCAGAGCCAGATGCGGTGGAGGTAACAGTCACTGTCAGAGCCAGATGCGGTGGAGGTAACAGTTGCTGTCAGAGCCAGATGCGGTGGAGGTAACAGTTGCTGTCAGACATAGAAGTGGGGAAGCAAGTTGCTGTCAGATATAGATGTGATGGAGGTAACAGTCGCTGTCAAAGATAGATGTGGTGGAGGTAAGTCGCTGTCAGAGATAGATGTGGTGGAGGTAACAGTCGTGTCAGAGACAGATGTGGTGGAGGTAACAGTCGCTGTCAGATTGATGTGGTGGAGGCAACAGTCGCTGTCAGATAGATGTGGTGGAGGTAACAGTCGTGTCAGATAGATGTGGTGGATGTAACAGTCGCTGTCAGATTGATGTGGTGGAGGTAACGGTCGCTGTCAGATAGATGTGGTGTAGGTAACAGTCACTGTCAGATAGATGTGGTGGAGGTAACAGTCACTGTCAGATAGATGTGGTGGAGGCAACAGTCGCTGTCAGAGACAGATGCGGTGGAGGTAACAGTTGCTGTCAGACATAGAAGTGGGGAAGCAAGTTACTGTCAGAGTTAGATGTGGTGGAGGTAACAGTCGCTGTCAGAAGAAGTGTCATGGAGGTAACAGTCACTGTCAGACAGATGTGGTGGAGGTAACAGTTGCTGTCAGAGATGATGGTGGAGGTAACAGTCGCTGTCAGGATAGATGTGGTGGAGGTAACAGTCGCTGTCAGAGAGAGATGTGGTGGAGGTAACAGTCGCCGTCAGAGATAGATGGGGTGGAGGTAACAGTCGCTGTCAGACAGATGTGGTGGAGAGTAACAGTCGCTGTCAGATAGATGTGGTGGAGGTAACAGTCGCTGTCAGAGATGAGTGTGGTGGAGGTAACAGTCCTGTCAGGATAGATGTGGTGGAGGTAACAGTCGCTGTCAGATAGATGTGGTGGAGGTAAGAGTCGCTGTCAGGATAGATGTGGTGGCAGGTAACAGTCGCTGTCAGAGATGATGTGGTGGAGGTAAGAGTCGCTGTCAGGATAGATGTGGTGCAGGTAACAGTCGCTGTCAGAGATAGATGTGGTGGAAAGTAACAGTCGCTGTCAGTGATAGATGTGGTGGAGACAACAGTCGCTGTCAGAGTGGGTGGAGACAACAGTCGCTGTCAGAGTGGTGGAGGTAACAGTCACTGTCAGTAGATGGTGTGGGGAGGTAAAGTCGCTGTCAGATAGATGTGGTGGAGGTAACAGTCGCTGTCAGTGTTAGATGTGGTGGAGGTAACAGTTGCTGTCAGATAGATGTGGTGGAGGTAACAGTCGCTGTCAGATAGATGTGGTGAGGTAACAGTCGCTGTCAGATAGATGTGGTGGAGGTAACACGTCGCTGTCAAGCAGATGCGGTGGAGGTAACAGTGCTGTCAGACTAGAATGTGGGGAAGTCAAGTTGCTGTCAGAATAGATGTGGTGGAGGTAACAGTTGCTGTCAGATAAGATGTGGTGGAGGTAACAGTTACTGTCAGATAGATGTGGTGGAGTAACAGTCGCTGTCAGAGCCAGATGTGGGGAGGTAACAGTCGCTGTCAGGATAGATGTGGTGGAGGTAACAGTCGCTGTCAGAGCCAGATGTGGTGGAGGTAACAGTTGCGTCAGAGTAGATGTGGTGGAGGTAACAGTCGCTGTCAGACAGATGTGGTGAGGTAACAGTCGCTGTCAGATAGATGTGGTGGAGGTAACAGTCGCTGTCAGATAGATGTGGTGGAGTAACAGTCGCTGTCAGAGATAGATGTGGTGGAGGTAACAGTCGCTGTCAGAGAAGATGTGGTGGAGGTAACAGTCGCTGTCAGGATAGATGGGTGGAGGTAACAGTCGCTGTCAGAGATAGATGTGGTGGAGGTCAACAGTCGCTGTCAGAGACAGATGTGGTGCAGGTAACATCGCGTCGAAGATGTGGTGGAGGTAACAGTCGCTGTCAGAGACAGATGTATGGAGGTAACAGTCACTGTCAGAGTGGTGGAGGCAACAGTCGCTGTCGCAGAGTGGTGGAGGTAACAGTCGCTGTCAGAGAGTTGTCAGGAGGTACAGTCACTGTCAGATAGATGTGGTGGAGGTAACAGTCCTGTCAGTGATAGATGTGGTGGGGGACAACAGTCGCTGTCACAGTGGTGGAGACAACAGTCGCTGTCAGAGTGGTGGAGGTAACAGTCGCTGTCAGAGATGTTGTGGAGAGGCAAGTCGCTGTCAGAGTGGTGGAGACAACAGTCGCTGTCAGAGATGGATGTGGTGGAGACAACAGTCGCTGTCACAGATGGATGTGTGGAGAAACAGTCGCTGTCAGAATAGATGTGATGGAGGTAACAGTCGCTGTGAGATAGATGTGGTGGAGTAACAGTGCTGTTAGAGACAGATGTCATGGAGGTAACAGTCCTGTCAGATAGATGTGGTGGAGGTAACATTTGCTGTCAGAGTAGATGTGGTGGAGGAAACAGTGCTGTCAGAGATGGATGTGGTGGAGGACAACAGTCGCTGTCAGAGACAGATGTGGTGGAGGTAACAGTCGCTGTCAGATAGATGTGTGGAGCAACAGTCGCTGTCAGATAGATGTTGTGGAGGCAACAGTCGCTGTCAGAGACAGATGTGGTGCAGGTAACAGTCGCTGTCAGAGATAGATGTGGTGGGGGTAACAGTCGCTGTCAGATAGATGTGGTGGAGGTAACAGTCCCTGTCAGAGATAGATGTGGTGGAGGTAACAGTCGCTGTCAGATGGATGTGGTGGAGGTAACGGTCGCTGTCAGATAGATGTGGTGTAGGTAACAGTCACTGTCAGATAGATGTGGTGGAGGTAACAGTCACTGTCAGATAGATGTGGTGGAGGCAACAGTCGCTGTCAGAGACAGATGCGGTGGAGGTAACAGTTGCTGTCAGACATAGAAGTGGGGAAGCAAGTTACTGTCAGGTTAGATGTGGTGGAGGTAACAGTCGCTGTCAGAGGACAGATGTCATGGAGGTAACAGTCACTGTCAGACAGATGTGGTGGAGGTAACAGTTGCTGTCAGAGATAGATGGGGTGGAGGTAACAGTCGCTGTCAGGGATAGATGTGGTGGAGGTAACAGTCGCTGTCAGAGAGAGATGTGGTGGAGGTAACAGTCGCCGTCAGAGATAGATGGGGTGGAGGTAACAATCGCTGTCAGACAGATGTGGTGGAGATAACAGTCGCTGTCAGATAGATGTGGTGGAGGTAACAGTCGCTGTCAGAGATGGATGTGGTGGAGGTAAGAGTCACTGTCAGGGATAGATGTGGTGCAGGTAACAGTCGCTGTCAGAGATAGATGTGGTGGAGGTAAGAGTCGCTGTCAGGGATAGATGTGGTGCAGGTAACAGTCGCTGTCAGAGACAGATGTGGTGGAGGTAAGAGTCGCTGTCAGGGATAGATGTGGTGCAGGTAACAGTCGCTGTCAGAGATAGATGTGGTGGAAAGTAACAGTCGCTGTCAGTGATAGATGTGGTGGAGACAACAGTCGCTGTCAGAGTGGTGGAGACAACAGTCGCTGTCAGAGTGGTGGAGGTAACAGTCACTGTCAGAGATGGTTGTGGAGGAGGTAAGTCGCTGTCAGATAGATGTGGTGGAGGTAACAGTCGCTGTCAGTGTTAGATGTGGTGGAGGTAACAGTTGCTGTCAGATAGATGTGGTGGAGGTAACAGTCGCTGTCAGATAGATGTGGTGGAGGTAACAGTCGCTGTCAGATAGATGTGGTGGAGGTAACAGTCGCTGTCAAAGCCAGATGCGGTGGAGGTAACAGTTGCTGTCAGACATAGAAGTGGGGAAGCAAGTTGCTGTCAGAAATAGATGTGGTGGAGGTAACAGTTGCTGTCAGATATAGATGTGGTGGAGGTAACAGTCACTGTCAGATAGATGTGGTGGACGTAACAGTCGCTGTCAGAGCCAGATGCGGTGGAGGTAACAGTCGCTGTCAGATGATGTGGTGGAGGTAACAGTCGCTGTCAGAGCCAGATGCGGTGGAGGTAACAGTTGCTGTCAGATATAGATGTGGTGGAGGCAACAGTCGCTGTCAGAGACAGATGTGGTGCAGGTAACAGTCGCTGTCAGAGATAGATGTGGTGGAGGTAACAGTCGCTGTCAGATAGATGTGGTGGACGTAACAGTCGCTGTCAGAGCCAGATGCGGTGGAGGTAACAGTCGCTGTCAGATAGATGTGGTGGAGGTAACAGTCGCTGTCAGAGCCAGATGCGGTGGAGGTAACAGTTGCTGTCAGATATAGATGTGGTGGAGGCAACAGTCGCTGTCAGAGACAGATGTGGTGCAGGTAACAGTCGCTGTCAGAGATAGATGTGGTGGAGGTAACAGTCGCTGTCAGATAGATGTGGTGGAGGTAACAGTCGCTGTCAGAGCCAGATGCGGTGGAGGTAACAGTCGCTGTCAGATAGATGTGGTGGAGGTAACAGTCGCTGTCAGAGACAGATGCGGTGGAGGTAACAGTGCTGTCAGATATAGATGTGGTGGAGGCAACAGTCGCTGTCAGGAAGATGTGGTGGAGGTAACAGTCGCTGTCAGAGATAGTGTGGTGGAGTAACAGTCGCTGTCAGATAGATGTGGTGGAGGTAACGGTCGCTGTCAGAGACAGATGTCATGGAGGTAACAGTCACTGTCAGATAGATGTGGTGGAGGTAACAGTTGCGTGAGAGATAGATGTGATGGAGGTAACAGTCACTGTCAGTGATAGATGTGGTGGAGACAACAGTCGCTGTCAGAGTGGTGGAGAACAGTCGCTGTCAGAAGTGGTGGAGGTAACAGTCGCTGTCAGAGATGGTTGTGAGGAGGCAAGTCGCTGTCAGAGTGGTGGAGACAACAGTCGCTGTCGGAGATGGATGTGGTGGAGACAACAGTCGCTGTCAGAGATGGATGTGGTGGAGAGAACAGTCGCTGTCAGAGACAGATGTGGTGGAGGTAACAGTCGCTGTCAGATAGATGTGATGGAAGCAACAGTCGCTGTCAGAGATAGATGTTGTGGAGGCAACAGTCGCTGTCAGAGACAGATGTGGTGCAGGTAACAGTCGCTGTCAGATAGATGTGATGGAAGCAACAGTCGCTGTCAGAGATAGATGTTGTGGAGGCAACAGTCGCTGTCAGAGACAGATGTGGTGCAGGTAACAGTCGCTGTCAGAGATAGATGTGGTGGAGGTAACAGTCGCTGTCAGTAGATGTGGTGGAGGTAACAGTCGCTGTCAGAGACAGATGTCATGGAGGTAACAGTCACTGTCAGATAGATGTGGTGGAGGTAACAGTTGCTGTCAGAGATAGATGTGATGGAGGTAACAGTCGCTGTCAGAGTGGTGGAGGTAACAGTCGCTGTCAGAGATGGTTGTGGAGGAGGCAAGTCGCTGTCAGAGTGGTGGAGACAACAGTCGCTGTCAGAGATGGATGTGGTGGAGACAACAGTCACTGTCAGAGATGGATGTGGTGGAGAGAACAGTCGCTGTCAGAGACAGATGTGGTGGAGGTAACAGTCGCTGTCAGATAGATGTGATGGAAGCAACAGTCGCTGTCAGAGATAGATGTTGTGGAGGCAACAGTCGCTGTCAGACATAGATGTGGTGGAGGTAACAGTCCCTGTCAGAGATGGATGTGGTGGAGGTAACAGTCGCTGTCAGAGAGAGATGTGGTGGAGGTAACAGTCGCCGTCAGAGATAGATGGGGTGGAGGTAACAATCACTGTCAGACAGATGTGGTGGAGATAACAGTCGCTGTCAGATAGATGTGGTGGAGGTATCAGTCGCTGTCAGAGATAGATGTGGTGGAGGTAACAGTCGCTGTCAGAGACAGATGTGGTGCAGGTAACAGTCGCTGTCAGAGATAGATGTGGTGGAGGTAACAGTCGCTGTCAGATAGATGTGGTGGAGGTAACAGTCGCTGTCAGAGACAGTTGTCATGGAGGTAACAGTCACTGTCAGATAGATGTGGTGCAGGTAACAGTCGCTGTCAGAGATAGATGTGGTGGAGGTAACAGTCGCTGACAGTGATAGATGTGGTGGAGACAACAGTCGCTGTCAGAGTGGTGGAGACAACAGTCGCTGTCAGAGTGGTGGAGGTAACAGTCACTGTCAAAGATGGTTGTGGAGGAGGTAAGTCGCTGTCAGAGTGGTGGAGACAACAGTCGCTGTCAAGAGATGGATGTGGTGGAGGTAACAGTCGCTGTCAGAGTGGTGGAGACAACAGTCGCTGTCAGAGTGGTGAACAGTCGCTGTGAGAGTGGTGGAGACAACAGTCACTGTCAGAATGGTGGAGAGAACAGTCACTGTCAGAGTGGTGGAGACAACAGTCACTGTCAATGTGGTGGAGAC
Organism: Conus canariensis; assembly: GCA_033310375.1. NCBI lineage: Eukaryota > Metazoa > Mollusca > Gastropoda > Neogastropoda > Conidae > Conus > Conus canariensis. Next base: position 71,208,478 of record CM065726.1, on the reverse strand, counting down.
AACAGTCACTGTCAATGTGGTGGAGACAACAGTCACTGTCAGAGATGGATGTGGCGGAGACAACAGTCACTGTCAATGTGGTGGAGCCAATAATCGCTGTCAGAGTGGTGGAGACAACAGTCACTGTGAGAGTGGTGGAGACAACTGTCACTGTCAGCGATGCATGTGGTGGAGACAACAGTCACTGTCAATGTGGTGGAGGCAATAGTCACTGTCAGAGTGGTGGAGACAACAGTCGCTGTCAGAGTGGTGGAGACAACAGTCACTGTCAGAGATGGATGTGGTGGAGACAACAGTCACTGTCAATGTGGTGGAGGCAATAGTCGCTGTCAGAGATAGATGCGGCTGAGGTAACAGTCACGGTCAGATTTAAATGCAGCAGAGATTACAGTCGTGGCGAGAAGCATATGAAGGAGGCAGTAGCTGTTGTCAGAGGTAGATACGGCGGAGGTTGGCCATGCTGGTGATCATGTTGCACTGGGGGCAGAGCTTCTTGGCGCCCAGTGTCTGGAACCAGCACTCTCGACAGTGAACGTGCCAACATTGGATGGAAACCAGCGGCTCCTGATACTGGTTCTGTAACAAACACAACACAATCGTTGATGTTCCTCTTCATCATGTAGATCAGAGAAACACAGCAATAATCACTGACACTCCAGTCCATGAAGGTCAGATCCATGGAGATAAGTCAGCACAGTCACTGTTCTCCATAGAGATAAGTCAGCACAGTCACTGACACTGTTCTCCATAGAGATAAGTCAGCACAGTCACTGCTCTCCATAGAGATAAGTCAGCACAGTCACTGTTCTCCATAGAGATAAGTCAGCACAGTCACTGACACTGTTCTCCATAGAGATAAGTCAGCACTGTCACTGCTCTCCACAGAGATAAGGAGGAAACGACTGAATGAAGCGTCAACTGGCAGCTCTTCAGTCGTCACTACCTAGGTAGGCAGCCCGTTGTGTACACGAGTGTGGATTGTAAAGCGCTTAGAGCTTGGTCTCTAGCCGAGAATAGGCGCTATATAAGTATTCATTATTATTATTATTATTCTTATTAAGTCAGCACAGTCACTGTTCTCCACAGAGATAAGTCAGCACTGTCACTGTTCTCCACAGAGATAAGTCAGCACTGTCACTGCTCTCCATGGAGATAAGTCAGCACTGTCACTGCTCTCCATAGAGATAAGTCAGCACTGTCACTGCTCTCCATAGAAATCAGACAGCACAGTCACCGCTCTCTATGGAGATCAGACACAGCACAGTCCCTGTTTTCCCTTGGAGATCAGACACAGTACAGTCACTGATCTCCATGGAAATCATACAGCACAGTCACAGATCTCCATGGAAATCAGAAAGCACAGTCACGGATCTCCATGGAAATCAAACACAGCACAGTCACGGATCTCCATGGAAATCAGACACAGCACAGTCACTGATCTCCATGGAAATCAGACAGCACAGTCACTTATCTCCATGGAAATCAGACACAGCACAGTCACAGATCTCTATGGAAATCAGACACAGCACAGTCACTTATCTCCATGGAAATCAGACACAGCACAGTCACTGATCTCCATGGAAATCAGACAGCACAGTCACGGATCTCCATGGAAATCAGACAGCAGAGTCACGGATCTCCATGGAAATCAGACAGCAGAGTCACTGACCTCCATGGAAATCAGACAGCACAGTCACTTATCTCCATGGAAATCAGACAGCACAGTCACGGATCTCCATGGAAATCAGACACAGCACAGCCACTGATCTCCATGGAAATCAGACACAGCACAGTCACAGATCTCTATGGAAATCAGACACAGCACAGTCACCTATCTCCATGGAAATCAGACACAGCACAGTCACGGATCTCCATGGAAATCAGACAGCACAGTCACGGATCTCCATGGAAATCAGACAGCACAGTCACTGACCTCCATGGAAATCAGACAGCACAGTCACGGATCTCCATGGAAATCAGACACAGCACAGTCACTGATCTCCATGGAAATCAGACACAGCACAGTCACTGATCTCCATGGAAATCAGACACAGCACAGTCACAGATCTCTATGGAAATCAGACACAGCACAGTCACTTATCTCCATGGAAATCAGACACAGCACAGTCACTGATCTCCATGGAAATCAGACAGCACAGTCACGGATCTCCATGGAAATCAGACAGCAGAGTCACGGATCTCCATGGAAATCAGACAGCAGAGTCACTGACCTCCATGGAAATCAGACAGCACAGTCACTTATCTCCATGGAAATCAGACAGCACAGTCACGGATCTCCATGGAAATCAGACACAGCACAGCCACTGATCTCCATGGAAATCAGACACAGCACAGTCACAGATCTCTATGGAAATCAGACACAGCACAGTCACCTATCTCCATGGAAATCAGACACAGCACAGTCACGGATCTCCATGGAAATCAGACAGCACAGTCACGGATCTCCATGGAAATCAGACAGCACAGTCACTGACCTCCATGGAAATCAGACAGCACAGTCACGGATCTCCATGGAAATCAGACACAGCACAGCCACTGATCTCCATGGAAATCAGACACAGCACAGTCACTGATCTCCATGGAAATCAGACAGCACAGTCACTGACCTCCATGGAAATCAGACAGCACAGTCACGGATCTCCATGGAAATCAGACAGCAGCGTCACTGACCTCCATGGAAATCAGACAGCACAGTCACGGATCTCCATGGAAATCAGACAGCACAGTCACGGATCTCCATGGAAATCAGACAGCACAGTCACGGATCTCCATGGAGATTAAACATAGCACAGTCACTGCTTTTCATGGAGATCGGATGCATAACAGTCACTGCTTTCCATGGAGATCAAAAACATAACAGTCACTGCTTTCCATGGAAATCAGACATAGCACAGTCACTGCTCTCCATGGAGATTAGACACAGCACAGTCATTTCTCTCCATGGAGATCAGTCACATCACAGTCACTTCTCTCCATGGAGATCAGACACAGCACAGTCACTTCTCTCCATGGAGATTAGACACACCACAGTCACAGCTCTCCATGGAGATTAGACACAGTACAGTCACTTCTCTCCACGGAGACCAGACACAGCACAGTCACTGCTCTCCATGGAGATTAGACACAGTACAGTCACTTCTCTCCACGGAGACCAGACACAGCACAGTCACTGCTCTCCATGGAGATTAGACGCAGCACAGTCACTGCTCTCCATGGAGATCAGATGCATAATAGTCACTTCTCTCCATGGAGATCAGACACTAGCATGGTTCTTTTCAACAATGGTGCTTATCCAAAAAAGCTACCTAAATTTCAAATTGATGGTCAGGATATTACTTACAAAACTGAAGTAAAATTTTAAGGGCTTTATCTTATGCCAAAATTAAACTGGAAAAAACATTCTGACACCATGTTATCAAAACCAATGAAAAGTGTGAACTTTTTAAAGATAGTAAGTAAACAAACTTGGGGTCAGGACCGGAAAACTCTTGTCCATCTTGCGATTTCACTTGTTAGATCTAGATTAATCTATGGTCAGGAGGTAATATATGGTCAGGAGGCATAATATCTTGCACACATGTAAAATCCCATCACCAACTTTCGGAAGAGTAGGCCAGTTTGGCCGTTGGTATGGATGACACATTACACACAGCATGCACCCTGCGTAAGAAATGGAAAGAATGAAGGAAGTAAAGAAACTGAGTGAACGATATTGAACGATATTGACTGGATGACACGGGAAACGACTGAATGAAGCGCCAGCTGGCAGCTCTTCAGTCGGCACTACCCAGGTAGGCAGCCCGTTGTCTAAGCGAGTGTTGATTGTAAAGCGCTTAGAGCTTGGTCTCTCGCCGAGAATAGGCGCTATATAAGTATTCATTATTATTATTATTATTATTCTTTTCTGCTCCAAAGACATTCCTAAACAAGTTACAAAGTTTAGATAGCAAAGCCATGAAACTGGCTTTAGGTGTCCCTCTTCATACGAGCACAACGAAATCGTACAGATTGGCTGGTGTCTTACCTCTTGATAAAATGAGAAAGCTGACATCAGCAAAGTATGTAATAAGAGCAAACACTGTTGAAAATTAACTTCGAGCACAGATAGACATAAGATCTTTTATTGATTATTCAAAGGAAGCAAAGATTAAAAAAAAAAGTTACAGACTATAGCACCTTACGTCTCTGAATTATTTGAAAACTCTAATTGGGGGCCGGAATAGCTCAGTTGGTAGAGCGCCGGACTCGTAATCCAAGGGTTGCGGGTTTGAATCTCCGCCGGGCCGTTTCGGTACAGGGGGATTTTTCCTTGGAGTTACCATTAGTTCTGACTCCATTTCCCATATAGTCCTTCGAATGAGACTATAAACCGAGGTTCCATGTGTGAACGCACGCTTAACATCTTGCACACACGTAAAATCCCATCACCAGCTTTCGGAAGAGAAGACCAGTTTGGCCGTTGGTATGGATGACACGTTACACATAGCATGCACCCTGCGTAAGAAATGGAAAGAATGAAGGAAGAAAGGAAACTGAGTGAACAATATTGAATGATTTGGACTGGATGACGCGGGAAACGACTGAATGAAGCGCCAGCTGGAAGCTCTTCAGTCGGCACTACCCAGGTAGGCAGCCTATTGAGTAAACGAGTGTGGATTGTAAAACGCTTAGAGCTTGGTCTCTAGCTGAGAATTGGTGCTATATAAGTAAGTATTCATTTAATAATAATAATAATAATATCACCCCCAAAAGTGTTGCCCCCATTATGAATGTCATGCCTATTCCTCCTTGAGAATTAACGAAAGGTAGTTTTGACTTTGATTACACAGAAAAACGAAAAGATGATAATCCAAATATTTTAAGTACAACAGTTAAAATACTCATCTTAAGGTTTATACTGACGGTTCTTTGCTAGAAGATCATCATGCAGGATCTGGCTTTGTTATTCCATCTTTAAAAGTTGAAAAGTCATATCATCTTGGCACAGACATTTCGATTTTAACAGCAGAACTAATAGCTATTCTTATGGTTCTGTCTTTTTCGATTAATCTACCACTAAATCTGTTAAATATTCTTGCAATTTCTTGCTTCATTATCTAATTACAAGAATAACGTTATCTTTAAAATAAAATATTTAATTTCATTGCATTCAATTGAAAGGGTCCAATGTTGACTTTTGCTGGATAACATTATCGAATTTACTACAATGAGTATGTTGACCATCTCGCACAAAATGGGGCGAGAAACACTTTGAATGCTATTGAACTGCCTTGCAGTTTATCTTCAGTAGAAATGTGTAACATAAAAAATGAAACAATATGATGTTTTTTCTCTACCGGGACAAAGTATTTTTCATTACTGAATGCTCCATGTGCAAATAGATCAATTGTTACCTTGTCGTGCAGACTTTTGTTAAATGCTTTAACGACAAAGTACTGTAAAGACATTAAAGTGTGTCTGTTCTGCAGAACTGACAATTGAGCATTATAGTGGTAAAATGTGCTTCAATGAAAACTTTCCTACCTCCAGAAGTCATTGAATGTATTTTGCCTGTTTCTAATGTTAAGTTATTTTGGGATCAGTTTAATCTTTTCAACCGTTCAATATTTAGATTAGCTAGTTATTTGTTATGCAGTCCTATTGTACGTTTCTTGTAACTCTCTGTCTCTCTCTCTCTCCTTTTTTTTCCCCCTTAAAAATTTTTTCTTTTTGATGATGTTACAATTTTAACAAAGTTTTGCTGCTTTTGATGCTAGAGTCTAAAATCATCGACATGATGAAAAGACTTTAAATAAAATAACTAACAACTCATTTGCCACCTTCAAACAACACACCATAACTCACTAAACAAATTAAACATTTCTGTCGGTTGTCTCGGCTTCCCTCCAACTCTTTCAATCGTGCCTTCAGTGCCGCCACTACCGGTGTCTGATGACCAGATGTCAGGCTATTGCTCTCACTGCAACACACATTTTATTTCTTTGACTGCATGAATCAGCACCTTTAACAAAGCACAACATTTTCAAAAATGATGATCGTTTGGACAACGGATACACTCTTGATGCATGAACAATGAATTTTACACTAATGAGCACATTTTTCAATAAAACGTGAAGTCACATTGTTTACAGCACTGCTGACCTTGTAGATCATATCATGGCTGTAACAACAAAGCTGTCAATGTTCTGACCATCATTTAGGAAAGAATGGGTTTATTCACATTTGTTTTCCTCATCTAAGATATCCACTTTTCTCCCCAGATGAATGCTTACATATGTACACATACACACATGAACATACCACATTCATACATACACCCACCACACACATACTCTCAAACACATACAATCATATTGTACACAAATAAATACATAAATACTAAACACACAAACTCAAGCTAGTGAATACACAAACAATTCATACACATTACAAAGATGTATTTTATCAACTACAATGTGCCCCATAGCATTTTATCAGCTACAGAGAGCATTTTTTCAGCTACTAATGTGTCAGAGCATTTCATAAACTACAATGCGCCACATAGCATTTTATCAGCTACACAAAGCATTTTATCGGCTACAATGTGCCACATAGCATTTTATCTACACAGAGCATTTTATCAGCAACGATGTGCCACAGCATTTATACGCTACAGTGAGCGACAAAATTTTATCAGTTTCAGTTTCTTCAAAGAGGTGTCACTGCATGTGGACTAGTCCATGTATACTGCAACACATCCAGTAAGTTTCAAGACCACAATGTGCCTGATTTAAAGCTGATGGATAAACAAACTGACTTCTTCTTCTTTGTGAACACCTTGCTCTGTATCTGGCCCTTGTGATGAATAGTGCCGTTTTCTCCGGCTCTTGTACATTGCCATAGAGCTTTATTATCAGAGCTGTCTCTGTTGGCCACACCTCTCCTTGGCTGTTCATGTAATGGGCATTTTTGGAGCACATGCTCTGCTGTCTCTTCTTCCTGCCCATAAGGACAGACTGGAGAAGGCACCACCTTGAGCTTTTGGCACAAATGACTGTCAAGTCTGTTGTGCCTGGTGCGGAGCCACACCAGGACACTTTGGACAACAGATAATAATCATCCTTGGGTGCCCTGGGCGCTGCGATAGTCCGGATGATGCTTCGCACCTCACTGTAGGTGATGCTGTTGTTATACTGCTCCCCTTGAGCATCCTCCCTCACCAGGTGATCAGCAAAGTCATTGGCTGGTATCCCACAGTGGGCTGGAATCCACTGGAGCATCACTCTTCTGTTAGCAGCTACTTTCTGCAGTGCTTCGCTGAGGCTTATGAGTTTGCTGTTCTGAAATGCCTTCTGGACAGAAAGGGCGTCAGATGGGAAGACAACCTGACAAGTATCACTGTCTGTGTTCTGGATGGTGGAGGTAGCCTGCAGGAGGGCTTGTTCTTCAGCTCTGTTGTTTGTGCAGTGTTTTCTTATGGCAACACTGCAAACTGTGGTCTCTCCACTGGGGAATTTGGCAAGGATGCCTGCTCTTCCGTCTGCCACAGCATTAGTTGCTGACCCATCGATATAAACATGAATCCCTGCCACCTAAGGGTAACGTTCACCAATCATGGCGTGAGTGAGGGTCTGTTTTATTTTCCCGTCCTGTCCTTCCCCAAGGTTGAGACAAGTGACAGTGGTGGAGACCCTGATGTTGGACTGGTCTGATGCCCAGAGTTCTGGAGTGTTTGAGGGGCAGAGGGGTAGTATGTCATGTGGCAGTTTGTCTTGGTACTGTCGGAGACAGCCTTTTGCTCTCATGGACAAAACTGCTCCTCTTCAAACAATTTTTGGTTAAGCCTTCCAGTTTTCTTTTCAGTGGATGATCAGAGCGACTCTGGAATTTTCTTGCCTGCATCATTATCTTGGCTTCTCTCTGCTGATTCAAAGGTTGGATGCCTAAAGTCACTCCAATTCCTGGATGGGCGTTGACCTCATTGCTCTTGTGATAATGCGTAGGGCCTAATTTTGGACTTCATCCAGTGTTTGCTTGGTTGTCTTTGAGCAAGTTAACCAGGCTGTGGACCCATACTCAAGTAGTGGTGTGACTGAACCCTGGTAGACAGTTTTCAGTATTCTCTCGTTAGCTCCTCAAGTGGTGCCTGCCAACTTGCGTAAAATTGCCAGTGTCCTTCAAGCCTTTGCCTCTACCTTAGCGATACGTGGCTTCCAGGTCGCCCTTCTGTCAGAGATGACACCAAGGTATGCTGCTTCTTCATCCTCTTTCAGCTGAGTTCCCCCAAGAGTGATAGCACCAGCTTTCTGTTTTGTCGACACGGAAAATCACTGACTAAGATGAATGAATTTAAGAAGAGGGTCTCGCGCTACCACATAGCAGATCTCTGACCTACACATTAGCCCAACGCGCTGGTCAGACCTTGAGCAACCTATGTAACATTGGCTGTGCCATTAGTATCATTGTATTGAAGTGTGTACAAATGTGTGTGTCTCTGTGTATGTGTGTATGGCTATATGGGCACCCGCCCATGAGTGTGTGTGCCAGTGTATGCGGTGCACAAGTGCATGTGCGTGTGTGTATGGTGTGTGTGTATGTGCGTGCGTCTGCACATATGGATGTGTGTGTGTGTGTGTGTGTGTGTGTTGTATGTGTATGCATGTGTATGCGTGTGTGTGATCTGTCGGCTTCTGTGAGCATGCTACTGCACTCACATCTGCACATGTATGTGTACATACATATGTATGTGTGTGTGCCTGTGTGTATGAGTATATACACATGTGCATGTGCATATGTGTGTGTGTGTGTGTATGTGTGTGTGTGTGTGTGCGTGCGCATATGTGTGTGTGTGTGTGTGTGCACGCGCGTGTGTATATGTATGTGTACATGCACTCATGTGCATGTTGTGTGCACGCAAGCAATTGTATGAGCGTGTGCGCCTTTGATGGTCTGTGTAAAATGAATATTCAGAAAATGACTTGGTAACAAGAACAACGATAACAATAACAACCACACACACATACAATTATACATAACTATAACAATTACACACACACACACATACACCCACACACACTCGTACACACATACATTCACACAAACACACACATACATACACATGCACTCACACACACACACCAATGCATATGTACTAACATCTGTGGACTCTCCCATTTACACACCTGCATCGCTTGACCGATGCACACCCACTAGCACACGCATGTCTACAGTATACACTGAGGTTCCTGAGAGATTCAAAGTCTTATCTCTTTTATCATCTACAATGAAGCTCAGTGTTTTATCAGCTACAATGCATCACTGTATTTTATCAGCTACAGTGAACCACAGCTACAGTGAACCACAGCATTTCATCAGCTACAGTGAATCACAGTATTTTACCAGGTACACTGAACCACAGCATTTTATCAGCTACAGTGCACCACAGCTAGAGTGAACCACAGCAACAGTGAACCATAGCATTTCATCTGCTACACAGTGAACCAAGCATTTTATCAGCTAGAGTGCACCACAGCAACAATGAACCATAGCTTATCATCAATTACAGTGAACCACAGCATTTCATCAGCTACAGTGAACCATACTACAGTAAACCACAGTATTTCATCAGCTACAGTGAACCAGAGCATTTCATCAGCTACAGTGAACCACAGCATTTCATCAGCTAAAGTGAACCGCAACATTTCATAAGCTACAGTGAACCACAGCTACAGTGAAGCACAGCATTTTATCAGCTACAGTGAATCACAGCATTTCATCAGCTACAATGAACCACAGCATTTCCTTAGCTACAGTGAACCACAGCATTTCATCAGCTATAGTGAATCACAGCATTTCATCAGCTACAGTGAACCACAGCATTTCATCAGCTACAGTGAACCACAGCTATAGTAAACCACAGCATTTCATCAGATACAGTGAACCACAGCATTTCATCAGCTACAGTGAACCACAGCTACAGTAAACCACAGCATTTCATCAGCTACAGTGAACCACAGCTATAGTAAACAACAGCATTTCATCAGCTACAGTGAACCACAGCATTTCATCAGCTACAGTGAACCACAGCATTTCATTAGCTACAGTGAACCACAGCATTTCATCAGCTACACTGAACCACAGCTACAGTGAACCACAGCATTCTATCAGCTACAGTGAACCACAACATTTCATCAGCTACAGTAAACCACAGCATTTTATCAGCTACAGTGAACCACAGCATTTTATCAGCTACAGTGAACCACAGCTACAGTGAAGCACAGCATTCTATCAGCTACACTGAACCACAGCATTTCATCAGCTACAGTGAACCACAGCATTTTATCAGCTACAGTGAACCACAGCATTTTATCAGCTACAGTGAATCACAGCATTTCATCAGTTATGGTGAGCCACAGCTACAGTGAACCACAGCATTTTATCAGCTGCAGTGAATCATAGCTTTTCATTAGCTACAACACATCACAGCATTTTATCAGCTACAGTGAGCCATGGTTTTTCATCACCTACAATGAACCAAAGCATTTTATCAGCTACAATGAACAATAGCATTTCATCAGCTACAATGAACAACAGCATTTAACCAGCTACAATGAATAGCAGCATATTATCAGCTAAGTGAACAGCAATTTATCAGCTACAATATGTCACAGCATTTCATCAACTACAATGAGTCACAGCTTTTTTTCAGCTACAATCAGTCACGCTTTTTTCAGCTTCGATGAGTCAGCTTTTTTTCCCCAGCTATAATCAGTGACAACAGTTTATTGGCTACAATAAGCCAAAGGATTCTCTCAGCTACAGTGGTCCGCAGCACACAGAGCTGATCTCTCAGTTCCCTCATTCTAATTTGGCTGAAAACAGCTTGCCACCCATGTCAACTCTATATCCAACTAGCTATACTACCCATCTACACTATCTAAATTACTATCTTCCCTGACAGACTTTGAAAAAGCTTTCTGCTACTGTCTGACATGGTAGAGTATATGACGCCAAAATGGGGAGTTTTTATCATACTCCCTGTTTGGCTAGTATACCTACCATGTCAGACAGTAGCATTCTACAGCAGTTAGTTAGCTCTGAAGGCCGAATTTTTTGTGTGGCTAACGCAGTAACAAGACACCCACCCTACTTTCATCTTAGTCAGAAAGCCGGTGCAAACTTCCTGTTCCTCATTCAGCGAGGCATATGCGCAAGGTAAACCCCGAGGACCACAGCGCTAGAGGGGAAGGAAGGGCGGGCGTTAGAGTCTGACATGGTAGGTATCCTAGCCATAGAGTCTGACATGGTAGGTATCCTAGCCAAACAGGTAGTATGATAAAAAAAAACTCCCCATTTTGGCGTCATATACTCTATACCATGTCAGACAGAAGCAGAATTTAAAGGAATTGGAGGAGGGTAGAGTGCCCTAATGGTTCTTGGGGGTAGAAGTTGGGATAGAGATAGCTGTGTTAGCCGCAACAAAAGAAATCCCTTTAGAACCATCAGCCCTGGTCATGCGGATATCCCTCAAATAGAAGTTTATGAAGGGATTCTCCAAACGCCAGTAGGCTGCCTCCAGAAGGTGGCGTAGGGGTACTGAGTGTTGGAACACTGTGGAAGTGGCAAGCGCTCTAACCTCATGTGCCCGGGGAGATAAGACCGGCAAGTCTTTATGTGCTTGTGCGTTTGCGGTCTTGACCGTGTTTGAGAGCCACCTGGAGATGGTGCCCGCGAAGATGTCTTTGTGGTTGTTAGGATTGAAGGATATGAGGAGACGTCTCTGGGAGAAGCGGCCAGGTCGTGTTCATTCCCAGTAGTATCTTAGGCACCTGGAAGGGCACAAGTCCATGTCCCCCCCCCCCCCCCCCCCCCCCCCTTCCTTCCCGAGGATATCGGAGAGCGATCTGATGATGAGGGAGGGAGAAGCTGTGCCCGGTTCTAGGTTCTTAGCGAGGAACTCGGGGAGAAACCGGAGGGAGACAGAGCCGTCCCTATGGAAGGCGATGTCCCTGGGGTACCACTGAGGGCATGGATCTCGCTACGTCGGCGAGCAGAAGCGAGTGCGAGGAGAAAAGTGGTTTTGAGAGAGAGGAGGTCAAAGGGGATGGAGGCTAAAGGCTCAAACGGCGGTTTCCTGAGTACGTCGAGGACGACGAAGAGGTCCCAAAGTGGTACGCGTCTAGGGGACTGGGCCTCGCATAAGGCAGCGCCCATAGAGATCTCTCTGAGCAGGAAGTCGTTGGCAAAGGAGGGCCCCCCAAGTTGACGAATGGTGGTACAGATAGCCAACCTGTAGCCGCGGATAGAGCTAGCTGACAGGTTTTTGACCGAGGAAAGGTGAGATAGGAAATTGCCCAATTGAATATTGATGGGTGTTCATGCAGGACGGAGTTATCTGAGCACCAGGTGATCCATCTCACCCAACGGTAGTCGTAGAGGGACTGTGCTGGATCTGCGAGAGGCCGTCGCTAAGTCCCGAAGGTCCTGCAAGGCACCTCCAACATAGAGCCTGTCTAGGACGGACTGGGATCTGTCTGTTTAGGAGGGAGAGGCAGATGTTCACAGTTGGGTTTGTACAGGAGCCAAGCGTGTAGGCGGAGCATCTGTGGGTTTGAGTGGGTGCAACCCGAGCGTGGTTGTCTGAGTATGTCCCAGCGCGGAGCCAGAGGGAATGGGGAACATGTGAAGAGACCTGAGGTCTGGAAACCACAACTGAGTCGGCCACCAGGGGGTGATCAGAATGAGTCTGGGTCTCTCCCGTCTTGCTTTCCTGATCACTCTGTGAAGGATAGGGAATGGAGGGAAGGCGTAGGCTATGAGACCTGTCCAGGGTAGGGAGAGAGCGTCGATTGCGTGCGCTCGAGGGTCGGGGACTGGTGAGACATAGACCGGGAGACGGTGGTTGAACTGGGTGGCAAAGAGATTGATCACTGGGGTGAATCAATGGGTCCACACAGTGCGTAGGGTGTAGCTGTTGAGGGTCCATTCTGTGTGTAGAAGGGATTTGGACCGACTGAGAGAGTCCGCCAGAACGTTGTGAGCTCCCGCTATGTGTCTCACGCAGAGGGTGATTCCCACTCCCAGCAAGTGGCACCAGCGGAGGAGGGCTTCTGCTCGAAGAGAGCGTTTGACGGGAGCGTGCCCCCCCCCCCCCCCCTTCCCCCCTTTGTTTATATAACAGGCTACCGTACAGAAGTGTTGTCTGTGAAGAGGAGAACGTGTCGGTGTGTGACGGGGGGTTGGAATTGGAGGAGAGCAAGTCTGACTGCCTCCAGTTCCAAGATGTTGATGTGCATTAGAGCCGTCCTGAAGTCCCACGATCCGGAGGCGTGAAGGTGGTCCATGTGGGTGCCCCAGCCCATGTTCGATGCGTCCGTGTAGAGTTCCAGTGGCTGGGTGGGACGGGAAATGGGAACTCCGGAGGTCCACGTCGAGGAATCCAGCCACTTGTCCGTGGCCCAGTGGAACCATGGACCCAAGGGGATGGACTGGTCCCAGCATCTGGAAGTCTGGGACCACCGCGATCGAACTCCCGTTGGAGTTGCCGTTTGAGGATCCTGCCCTGGGGAATGATGGTGGCCAAGGACTCCATCATCCCCAAGAGAGAAATCAGGGTTCTGGCTGAGGAGTGGGTGGATAGGCGTAGGTGAGAGATGAGGTCCGCGATGCATGTGGACCTCTCGTTGGTGGGGGCGACCATCAAGGTGCGGGAGTCGAAACTCATGCCCAGAAAGGAGAAGTGTTGACTGGGGGCGAGTTCGCATTTGTTCGTGTTGGTGACAAACCTTAGTTTGGAACAGAGATGTAGGAGTTGGGTGGTGTGGACCTGGCACAGAGCCTGTGAAGGTGCCAGGATGGAGTCGCTGATCTGGGACTGAGTGTCCGTCCTGAACTTTGCCGTCTTGAGGTACTTGTTGAGGGGTTAGAGGTCAAGTATGGGCCTCAACCCCCCTGATGTCTTGGGAATGACGAATAGGTGGGAGTAGAACCCCGGAGTGGGGTTAGTTAATTCCATGATGGCCTCTTTGAGGAGAAGATTTGATACTTCCTCCTGGAGTGCCTCCACTTGAGCGGGAGAAGGCTGGCGGGGGGAAGGGGGGGGGGGGGGGAGACAGCACGTGAGGGGAGGGTGTTCGGAGGCCCAGGTAGACGGTACCCCCTCCTCTAGGACCGCTACTATCTATGGGTTGAGACCCATCCGTCTCCACTGGTGGGCATGTCTGGAGACTGCCGGCGAGAGGAGGCGAAGGACCGAAGGAGGACAGGCCCCGGACTGGAGACGACAAGAGGGTTCTGTGATGTCCCGTGTCGTTCTGCAGTGTGGACGATGGTAGCGGTCTGCGTTCTCCCTCTATAAGCTCCCCCATGGCCAGGCACGGGGGGGGGGGGGGGGCGGGGGGGTGCGGAAGGACCTCCTGTCATTTCCGTGGGGGCAGTTTCTGTCGGCCAAACCGAAAATGTATATTGCGTGAATTCTTGTTTGGTCGAGCGAGGGTGGATGTGTGCTGCACAGGGCGAGCGGTGCCAGAGGAGGCAGGCTTCCGTTTAGGGGTGGGGCTCTGGAGAGTGGGGCTGAGGGGGGGGGGGGGCGTTTAAAGGAGCCGGGGGGTCGGAATAGACGGGGGAGAGGGGGGGGGGCATCGGACCGGGCCGCATAGGAAGCTGCCTCCTATTTTGTTCAGCAGTGTGTGTGATAAATGCAGCAGCGTAATCGCCAAAGAGCAACTGGTGTTGTCCCGGAATACACCGGAGGGCCGCTTTTTGCTTGGGGGAGTTTAGCTTTCTGTAATCTGAAGGAAAGCATCTCTGTATGCATGCACACATTTGTAATGGCTCTTGGCTACGCTGTCCGCCGCAGCTGAAAGATGATAAGATATCCTGTTCACCAAAATCTGCATCATCGGGTCCCAAAGGAACCGTATGTCAGTCTCATGTTGTGTGTCAGAGGCAGGTGACTCAGACGACACAGAGGCTGAGTCATCCTCCTCATGACAAATTTCAGCAGCACGTTGCATGAGCAGGTCTAAGAAGACGTGACTCACCGTAACGTGTTGCATGCCAAATCTGGCGATGCGATCCCATTCTGCCAGCGTTTTATGCAAAATAGATGCAGCAGAGGGAGGGGCCGGGTTTGGGATCAACCAGTGGTCAGATGGGGAGACGGCAAGTTCCCTGGCCGCAGGGTTGTCCTTACTGAAGAGGGAGGGATTGCAGGGATGCCGGGGGGTCCTGAGGAAAGTGCCTGCCCACAGGGGCTGCCCCCGCAGCCGAAAGTGACTCCTTCCCTGGAGGAGGGACGACCTGCGCACCCCGGGACAAAGTTGCTGGATGCTGCCATCTGGAAGGGAGAATTTGAGGTGTGACAAGTTTGGGGGGTGTACGCTTGGGCAGGGTGGCCTGAGCAAAGTGTGACACCGAGAAGATTTTGTCCAAAGGGAGGGTCTCCCTCAAGAAGAGGTTGGGGCACCATTGTTCAATGGCTGCGAAGTCACTTGAAGGTGAGAAGTATTCCTCTTCAACACCGTCCTCAAAAGCGGGAAATAGTCGTCCTGGGGAGGTTGAGGTGGTTCAACCGGAGGAGGCAATGGTTGGGGTGCATAGCCAAGAGGTCAACGGGAGAGGCGAGGGCGGGTCTCTGGTAGCTCCATGATCGGCGACAGACAAACGAGGGGAATGTCCGTCGTGCCGATCAGACAGCACCTGAGAGGGAGGCGGACCAAGGTCAAACCAGCGAGAGGAAGCTGGATGCCACAGACGACCGGAGAGCTGATGAGAGTCCGCATCAAGCCACTGGTCCTTCAGAGGGTCATAGGGCCACCGGTCCCTATGGAGGAAAGTGGGCTGTGGTGGCCCGGGGACAGAATTTCCATGGGGGCCCAGGTAACCTGAAGCACCAGGGGGGGGGGGGGGGGGTTGGGAAGCCAGTGGGCTTGCCGTGCCCCCGCCCCCCGGAGAGTGCACTGCCACATGCACATCCTGAGTACGGTCCATGCGGGAACCATGGTCGAAAGAGAGTAATCCCACGGTTGCCTAGGGGGGAGCGGTGGAGTGAGTGCCAGCCGAACCCCCTTCATGTCAGTCACCAGAGTGGTGGGGGGATTGAAGATCGCCCGCACCAGTATCTGGATCGCGCCATGACGGACCAGGTAGGTTACCCGATATCCCGCGGGTCAATCCTCCCCCTGGAGGAACAGGACCGTGGACGTTGCCCAAGTGGGGAACAGAATAAGTCCGACCCCCAACGTCCTGTGCCCCTAGGGGATGTGTCGCCAGTCGATCGGGGCGAATCGATCGGCATGGGTCCGGCTCACGCAGGTCCGGACATGTCGGGATCTGCGCGCCAGACCCAGGGTTTTGTCCAGTTTGGTCCAGTCAGGGAAAGGGCTCCACCCTGCCACCGGAAAAAGGGCGCTCCGCGTACACTAGTGGTGGCTGCAGCAATGTACTGTAGAGGGGAGTACCATGAGACTGAGAGCTATCAGTGGGGGGATAGCGGATAGACTGAGTCTCATCAAGGCAAGTGACGTGTGCTGATTCCGAGGCACTCGTGCCGGTCACAAAATCAGCATGCGGGAAAATACCCGGGTACTGCTGGCCGCGTGACTCAGCAAGATAGAGAGAGGAGAGAGGGTGGCCAAGTGCCGAGTCATTGCGCCGGCCACCCTCTCCCTTGTTTGTCTCAATAAGCGTTTGCAAAGTAGGGGGCAAGCTGGACTCACGCCGCAAAGATGGCGAACGGAGGGGACAGTGTTGGGGCGAGGGAGAAAACCGTGTAAGCTTACGCGAAGCTTTCCCTTTGTCTTTCTGATTATCTTTTAGTTTACTTCTGTCTTTAACATGTGCAACTTACCCCTTCCTACCCAAATGCTGTGAACGCAACTCCGCCGGCCTATTAGAGGAGGAGGCATGATGGCAATCATGGTCAAGCGTCCCCTCCGTTGAACCCCTCTCTAAGTTGGCCGTACGTTCTTCCACTGATGGAAGGATGGTTTGCTCCTTGGAATCGGAACGCTGGGCCTCCGGGGCAGAGAGGGACTACAGAAAGGCGTCACCTTCACCATCTTGGGCTGTGGTGGACGGAGCAAACACGGAGTCGACGAACACAAAGTAGAGACAAAATGGCAAAGCACGGGGCGAAGGAGTGATATCGATCGAATGTCAAGTGTGAAAAGACGACATGATGCGCGAGCGATCATAACCTCAAGCAGCTGTAATAAAAAGGGTTAGTGCAAGCCACAACAGAACAAGCAAGAAAGCAAAACACAAGCAATCTGCTAAAAAACAAAAGATAGGCAAGTCAGAGCAAGAAAACCTGTCCTTTTGTGGTGGAAGGCCGTAGCTGAATGAGGAACAGGAAGTTTGCACTGGCTTTCTGACTAAGACGGAAGTAGGGGTGTCCTGTTACTGCGTTAGCCACACAAAAAATTCGGCCTTCAGAGCTAACTAACTGCCGTAGAATGCTACTGTCTGATGTGGTAGAGTATATGATGCCAAAAAGCAGATTCTGGGTTCCTACAGACTCCCAATGAACATACAAACTGACATAAAAAGACAAAATTTAGAAAATTCACTGTGCTAGCACACACCACTTAACTCATACCAAGTCAAAAATTTTACCTTTGACTGTCATCATCGACGGCTTTTCTCTGTGAGGTGCTGGGAGTTGGTTCCCCTGTTGATGAATTTTTCCAAGCCGTGCTGTATTGCGCACCTCTGAAATTCAAAAACAGTCAACACCTGTACTGCCAAGGCTCCCGTTCAATGAGGACCACTCTGTTCCACACTTTTCTGCTTGTGTCCCTCAATATACTTGCAAGTGAAAAACAGTGTGATTCTCTTTTTTTTTGTCTACAGCTTTTAAACCCATCAACACAATGGGGTTTACCCTTTCAGTTCTGACTACTGGCTTTTTAACAATCTCGACCTGGTATGTTTTTGAGTTGGAAGATTGGGGCTGCTTTACTCCAACTTTAATACTTTAATGATAATCAACACATAAAAAGGGCACACCTGTGTATAAATTTAATTTTTCTTTCATGTATTAACTTTCTTTAATGTATTAAATTTTCATCGAGTTTGAATTATCCAGAGAGTCAAGGTCCCTTGATAAATAGGAACCTGAAGATCCTTCTTTACTTCATCAAGTTTTTTTTTTTTGTTTTCTATTGCGACAGGTTTTATAATATTTGTGACAAAATGTAAATGAACTAGACAGTGTCATTGTCAAATACTTTTTTTGATAAGTAAGTACATTTATATGGCTTCTGTATTTAAACTTTATGAATTATTTGCTATGATCATCCACTATGATTTTGTATAAAATTTGTCTCATTGTGACATTATTTTACTGGCTCATGGTATTGGCAGAAAAACCTCATCAAGTCATTCAAGATTTGCATATTAAAGGCAGCAACTGATACAAAATGGAAATAGCATCAAAATAATCTCTCTGCATTCATCATCTATGAACAGAATAACATTTAAACATGGTCGACTTGAACTGAGACTGACACAAAATCTCTCCATGGGTGCAGATGGTCATATGCGCAGTGCTGCAGGCCCTGACAACATCACTGGTAGGCTGTTGCGGGAACGCCATGATGCTCTAGCTCCGGCCTACTGTGAGCTCTTCCAGAGGTCCATTGACGAGGGCTCCATCCCAGCCATCTGGAAATCATCAACCATTGTGCCTGTTGCCAAGAAACGTTCTCCAGTCACCACGAACGACTACAGGCCAGTAGTGCTCACTTCTGTCCCCTTTAAATGTGCTGAAAAGATCATCCTTCGACTGCTGAGGTTGGAGACAGAGGGGCATCAGGATCCTCTTCAGTTTGCTTGTTCCCGCAACCAGAGTACTGAAGATGCCATCCTCACTCTCCTCCACAGTGTCTACATGCACCTCAAGAAGCCTACTCATACGCAAGGGTCCTCTTCATCGATTTCAGCAGTGCTTTCAACTTGATCCAACCCCATCTCCTTGTCACCAAGCTTCTCCGCTGCAATGTCAACCAGGTCCTCATCAGCTGGATCTTCAGTTTCCTGACTCAGAGAATGCAATGAGTCCGAGCTGGGCACGTTCTCTCCAACCCTGTGACCACCAACACTGGCGTTCCCCAAGGCTGCATGCTGTCTCCTGCTCTCTTCACCCTGTACACTGCCAACTGTCACAGCAAGGATGATTCTACTCTGCTGATCAAGTTCGCAGATGACACCTTGCTGACTGACCTCATCCTCAAGAATGATGAAACAGTGTACAGGCACGCCGTGGATGAACTGGCTGATTGGTGCAGCACGAATCATCTGGATCTGAATGTGTCCAAGACCAAGGACATTGTCATGGACTTCAGGAAGAACAAGCCCAGCACCCAGCTCCTCATCATCAATGGTGAGCCGGTCGAGATCGTCGAGTACTACAAGTACTTAGGTACTATCATCGACAACCAACTAGACTGCTCTCCCAATGCAGATGCAGTGTGCAAGAAGGCAAACCAGAGACTTTTCTTCCTGAGAAAGCTGCGACAGTTCCGTGTCAGCCCACAGATCCTCTATACTATTATTCCTTACTACATGCCTATTAGGGAATGTTATGTTTTACTGTTCAAATGCTTATACAGTGTGTGTGTGTGTGTGTGTGTGTGTGTGTGTGTGTGTGCGTGTGTGTGTGTGTGTGTGCGTGTGCATGTGTGCATGGGTGAAACCTACAAAACTTGATTTGACTGAAATAAGGCTGGGGTCCAGGAGCCGCCAAGGCCCCAGCAGGGTACAGGGGCAGTGTTTGGGGGGGTCCAGGGGCAAAGCCCCCTGGGCGAAATTGAATTTTGATTTGACATTCATTTTCTTGCACCACTTGCGATATTCATTGCCGTCATCATCAGTTTTGTTTAGCCACTGCCATCTCCATTTGTTTCTAATTTGGCCCTCGATGCATGCTACTGGATCTCCTTCTTTCAAAAAAGCCATGACTACTTAATTTCCGGAGCACCATACAAACTTTCGTTGTCAGCCACACGCGCCAATGTTAGTCTGTGAAGACGCCGGAAATACAGAAACAGCTACTTCCGGTAAGAGATCGAAAGCTTGGATCGAACACAAAATAGGAACTGATAAATTGTAATTTTTTTTTTTTTTTAATTGACAGAAGTTCCGTCAAGACTGAAAGTCATTTTGACGGATTTCCGTCCATAGACAGAAAAGTTTCACCCATGTGTGTGTGTGTGTGTGTGTGTGTGTGTGTGTGTGTGTGTGCGTGCGTGCATGTGTGTGTGTGTGTATGTGTGTGTGTGTGTGTGCTATTTTCTGCTAATGTGAAGGACCACCCCTTCCAAGATATCTTTATTATTAATCCATTTTGTTGTATCCCTGAATTATATATGACTTGATTGTCTTCTTTTATTGTTTAAATAATCATACTTTTTTGTGATATCATGGCATGGTAAGGAAATTATTGTTCTCATTTATTCCTTACTTGGTGCTTAACCCTTACGCAGCCGACATCGCCGTTTGGCGACAATGTGGCTGACCGCCGACATCGCTGTTCAGCGACCAACTAGGTTTACCTTACTCTCGATACTCTCACGATCCAAGTTCATGAGATAGAAAGCCAGCAATAAACGTCATAGTTGGTGGATGGTATGGCCCGTGCTCACAGCCATTTGCTTTGTCAGAACACTGTTCAGTTAAGTGTTTTATTGACTTTATACCCATTGTTTTTCCATTCACTATGACTTCACCACCAAGCACTTTACGTACTTGACCTTGCCGTACATTTACCACAGATCAAGTGCTGGGAATATTGAACAGACGGTCAGCTGTTCCTAATACAGATGAAGAAGACCCAGACAGTCACGAGGAAACATACGATAGTGAGGGCTTGACCAAATTATTGCAATGTGAGGCGTTGCACCATGGCCAAATGGTTGGGAGAGGCGTGCTGACGAGAGATGACAGATCAGACTTGATGCCAGCTTTCCGTGTGTGCCCCGTGTTTTAGCGTTGAGCCAGCCAGCAGTGACTGACTGTTGACTGACTATGTGAGGGAGTGAACTAAGACTTTCACATGAACTTCACACACAGGTTGTGGGCCGACACTTGCTGGTCGAGGTTGAAAGGGGCGTGGCCGACCGACACGTGAGAGGTGAGCAGCAGAGACATGTTTGAGTGGGATTTATGATCAGCTGAATGGTTCTCAAGGGTTCAGAGACCAACAGGCACATGAATGACTTTGTTTTCATAAAAAAATATTGCTTTCAACAGTCAGAGTGAAAGGGACATGTGTGTGTGTGTGTGTGTGTGTGTGTGTGGTTCCCTTTTTCTCTCTTACATGTGAACCAGTTAGGCATAACAATGTGTGTGTGTGTGTGTGTGTGTGTGTGTGTGTGTGTGTGTGTGTGTGTGTGTGTGTGTTCCCTGCTCAGACCTGCCAACCCCCTAAGAGACCAATGAGTAAGAATTGAAGCTCAGTGAGGCAGGAATGTGTAATTTCAGAGAGCTAAGAGTAATCAAACGTGACACTTGCCTTTTTTCAAACAAACACAATGCGATGAAATTGTTCGCACAATTTTTGTGAACTTTACTTTTCTTCAAAAACAAGCTTTTCTTTTAAGTGTCACAAGAAATCTTTACAAATTATGAAAATGTAGTTCTAATACACTGGAAACACACACAAATCCCCTACACCAAAATTTATAACACACTGGAAATTCTGTACACCAACACTTCCTGCATGCCCACTTGAGTTCACTGAACTTTTGACCAAGTTTTTTCTTTTTCGCATCTTGTCCAGAACTTTCTGCTCCACGTTTCCACATTTTTGTAGCTAAAACTTCAAAAGGACGTCAACTTTGCTGAATGGTAAAGATGGTGAAACAAACTGCGCATGACCAGAAACGCTTCTTGAAGATTACTGGTTATACGCATGGCGCCGTGCGTGTCTGTACATAAGCCGATTTTTTCATCCGTTTTTTTGTTGTTGTTGTTGAAAACTTTCAATGCGTAATTTTTTGGCTAACTGCATATGGGCGTAAGAATTATCACTTGGGCGTAATAAATTACGCGAAATGCGTAATGGTTGGCAGGTCTGCCTGCTATTGGAGTAGTTGGATTTATGGCTGTGTCTTCCATTTTTCTGTTGGATATACCATACTTTCTGGTCTTCAATTGTGAGTGGAGTATCTTTCCTCCCTTGTTGAGAGTTTGTTGGCATGCTTTCTTCATTTTTTATGTTGAGAAGAAACATAACATTCATTTTTTTATTTCGCTTTTTTTTGCACTTGAAATTACTAAAAATTTGAAATTGTTGTTGACTAACCATTACTAACATGTTATAATATAATAAAAGTAGAGTGTATCTCCTCCATTTTACAAAAAATATCATGAGAATTGGTTGTTTAGTTCCAAAGATATCCGCGTTTCACATATGCTGGTATAAAAGAAGAGCTTTTTTGGAAAAATGGCTGGCGATGGGGATTTATGCAAAATAGAATGTCTGGCGGAGAAAGGGTTAACAGGGAATATCATGTTGTCTTGTTAAATTATATAAATACATGTGTGTGTGTGTGTGTGTGTGTGTGTGTGTGTGTGTGTGTGTGTGTAGGACCACCCCCCATCCAAGCCATTTTTACTGCAAATATCTTTTTTATCCCTGAATTATATTTATCTTTGATTGTCTTCTTTTTACTGTTTAAACAATCATGCTTTTTGTGATATCATTTCTTGGTATTGAAATTTTGTTCCTTTTATTCCATACTTGGTTTAATAGAGAATGTTATGTTTTTATAGTTAAAATGTTTATAGAAGTCTGTTTCCAATTATCACTCCCCTATGAATTATCTCCCTTCAGTCTCTCTCTATCTCTCCCTTCAGTCTCTCTCTCTCTCCCCACTTCAAACATCTAACTTAGCAGTAAATCTTTTATTCCTGATTTGTATTTAACTCTGCAGGTTGTTTTTATACTTTAAGTAATTATACATTTTGCAACATTATTGATCTTTTGAATTGTGCTATTGTTTTTGTTTTCTTTTTCATACTTAACTTTCAGCTTATCTTGGAGCGTTCTGTTTTACAGCTGGAGTGTTTATTTAAGTGTGGTGTTAACATTGCATATGTGATGGTGGTTTGTGGTGGTGATGTGAGCGCCTGTGCTAGTGTGTGTGTGTGTGTGTGTGTGTGTATGATTCTGTTTTGGCAGGGTGTGTGCATGTGATTCTGTATGTGGTGTGTGTGTATATGGGTGGTGGGGGGTGGGGGAGGGGTGGTAGGATGTGTGCATGCATGTGTTAATATATATATATATATATATATATCTTCAATTATAAACAAAGCTTGCTCTTATGTCTTAGATTGAAGAAATAGGGGGAGATAAGCATTCATATCTGCAGTGGTTGATAGTTCTGCCTAACTAACAGTATGTGCTTGAGTGGGTGAATGGGGAATAATAAATGCTTCTCAAAATGAGCCTTCAGCAAGCTTATAGTCTCCAAGGGGGAGACAATCTCCAATAGGGAGGAAACTCACTAACATATAACTCCTGGTCAGATACCGGTATTTCGAAACCTGATTGTTTCTCCTCAGTGACCGCGGAAAGTGGTAACTTGGCTCCTCTGCCTTTTCGGTTTTAAGAAGAATACAATCCCCGAAAAAGGCTGGTGTGCAATACCGTAGTATGTTTGTTGAGTTTTCAAAAAACCAACCAAAGGTGCCACCTAAGAAGCAAAAGAAAATCATGAAAGAGCAAAACAAGCTACATTTTCTTGTGAAAAGTAGAAAATATAAAATATATATATATATATATATATGTACAGACTGACACAGGATGGATAAATGAATTTACTAGGAATGACCGAGCACAGTGGAAAGAGTGGAATATTTTTAATGATATACATGTTTATAATTTGTTGTAATATGTGAATTTTCATGATGGCACCACAAATTTTCCTTGTATTCTATGAGGACAAATACAATATTGTGTATTGTGTATATACATTCATATGTGTCTGACCAGAGGCTGGGGACTGGCAAAGGAGCTCAACTTTTGACAAAACAATACATCCACTTACATCCTTTTTTTTTCTAAAGGGCCA
This sequence comes from Conus canariensis, assembly GCA_033310375.1. NCBI lineage: Eukaryota > Metazoa > Mollusca > Gastropoda > Neogastropoda > Conidae > Conus > Conus canariensis. Next base: position 71,184,401 of record CM065726.1, on the reverse strand, counting down.
ACAGAGCCGATGGGTACAACTGTAGTCAGATGTTGTTTCTTTTTCATTCCTAAATTCACATCTCAGAGGTTCACCAATTGTGTATGTGATCATTTTTCACTGCACCATGAAGGCAGACACAGGCCATATTTGGAGATGACTGATCCTTGAAAACGTCACTGGACATCATCCACGCAGGAGGTGAAAGTGACTCTACGGACACAGGTCTGAATCAGTCAGGTATTATGAACTTGTTAAAAAGAAAAAATCAGTTTCATCATGATGCCAAGTACACCAATCTAGCTATATATGCTATATGACATCCACTCGGCATGAGACCACAGTGTGCAGCATTTATTGCAAGATGACTGAATGAATTAACAGCTAACAAAATCACACATATACACACACACATAGACACACACACACATAGACACACACACACTTGAGAAGAGAACCTCATGGACAAGACTGTTTCTTTTCTTTCTTTCTTCTTGTTTTCTTTTTCTTTTTTTTTTTTTTTTGCTGTCTTATCTTCTGTGCCACCTCAATAGCAGTGCACCCATGCTGCTCATTCCAACACCCCATGCATAGCCACAGCCTGGCCCAGCCCACTGCAGCCCCAGCACTGGCAATCCACAGGGAGCAGTCAGTCATCAAGAGGCAAATCACCGGAAGAACACTGCACTGCTGCTGAGTGACTTCAGTGGTGGTCAGTGACGCCTGTTTTGATTCAATATATGCAGGACACCACCTACTAAGCCCCCTACAGAAGACAAGAACTGCTTAGTCACAGAGCCGGAGAGAGTGAGCTCTCCCTCCAGAAGGTTTATGGACGAGACTTGGCTGCAGGCAGATGCCTGACCATTGCATTAATCCAATAGGCTGGTCAGGCCTTGGAAATAACAAACAAACCAAAAAAGAAGACAAGACATCTAAAAAATTACTAGACATGACATACAGCAAACAGAAAACCAGGTTGAAATACAGTATCGTCTGACAAATTCTGTTTCCAACCACTACTATTCTTGTCTGTTTGATTGTTAGCTGAACACTTATAGAATCAACTGATGCATACACCCTCGAATGTATCACACAGGCTACGAGGATTGTCTGTATGGCTGTTGTAAATCACCTGACCACACTCTGCCTATACAGGATTTCACAGACTTTGCGGAAAATGAAGACTAATGCTCAGACTTACAGCAGCTGAAGGCAACCTTCACTTTAGCATCACACAAACGTCAGTGAAGATCCCAGGGTCCAGCCTGAATATAAAAGTCATGCCTATTTCAGGATAGCCAACTGTGTCACCGCTCATTGTGTGGTACTTTGAGAGTATATCTAACTTCACAAAGGCCTATACAAGGCAGACTGTGAGCAAGTGTATATGTGTGTGTGTGTGCGTGTATGTGTGTGTGTGTGTGTGTGCGTGTGTGTGTGTGTGTGTGTGTGTGTGAGTGTACTGATGTGGTTGTGGACATGTGTACTTATACATACAGGCTCTCTCTTTTTTACTTTCTCTCACACACACACACATGCACACAGGTATGCACGCACACACGCACGCATGCAAACACGCACGTACGCACAAACACACACACACACACAAACACAACACACACAACATAGGCATGCATGTTCATCCATGAACATGAATGAATTTCACTAATTGCTAAGAGTTTACGTTTTAATAAACTGACACTCTCCGTCTTCAAATGACATAAAAATGTACAATGCATAAGGACTAAGGTCTCTCTCAGGATCTAAACAATATGAAGTACATGCACACAAACTTAGCCTACACACACACACACACAAAACCTGTCAGGTAGTATGCTATTGTCCTCAAAGTGTTGCACAGTAGGGTGATGGGCTGTAACGTGGACTGACACCTACCCAAAATGACTTACCTTTAGGACTTGGCCACCAACATTGTCTTGACAATGCAATGAGCTATCTATTGCTTTTCAAAGCACTGCTATGGACACAAGCTGATTTCACTATCTGATTTACAAAAATGTACAGAAATAAAAACTAAAACAAAAGTGAAAAAGAAGGAAAAAGACTACTCACGGTATCAAACAGTCTCTCAGCTCCTGACGTTCTCTATCTTCCACAGGTTCATCTGATCTCAGTGGTATCAAGTCATCTTCTGTAAATCTGACTGTAGTTCAGGATATTTTCTTTTTTCCTTTGTTCTTGACAATAATGAAATAATGATAAACCCTTTAAGTACCGATCAAACTCCACTTTCCGCATCTCCTGATCTACCTGAAAAAAGAAGCATACTCTACATTTCACTTCAATATGGTTATTATTTGGAAAGGGTTGAGCATTAAAACACCATGTTTTCAGCTATAGCTGATGTGGGCACCATTTGTAATATTCTTCAAAACCACATGATGAAAACTTTTTCCTCCTCACTTTGTACTGAGTGCAACTGGCAAAAAACAATAAGTGACAGAGGATGGTCCATTTAACAAGACTGTGGATGATTTAGCAGCCCAGACTCCAGTAAAACTTCAATGACTCAAACATCAGTATAAACTGTGCACATGTATTTGAAATTGATTCAAACTTACAAGACATAGTGTCACTCTGTCTTATATTTCCCATCTATTATGAACCTGCAGGTGACTCTTCTGCAAAGGTAAAGCCATGCACAGAGTGGACAGAGAAACTGTCATGGCTGACAAGAGTGTTTCTCTTAGCTACATTGTAAGCTTTGCATGATGTATGCAAGGGTAGGTGGGGATGGATGGATTGCAATGTGGGTGTGGGGTCAATGGGGGGGAAGATAAAAGGGAGAGAGTGTTCTGGCTGTGTTTGACTTCAGTGAATAGTGCATGCACCACAAACTGAGTTGCAAATGCAAGATTTTGAGCTTTTGCGTACACTCTTCTTCTTCTTTTTCTTTTCATCTCACAGATAGAAGTTTAGCCCTCTGACCTGCCCTTTGAAACTGCAAAGAACATATATTTTGCGTAATAGCAACCTCATTTTCTCAGCCTCGTTGATATGATCCAGCAATGATCTTTTTCTGCAGTATGATTATTAATCAAGTATGTGAACAATAAATTCATGAAACTTGTCTGCGAAACATATCATTCTAAGCATCTGGCAAACTTGCAAAAGTTTACTTTATGTGAACAAGCTCTTACTACCTGCAGAACTTCAGTTTTAATCATACCATCTGAAATACAGCACCCAGATCAGCACTTTAGTAGCAGAGGACAGGAAAAAAAAATCTGACCTAGGCACTATTCAAACAAGACATTGCTAAGATTCAGGCAAGAAGGGAAGGGGGGAGTCTGGTTTCCTTGATGGTTTCCACTACCAAGCCATTGCTCTTCTCACTTTGCAACCTATCTAGCAACCAACTGGAATTCAGAGCCAGACACTGAAACATTGATGGATGGCTGACTGTGGCAGCATGATAATCTCAAGGGGTGATACAAGGCAGAACTGGAATGAGCATCAGGCAAGATATACCAGTGAAATAACACACACACGCACGCACGTATGCATGCATGCACGCACATGCACACACACATACACACACACACATGTGTGCACGCGTACACACACACAAAACAGAAAAGAAAGAGGGAAATGCTAGCCGGAAGAGACATACAAAAAAACAAACCATCTAGAAAAAATAAACTTACCACAACACACACACAAACAAAACATTGAAGAAAGAGAGAAAGAGACAGTAGCACTGTACACCCAAGCCATTCCCTGCACAGAGAAAAAAAATAGTTTTTTTTTTCAAGTGCTTCTTTAACAGTTTTTCCTTCAGCATTTTGCACATGGAGGACTCCAAATTCAATCCACTATCGCGTTCCTACACTGTAAGAAAATCAAAGAATGTTTTGAAGACCTCTAGGGGATTTTAACAGAATTTTTAAGGACAGACTGTGTACCTCTCTTGAGCAATTGTCATACAGTAACATGCATGTAGTGGTGTGACATCAGGCAGTTCTTCTGTTCACTTTGAATTCTCTTGATGTATCTTCTACACTGCTATCCTCACACCTGCTACACTATCCAGCACTGACCTTTACACCTAGCAATACAACTTGAATACTTCTCAGGACTAGACTGGCAATCCTTTGCCAGGACCACTTCTGAAAACACATGGACTTTCAATCCCATGATCCCAAGGCTATGATCATCTACACAGCCTAGAGCACTGTCCAGTTACATTACAAGGCATGCTAAGTCCTGGAAGGACCCTGGAAACCCGGTGTTAACACGGGCTACACCCAAATAAGTCAAGTCTTATTGATTAGTTTCATCCCTCTGGGTGGATTAGTCAATGTACTGGATATGTGGCAAAAGAACAGTTAAGCCACCAGACCACATCAGGCAGGGTTTGCAGCGTGATGAATAACTAGTGAAAAAAGTAAATCAATATATTAAAATAATATGGTTCTTATGAATGACATTTGGTGATGCCTGATCTATTCATTAATCAAACACCATCTGTGTCACCATTTCAGAGGTGTGGTGTGTGTGTGTGTGTGTTTGTGCATGTGTTCACACATGTACGTGTGTGTGTATGTGTATATGTGTGTGTGTGTGTGTGTGTGTGTGTGTGTGTGTGTGTGTACATGCGTGTGTCTATGCGAACACACTTGTGGGTACATCTGTATGTTTGTAGGTGCCTGCTTGCCAGTCCGGGTGCATATGCCCATACATGTGTGTATGCTTTTATGTGCGGCCACACACACATAATTATGTGTATGCACATGTGCGTTATGGGTGTGCGTCCATATGCATGTCAGTGATAATTATTTCCTAAAATGATTTAACAGTTATTTTGCACCGAAGTGGATGAAGGTAAGTGATTGCTCGTTCATTTTCATTGTCCTGAGTGTATTGTATCTTGCCTGAAGAAGACCTAGAAGGTCGAAACGCGTCATATTTTGTCTTGTGATTTGTTTGGCTATTTTTTTGACGGTGCGTTATCACCAACATTTCAAATCTATTTAATAAAAATTAGGGGGGGGGGGGGGGGGGGGGGGGGGGGGGGGGTCAGACTCAGTGTAAAAAAAAACTTGTCTCCACATTTTCAGGGGGTCACAAAAATATTTAGGGGAGTCACACTTTATAACTTCTAGAAAATGTACTGAAAAACCACACACACACACACACACACACGCACATGCGCATATGCATGCATGCACGCATGCGCACACATACACACACACACAAAGCGTATTCTGACTGGCTCACACACATAAATACACAAAGAAAGACAGAAATAGATAAGAAAGGTGCTAATAATAAAGTTGCAAAAACATTCCAGATAATGCTAAACATTATTTATTCAGATTCATGTTCCAATGTTAGTAAAGTATTCTCATACTAAATGAATAAATGAGAGCACTTACACTGGCAGGATTTTAACAGTGAAACTTGATAACAGGATGTCTTCTTCAATTACCATCACAGAATGTCCAATATGTGAGCCATTTCCATCAGCGTTGAAATATTTTATTGCTTGACCATATTCCAGTCACCATGCAATAATAATGGAAACCCGGTGACAAAAAGGAGGCAAGTGATGAATATTCGTGGAACCTTTGACAAAACTATGTAGGTTGGCCACTCTTGCACTGTGCGCAACACATTCGTATGCCCATAATGGAGCCATTCTAATTATCCGAACTGGTCATGTTGCATTGACCACTAGACTTTTTTTCCATATGCTGGATCATCATCCGAAACAACAGCTGCACTGTCGATTTTCATTCTGAAAAGCCGAATTTCATACAATTTTCTGTGCTATTTGTGCTTGGTCGAATCATATGATTGTGGTCCAATCATAGACTGGGTAGTCTATTTTGACAACTCTTGTTGGCTTTCAGTAAAGAGTTCTCAAGCAGAAGTTGTTCATCGATTCAGAACATTCTAAAACGTAAAGTTAAATTTTTAACAACTTCCACTGTGGCAGATGCGACGAAAGCACTTTTCTGTGACATGCTGCTCGGGGGTTGTAATCCGTACAGGAGAAAATCAATGCGTCATGGTAAACTTTGGTATGATTTAGTGACGCACAGAACTTAATTCCAGTGCATCACGTGGGAATTTTATGGGTCTTGAGACTTGCCTGTATGGCTATGGACTTATGGGAAGAATGACTATTCAGAGGAAGGTGACTAATGTTTGATGGTTGTTTAGGTTTGATAAATATATGCCACACTGTAATGCAGTGACTTTGCTCATCAACAGACACGTCTGCAGAACAAGACTCTAGTGCTCTGTCTGCATCCATGGTAAGAAAAGTTCGACAGAGAAAGGATACTGTGGTTTTCCATACTCTTCTGTGTCATCCCCATCCACATCAAGATCTCCTTCATCATCTGATTGTCTCTTACTATTATTGGTCTGGAAGCCTGAACCTGTCAACAAACAGAAATAACAGCAAGAATAACCAACCACCTCCTTCAATGCTGCTGAGAAATTTAGCTGCACAATTCAGTCAACACGATATCAACTCCTTTCATTTATCTCAATGTGAGAATAAAGCCCTTCTGATTCTGTCTTCCAAACTGAATCCCCTACCCCCATCCTTGCCCCAAAATTAATGAAATGGCTTTTTTTTTCTAAATAGCAGAATTGACAAAATATGAAGAATTTTTCTCCTTACACACAGAATTTCATGCCTACAAAAGAATGATGTCTCACTGACCTGCAAAGCCTCCCTCCAGCATGGTGGTGGCCCTGACACGTGTCTGTCCCGCCCACGTGTATTCCTCATATTGCTCCCCCTCTCCTTCCACATCCACTACTGCCTCTTCGTCTTCCTCTTCCTCCTCTCCCTGTTTTTGCTGTTTACAAAAATGTTCGTCACACTGCAAATGACAAAGAAAACAGGGAGCAAACTTTGTTCCATTCCTCACATCCCAGTAAATAATTACTAATAATCGGGGGATGGAAGGGGTGAAAAAGGACTGTAAATTCATAGATGATTTGCTAACTTTCTTCCGGCACTCTGTTGCCTTCAGACAGGCTACCAAGGAAAGGCTTCACACAACTGCCTAAAGCTTGCTTTCTTCCCATTCCAGTACCAGTGATGCTCTCATAGGAGCAGATAAATTATCATGTGGAAAGCAGGATATGGTTTTGTCATGTCCATATGCATCTGTCTGTATTCATTCTACGATTTAAGGCCTGTTTAAAAACAGTGATATAAGACCAACTCTGTTTTCATAATTGCACTGTCTGTCTGTGTATGTAGTTGTTTGTGTATTAGTCTGCCAGAAAGAAAATTTTGAAACCTTGACAGGTTTTCTAATATTTTGCCAGATTGTCTGCAAGATGTATATTAGACAAGAGTTTTTTGGGTGACACTGACAAAACCTGACAGCAAACAAGGAAAACAGTTATACATTTACCAACTCAATTCAGACCTACAAATACCTCACTATGATAGGTTTAATCCTTACGCCGCCGACGTTGCCGTTCGGCGACAACGTGGCTCACCGCTGACGTCGCCGAAAAGCGACCAACTAGGGTTACCAAACTCCCGATACTCTCACTCTCCAAGTTCGTGAGATAGAAAGCCAGCAATAAACGTCATAGTTGGGGGATGGTCTGGCCTGTGCTCACAGCTATCTGCTTTGTCAGAGCACTGTTCAGTTAAGTGTTTTTATCGATTTTATTCCGATTGTTTTTCCATTCACTATGACGTCACAACCAAGCACTTCACATACTCGACCTTGCCCTACATTTACCACAGATCAGGTGCTGGAAATATTGAATAGACACGTCAGTTGTTCCTGATTCAAATGAAGAAGACCCAGATAGTGACCAGAAACAATAATATTATAGAACAGCGAGAGCTTGACTGAATTACTGCAAAGTGAAGCGTTGGACCGTGGCCTAATGGTGGGGAGAGACAAGCAGACGAGAGATCAGACCACGACGCAGGCTCAGCGCGTGTGCTCAGTGTTTTGGCGTTCAGCCAACCAGCAATGACCGACTGTTGAAAGCCTGTGTGATGGGGCAAGCCAGGCGAATAGCTAAGACTAGTAAAAGGCAGTGAACTTCACTCACAGCTGGCTTGCACGTTGAGGTTGAAGGAGGCGTGGCCGACTGACACGTGTCAGAGGTGAGCAGCAGAGACGTGTTTGAGTGGGAGTTATGATCAGCTGGAATGGCTCCCCAGGATTCAGAGACCAACAGGCACATAAATGACTTTGTTTTCATAAAAAGATATTGCTTTCAACAGTGAGAGTGAAAGGGAGTGTGTGTGTGTGTGTGTGTGTGTGTGTGTGTGTGTGTGTGTGTTCCGTTTTTCTTTCTTACATGTGTACCAGTTGGGCATAAGAATGTTTGTGTGTGTGTGTGTGTGTGTGTGTGTGTTTGTGTGTTTCCTGCTATCGGAGTAGTTGGATTTATGGCCGTTTCTTCCATTTTTCTGTTGGATATACCATACTTTCTGGTCTTGAATTGTGAGTGGAGTATTTTTCCTCCTTGTTGTGACTTTGTTGGCATGCTGTCTTCTTATTTTACGTTGAGAAGAAACATAACATTCATTTTTTTTATTCTGCATTTTTTTTGCACTTGAAATCACTAAAAATTTGAAATTGTTGTTGACTAACCATAACTAGCATGTTATAATATAATAAAAGTACAGTAATTCTTCTCTATTTTACGAAAAATAGCATGAGAACTGGTTGTTCAGTTCCAGAGACATCTGTGTTTCACATATGCTGGTATGAAATATGAGTTTTTTGGAAAAATGGCTGGTGATGCTGATTTATGCAAAATAAAACGTCTGGCGGTGAAAGGGTTAAAATTTGTTATGTGCTGTGGCAACACTATCATATGGCCATGCAGACACATGACAGATCAAACTGTAACTGGCAGACCTGAATATTCTTCTGAAGACGGCATATTCTGGACACAACTTTACTTTTAATAGCTTCTTCACTCAACAGTTTCTTCATAAGGCATCTTGGCAGAAGAGGTTTTGCTGTTGAACATTAGTAAGATGACTGCCAGAGCTCAATAACTTAAAAACTGAAAGCATTTAATGTAAAATCATCAAAAAGAAACTGGCTGGTACATTTACTGTGAACATACTACACCATTTTTTCACTTGCTGTATTTTTGATTATCTCATAAATGATGAACAGTTGAAGTATATGGTTGAACAGGTCTGCACTAGGCATAGAGATAGCAGAAAGAAGAAAGGCAATATTTCATGCCACCAAAGCACAGGGTTAGTCCCACAGGTCTGCATTAGCATGGAAACTAACTGCACGAGGATAGCACGGCCACAGCCTGAGACCACACACTCATAGAATCAGTCCTACAGGTCTGGACACAGAGTCAGACAGCAACTTGACAGAAAGTCAGCAGCGTAATACCATTCACACACTAACCCCACAGGTCTGCTCTGGACATAGACAGAGACAGTAAAAGAAGAGTAAGGCTACAGCATCACACCATCCACGCACAAGATCAGTCCCACAGGTATGCACTTAGAGACAGATTGCAACCAGATAGATAGGTAGTGTCACAGCATTCACACAGAATTTGTCCACAGCTCTAAGCATAGACACAAAAAGTAAAAGAACTGAAAGCTGTAGCATCACACCACATGTGCTAAGAATTAGCCCCAGAGGTCTATACTAGGTGTAAAGACAGACAACAACACAACAGAAAGGTGGCAGCATCACACCACCTACATTGGTAACATATAAGATAGGTCCCCTTTTCTGACCACTGCTTTCAACCATATTGTTTTTAGCCTAACAGACAATGCAAGCCATCTCTAGACTGTTAGCCTATTAAAAGATGAAAAGCCAACTTTTGAAACCTCTTCATCTGGATACAAAGATGACATAAGGAAAGAAAAACACTGTCTAACCCCCTACACTGCCACTGTGTGATTATCACAAAAAGACTGCAGCATCTATGGGCAGACAGATAAGAGTGCCAGTACCACTGTCTGTTTTGTCTTCTTTCATAAAAGGCACACTACATTTTTTGGATGCAGTGACAATACCTGTAAGTTCTATACAACATGCAGTTATTCTCTTTCAAATCCATGGGTAAAACCAGGAAAAAAGGAAAAGCAGGAAGGCTGGGGATCCAGGGGACACCTTAGGCCCCTGGTGGCGTCAAGGAGCATACAAATATCCAAGGGTGGGATGGAACTGGGGTGGTCATCAAATTTCTTTTGAAACTTGGGGTCAAAAACACAGTCATATGCAGGGTTTGGGGGTTCAGAGGATAGATTCAAACTGTAGTTCAAGCTGAGTTTCGGCCGACAATTTGAGAGAGATGGTTCTCCTACCTCAGCTTACAGGCTGTAGCCACAGGGATGGTGTGGAATGCACCTAAACAGAGTCTAAGCCCTTGATGGTGGATAGGATCAAGACTTTTCAGGTAAGAAGATTTGGCCAAGTCGTAGACTACACACTCATAGTCCAGTTTTGAGTGAATCAGAGCCCTGTAAAGATGGAGGAGTTTTCTTATCAGTGCCCCAATCCATGTGTGCCACAACTCGAAGAACATTGTGATTTTTGACAAGCAGTTTTTGAGTGCTGAATGTGACTTTTAAAGTTCAGTTTTTGATTAAAAAAAATAACAACCAGAAATTTGGCTTCTTTGACTACTTAAAGGTGGATTTGAATACTTGAAAAACGGGTGACCTATCCCTCTTCTAAATGTAACTTATAAAACTGCATCAGCCTGTATTATAAACAGAATAAACACTGTTCTACTAAAACTCATAAATGAGAACCAGACGGGTTTCATTCCAGACAGATACACAGACGACAGCTTACGAACAATATATGATTTAATTCATTATTTAGAGGTGAATCACTTACCTGGGTTATCAATTTCTGTCAATTTTGAGAAAGCTTCCGACTCAGTTCACTGGTCATATATGATTTAAGTTCTACATGCACACGGATTCGGAAAAGGAATACAACAATGGAAGTCTCACGCCACAGTGAATAGGAAAGTGTCTTCAAGTTTTTTCTATTAGAAAAGGATACCATCAAGGGGATCCTATATCTCCCTATTTTTTGTTTTTGTGTTGAAATACTAGTGACCAAAATATGGAAAGATTACTACATCAAAGGCAAACAGTTAGAAAATCCAGAATTTGGATAAATCAGTTTGCTGATGACACTGCCATTAATGCTTGGATATTCACACAATCATGAAACATATGAGAATTTTCATTTCACTATCTTGCTCCTAGAGTTCTTTAAATACCTTTTTAAAATGAGCAAAACTCAGCCATCTCTTACTCAGTATCTAGAGCAGCTCCATTATTGATACAAAATAGAGAAACACTTATCTTATGCAACACGGGTTGTGCCCATATTCTTTCTGGATGGAAATGCTATGAACGTAATTAAAATAATTGATTCCAGTGGAGCATGTTGCATGTACTATGATTATCTTTATACTATTTTCTACTCTTTTTTTTTTAAATACACTTTAAGAATGAAAGGTCAAGTTCATATAGTTTTATGTTTGTGTGTGTGACACATGCTAATTTCATCTTCTACCTTATAGTCTCTGCCATGCCTGTTAGACATAACAGAAAGCCATAGTTCTGTAAACGCTGTGGTAGATTGGCATTAGGTATAACACAGTAACATATTATGCCTTTTTCGTATTATTATTATTATTATTTGGGGGGGGGGGGGCTTCTTCATGTCATGTCTGCTTATCATTTCTGTGTGTGTGTGTGTGTAATGTGTGTGTGTGTGTGTGTGTGTGTGTGTGTGTGTGTGCGTGTGTGTGTGTGTGTGTGTGTGTGGTGGTAACAATAACAATAATAACAACAATAACAATAAATTTTATTCAGTCTTTGCAGGCCATTTGGCCCATATTGACAAGGAGGTTTACATTCAACCACAGCAGAATTCTGGACAACATTCCGTGTTAAATAGCGCATGATATACAATATCCTGTATTTTCAACATCTTATTTTTAAGCTTTCTACAATATACATAGCAGTTTTGAATGCAAGATTTCCTTTAAGGTTTCTACATAGCAATTGAACTTTTAGTGTGTTAGGAAAGCGACAATAATACACAGGGATGTATTTATTTCTTAGATGCAAGTACTTTGGGCAAACAAAAAGAAAATGTACAATGTCTTCAATGTGATTTCCACTGCATTGTTTGCATTCAGGGTCGTTTCTTAAACAACCAAAACGTGGAACACCATTTAGATGTAATCTGTTACTTCTTAGCAAGCAAATGGCTCTTCTATGAGCTACTAAATCTAAACTTGTAATGTAGTTAGCTCTTATGATTTCTGGTTGATACAGACTGTAATCCTCTTCATGAGATATGGAATCATGCCAAATTTGTTGTGACATATCTTTCAGCCTATTCCTAAACTCTTCTAGAAAGAATTTACTATTTTCAGGGTTTTGCAGAGCCCAGACCTGACCAAATCCACACTTGCATAGCAGAAGTCTGATTTCTGATGCCCAGTTCTTTCTGCCAGCTGAGTCATGTGCACGCAGCATATCATAACACTGTTTGGGGTATCTGTTGTTTGGCATGGTAATGAGTCTGCACCAGCATTTGATGAGACGAGTTTGAGTATCAATCAAGATAGGAAATCTTCCACATTCACCTAAAGCTACATCATTTTTCACATCCCTACCTACACCGAGTATCATTTTACATATCTTAACTTGCACTTTTTCTATAGCATCGTATTTCTGAAATCCCCAAATTTCCGATCCATATAACAGAATGGGCTTAATTTTTGTATCAAATATTTTGAAAACCATGTCCACTGGGAGTGCTTTAAATCTGAAATATAACCTTTTTATGCCTGTTAAAGCTCTAAGGGCTTTACCAGAAAGAGCTTCTACATTCTTAGTCCATTTCAAGGTAGATGAAAAAATGACCCCCAGATAATTATAGCAAGATTCAACCTTTATCTCTGCATCATTTAGATTCCATTTTTCACTTTTTTTGTTAAATCCTCCATTTTTGAATACAACTACTTTAGTCTTATCCATGTTTACCTTCAGACCCCATTTTTTACAATATTTTTCTAGACAGTCGATCTTCTTCTGTAGGTCTAGAACAGTGTCAGCAACAATTGCAATGTCATCAGCGTACATAAGGAGGAGAATACCCAATGGATCTCCCAGTATATCAATACCTCATGCACCACAACCAATTAACTCTGTCTGAAGTTCAGATAGAAATATAGAAAACAAAAGGGGACTCAAAACACAGCCTTGCCTAACACCAGATAAGCACTCAAAATATTCTGTAATCTTATCTCCAACACACACAGCTGCCATCACATTCTTATACATACCTTGAATTGTGCCAAACAGTTTACTATGGATCCCTCTGGACAGCAGAATGTAAAGAAGTTTACTTCTATTTACACAGTCGAACGCTTTTGAAAAGTCTACAAATAGTGAATAAAATCGTCCACATTGTTTGCTTAAGTATTTTTGCACGAGAGATTGCAGAGAAAATATGTTGTCTATTGTACTATAGCCTTTCCGGAAGCCTGCTTGGGCTTCAGGGATAGTTTCATGTTCATTACAATATTGAGTCAATCTGTTATTAATCACTGTATTATATATTTTACTAAGCACATTCAGCAAAGAAATACTTCTGTAGTTATCAAAACAACCTCGATCACCCTTTTTATGTAAGGGAAAGATTACTGCTTTTGTCCAGCTTTTTGGGTAAGTTCCGCTACTAAACACTTTATTGAACAAGGGGTGTAGAAACTTAATGAGTATGTTTGCTCCTGCATGGACCAGGTCAGTGGGCAAACCATCTGGCCCGGCAGCTTTACCCTTCTTCATTGCATTAATTGCTTTGAATATCTCAGTTTCTGATAGTTTATTATCATGATCAAAGTTATGACACTCTTCACAAGTTTCAGAACAGTGATCCTGTAATGTACCAGAAATTTCTTGTTCAAAATCTTCATCATGTACATTTTGTTCAGGTGACAGTAAGTTTTTGAAATATTCATACCATTTGTTTGGTGTAATCGTATTTGAACTTTTTGAACTGCTGGCTGTAAGAGACTTTATTTTTTGCCAAAATGATTTAGAGTTTGGGTCTGCGCATGCTTCGTTTAATTCATCTATGATACGTTTGTCTCTTTCATCTTTTTTCGATTTGCAAAGCAGCTTGAATGCTTTTTTGTGGTCAAGATAGCTTTCTAAGTCCTTCCTGTCATCTGTTTGTCTGAATATACGTAGATACATGTATTTCTCTTGTTTAGCTTTCTCACAATCCTTGTCCCACCAAGGTGATTGATTGTACAAACATTGCTTTTTTGGTCTTGATTGCATTTGTTCAGCTGCTTTTTGCATTAGACTGACAACATATTCTGTGCCTTCATCAACATTTTGAGTTAATGCTTCAAAGAAGTTTGCTAGCTCATGGATTGCGTTGATTTAAAGATAATCAGTAAAGGCTTCTAAACTTTGACTTCTTACTTTAAAACGTAACTTGTATTCCATACTAACACTATTCTCATCTTCAGTTTCTTCGTAGCTTTCACGCGTATTATCACTGAGAAGCAAAACAACAGGAAAATGGTCAGATTCAGATCTGTCTGCGACAAACATGTCAGAAATAAAGTCATACATTGCTTGGGAACAAATGAAATAATCAACGATACTCATCCCTCTGTTAGCTGTACAAGTAATCTCGCCCTGTTTGTCTTGCTCTGTTCTCCCATTTACAATAAACATGTTGTTTTCTTTTAAAAGGTCAATGAGCTTTCGGCCAAAGTTATTTACAGCACGGTCCTTTGATTTGCGTTCAATTTGAGGCATATCATTCAATAATTCATCAATTTCATTCAACGGGTGTGCGTGTCTATTTTCATGGACAAAGTCAATGTCTTGTAACTCACCAGTACGGGCGTTGAAATCTCCACATAATACAAAGGGCAAGTCAGGATATTCACGCATGACATCGGTTATATTGTTAGTTAATATATCAATACCACTGGGGTTGTCTTCACCATAAATGACTGAGTTCTCAGGGGCTACATACACAAAGCCAAAAATCACGTCAAAAGAATAATTCAGAACTTGTTTACACAATCTTAGAAAAATGCATTCTTCCGCTGATGTCATTAACTATTCGACATATCCAGAAATTGTCTTTCTCACACAGACAGCTACACCCCCTTTTATGCGCTGAGAGCGGGGTGAGAAGAAAACTGTGAAGTTGGGAAAAGCTTTTTCAATATCCTCTTGTTTACAAGACCAGCATTCGGAAAAAGCAAAAATTTGAAACTGTTCACAATATCTTTGAAAGGAAAAGTTCGTAAGCTTGCTCTTTAACCCTTGAATATTCCAAACCATCACACTGAACAAACATGGGGAGTTTGTGTTATACTCCCTGTTTGGCTAGTATACTTACCATGTCAGACCATAGCATTCAACGGCAGTTAGTCAGCTCTGCCAGGCCGAAGATTTTGTGGCTAATGCAGTAATAAGACAGTGATAAGACAGTCAAGTGAAGCCTACCCCACTTCCGCCATGCGCAGAAGGCCGAGGTGAGCTTGTTTACCTCATTCTTCTGAGGCCACACTAAGGTAACCCCGGGAACCTTGGCGCTAGAGGGGAAGGAGGGCGGGCATCTGAGTCTGACATGGTAAGTATACTAGCCAAACAGGGAGTATAAGAAAAACTCCCCATTTTGGCGTCATATACTTTACCATGTCAGACCATAGCAGAATTTAAAGGAATTGGAGGAGGGCAGTGCCCTAATGGTTCTTGGGGTTAGATGGCGGAACGGAAATAGCTGCATTAGCCGCCACAAAGGAGATCCCTTTTGAACCATCAGCTCGGGTCATTCAGATATCCCTCAAGTAGAAGTTTATGAAGGGGTTTTCTGAACGCCAGAAGGCTGCCTCCAATAGGTGGCGCACGGGGACAGAGTGCTGGAACGCCGTGGAGGTGGCCAGCGCTCTGACCTCATGAGCACGGGGGGATATGGGCGGGAGATCCTTGTACGCCTGGGCGTAGGCAGATCTGACTGTCCTGGACAGCCATCTGGAGATGGTGCCCGCCGAGATGTCCTTAGAGTTGTTAGGGTTAATGGAGATAAGGAGGCGTCTCTGGGATGCGCGCCTGGGGCGCGAGCATTCCCAGTGGTATCTAAGGCACCTAGACGGGCACAGGTCCATGTCGCCCCCGTCTTCTTGACTGCCAAGGATATCCGCGAGTGAGCGGATGACGATGGAGGGGGAGGAAGAGCCCGGGTCCTGGTTCTTAGCTAAGAATTCAGGGAGGAACTTCAGGGAGACAGAGCCGTCCCTGTGGAAGGCCACGTCTCTGGGGTCTCCGCTAAGGGCATGGATCTCGCTTCGGCGTCTGGCCGAAGCCAGGGCGAGGAGAAATGTGGTCTTCATAGAAAGGAGGTCGAAGGGGATGGTGGCAATAGGCTCGAAAGGTGGTTTCCTAAGCGTGTCAAGCACAATAAAGAGGTCCCAAAGGGGTACACGCCTAGGGGACTGGGCCTCCCGGAGGGCCACCCCCCTTGAGATCTCCATGAGGAGGAAATCATTCTCAAAGGATGGTCCGCCTAGTTGGCGAATAGTGGTGCAGATGGCTGATCTGTAACCCCGGATGGAGCTAGCAGATAGTTTCTGCGCCGAGGCTAAGTGAGATAAGAAATTGCCTATCTGGATGCTAGAAGGGGAATCATGGGGAACGGAGTTGTCAGAGCACCAGGAAACCCATCTCTCCCAGCGGCAGTCATATAGGGACTCAGTGCTGGGTCTGCGCGAGGCCGAGGCTAAATCTCGCAGGTCCTGCGAGGCTCCAGCCCCCGCGAGGATGTCTAGGACGGACCGGGCTCTGTCCGAGTGGGAGACAGGGGTAGATGCTCGCAGCCGGGCGGACACAGCAGCCAGGCGTGGAGGCGGAGCATCTGGGGGTTGGAGTGAGGGCGTCCGGAGCGGGGTTGCCTGAGCATGTCCCACCTGGGGTTTAGTTGCAGGGGGGGAACATGGGAGAGGGCTTTTAGGTCCGGAAACCAGGACTGAGTCGGCCACCAAGGGGTTATGAGGATCAGCTTGGGTCTCTCCAGCCTCGCCTTCCTGATCACTTTGTGGAGGATCGGGAAGGGGGGAAAGGCGTAGGCTATGAGGCCCGACCAAGACAGGGACAGGGCGTCGATGGCATGTGCCTGGGGATCGGGCACAGGAGAGACATAGATTGGCAGACGATGGTTGAACCGGGTGGCAAACAGGTCGACCATAGGCCTGAACCAATGAGCCCACACCGACGCTAGGGTTAGCATGTTGAGCGTCCGCTCTGTGTGTAGGAGAGATTTGGACCGACTGAGGGAGTCTGCCAGGATGTTGCGTGTGCCTGCTATGTGTCTCGCTCTCAGCGTGACACCGTGTGCCAGACACCAACGTAGGAGAGCCTCTGTCCGGAGGGAGAGGCTGATGGAGTGAGCCCCCCCCCCCCCCCCTTGTTGACATAACAAGCTACTGACGTGTGGTCCGAGAGGAGGAGAACACAACGGTGCTCGACTTGGGACTGAAAGCGGAGGAGGGCCAGCCTGGCCGCTTCCAATTCCAAGACGTTTACGTGGAGGCGTGCAGTCTGAGTGTCCCACACGCCCGAGGCGTGACTGTCCTCCAAGTGGGTGCCCCAGCCCGAGTTGGAGGTGTCGGTGAAGAGTTGGAGGGGCTGGGTTGGGAGGGAAATGGGGACCCCCGGGGTCAGGGTGGCGGGGTCGAGCCACTCCTCCGTGGCCCACTGGAACCAGGGTCCGAGGGGAATGGTCTGGTCCCATCGGTTGGAGGTCTGTGACCAACGGCACCGGAACTCCCTCTGGAGCTGGCGCTTGGGGACCCGACCTAGAGGAATGAGGGACGAGAGGGACTCCATCATCCCCAGGAGGGAAGTGAGGGTTCTGGCCGAGGTATGGGAGGATTGCCGAAGGCGGGAGATGAGGTCCACTATGCGGGCGGACCTCTCCGGGGTCGGGGAGACAGTCATGGAGACAGTGTCGAAACTCATACCCAGAAAGGAGAAGCGCTAACTGGGGTTGAGTTCGCACTTGCTGGGGTTGGTGACGAACCCCAGCGTGGAACACAGGCTGAGGAGACGGCTGGTATGAGATAGACATTGGGCGTAGGAGTTTGCCAGGACTAGCCAGTCGTCCAGGTACACCAGGAGGCGAATGTCCTCCTGTCTGGCCAAGGCGGCCATCTCCTTGACCACCTTCGTGAAGAGGAAGGGGGCCAGGGAGAGGCCGAAGGGGAGAGCCTGGAACTGGAACACCCTTCCCTGCCAGACGAACCGTAGGTAGCGTCTGTGGGATGGGTGTATGAGGATCTGGAAGTAAGCGTCTTTCAGATCTATGGAGGTAGCCCAGTCTAGGTGGTGGATGGAGTCTCTGATCTGAGTCGGAGTGTCCATCTTGAACTTGGTGGGTCCGAGGAACTTGTTGAGTGGGGAGAGATGGATGGGTCTCCAGCCTCCCGTGGGTTTGGGGATCACAAAGAGATGGGAGTAGAACCCCGGGGTGGTGCGGGAAACCTCCTTGATAGCCCGTTTCTGGAGGAGTTCCTCGACTTCCAAGCGAAGGGCCTCTGCTTGGCCCGGGGAGGGGTGCCTGGGGGAGGGAGGGGGGAAACTCATAAGGGGGGGGGGGGGGGGGGGGCGTTCGGAGGCCCAAGGCAGGCGGAACCTGTCTTGTAACACCCCCACTATCCAAGGGCTGAGCCCCAGATGTCTCCACTGGGGGGCATGCCGGGAGAGGCTTCCCGCCAGGGGGGCCGACAGGCCGGGCAGGGGTGAGGGGGCGGGAGGTGGTGAAGGATGCTCCTGCCCTGGCCCGCCCGGAGGTGCATCGTCCAGTCACCTCCGGGGTCATGCCTGTTGGCCGAACCAAAAATTTGGTGTGGGACGTTTCGGTTTCGGCCTAACGGGCTTATTGGGGCGCTTGTCAGACCGAGCGGCGCGGGATGGAGACGGTTTGGGGTAGGGCCGGGGTCTAGCCTGGGCAGTGGGGGAACGCCAGGGGGTATGAGCAGGCCGGGGGTTAGGGCGTGGAGAAGCTGAGAAAGAGGCGGCCTGCTTGCGTTCCTTGACTGCGTGGGATATGACCGCAGTCGAATAGTCGCCAAACAGCGACTGGTCCTGCCCAGGGATGCACTGCAAGGCTGACTTGAGCACCTGGGAGAGATTAGACCGTGACAGCACCACATCTCTCCCTGCTAACAGGAGGTTGAAGTGGGTCCTGGCTGCGCTGTCCGCCGCAGCCGACAGGTGATCTGAGATCTTGTTAATCAAGATCCTCACCAGCGGGTCACCGAAAGGGCGAGGTTGTACCTTCTGATCTGCCTCGGAGTCCTCCGGGGACGCCGGGGCGCTGTCCTCCTCCTCCAGCCAGAGCTCAGCCACCCGCTGCAGGAGCATATCCAGAAAGACATGCCCAGCCGTCGTATGGAGCAAGCCCATTCTGACCATGCGGTCCCACTCCGTCAGGTGCTTGAAGGAGACCGTGACAGAGTGGGGAGGGGCAAGGTTGGGGATCAGCCGGAGGTCTTCCTGGGAGATGGCCATCTCCCTGGTCGCGGGGTTGTCCGAGAACAGGGAGGCGATGGCCGGCTTCCAGGGGTCCTTAAGGAAGGAGCTGACCGGGGCCGTGTTGGGGGCCGAGAGGGCCTCCTTCCCAGGTGGAGGGACGGCTTGTGCTCCCCTACCACGCGTTGCCGGACCTTCCCAGATTGAGGAGATGGACTGAGGGGCGCGGATATGGGGACGGGGTTGCGAACGTCGGGCTGGGCGCGGCCCGGCATATTTAGCCAGTGAAAGGACGTTGCCTGAGGGGGGAGGCTTCCCTCACGACAAGGTCCGGGCACCACCTCTCTAGGGCGTCCAGGTCCCCCAAGGAGGAGACCGGGGCTGATTCCTCGTCAGACTCCGGGAGGTCGTAATCCTGCGGAAGTTTAGAAGAACCCTCCACAGTTGGCAACCACTGGGGAGCATGAGGGTCCCGCCCTGGCTGGGGAGTGGGGGAGGGCGAGGGCGGGTCCCTTGTGGCTCTATGGTCAGCGGACAGACTGAGGGGGGGAGGACCGTCCTGCCGATCGGACAGCGCCCGAGAGGATGGGGGACCAAGGTCGAGCCAGCTGTTAGAGGCTGGGTACCACACCCGACCAAAAAGCAGGTCCTGGTGTACATCAGACCGTAGCCACTGATTGCTCTCGGGGGCATAGAGCCACCGGTCCCCGAGGAGACAAGCGGGCTGTGGTGGCCCTGGGGCAGAATTTCCTCAGGGGCCGGGGTGTCCTGCAACACCAGGGGAGGGGTAGCCAGAGAGCGTGTCATGACGCACCCCCTCCGGCGAGTGCACTGCCCTGTACAGCTCCTTGGTGTGATTCACGGGGCCCCCTTGTTCGAGAGGGGGAGTGGTGGAGGACATGGCTACCGAGCCCCCTACCCGCCTGCGCGCGGATAGGAGTGGCTGCGGTGCCGTGGCCTGATCACGCAGGACACCCGTGGTCCCGCGGGTAGATCCCCCCCCCCCCCCCGGGGGAACGGGACCGTGGACGCTGCCCAAAGGGGGGGCGGAATAAGTCAGCCCCCCAACGTCCAGTACCCCTAGGGGAGTGTACGACGGCCGATCGGGGGAGGTCGACCGCCGGGGTCTGGGCGACACAGGTTCGGGCAAGGCCGTGGCTGTGTTCCAGACCCGGAGCTGCAAACAGTTTGGGCGTCCCAGGGACTGTCCACAACCCCGCCACCGGAGTAAAGACACTCCTCATGCGCACGTGGTGGCTGCACGCGGGCACGGTTGGGGAGAGCGTCGCGAGCATGTGGACGAATATGGTCCGACAGCCCGTGAGGCGAGTGACGGGCGGTGATTCCGGGCGCATCCCGTCACCCGTGCTGGTTCGTGCCTCGGAAAGGGTCCCCAGCGGCCGAAGGTCACGCCACTCAGCATGATAGGAGGAGTCGCCAGGCGCCCGGGGGGAAGGAGGCAAGCTGACCGGAGGGGGAGGTGAGGGAGAGACAGAACGAGATTTCTTAGCCCGGCTCCATCCTCTAAGGGGAGCCTTGCCCTTAGATTTTTTGGGAATGTCGTAAGAAAGGCATTGAGAAATGGTAGCAGCTTGCCTTCTTCCCCTCGGACGTAGTGATCGTGCATCCGCCGATCTGGTAGGGGAGGAACGGTCCTGCGTCCCCTCCGCGGACCCCCCCTCTACCCCGACCGTACGTTCTTCCAAAGGAAGAACGGATTGCCCCGAGGAATCGACCGGCGGGCCCTCCGGGGCAGCGAGCGACTTCAGAAACGAAGAGCGGCTCGACCCGACCTGGTCCGTCGCCATGTTGGGCACTGGCGGCAGGGCAATCACGGCGCGCACGACCACAAAGCGGGGACAATTCGGTCGATCGAGGTAAGCAGGTAAATCGATCAACCTGGAGCTACACCACCTAAATAAAAGCCCTAGTAGGGGAACGAGATCGTAAGACACTCGACACCCGTACCCTCGACCGAGGATGTGACGAAATAAAGCGCTCTAAAGTAACTAAGTGAGGGAGGCCGGAATTACGGGAGGGCGAGATCGCGAGAAACTCGAGCGATCTGCACTAGGGCACAGACACTGGGTCTATGACGGTGCCGACGGAGAGAAACCTCCGTAAACTCCCAGGTACAAGTGGTGAGGCAAGATGGCCGACGACGACCGGTCGAGAAAATGGCGGACCGGAGGAAGGCGAATGGATAAGTAAAGAAGGCCGATAGGCGCGAAGGCGACGCAACCGAAGCCGAAGGGGACGAGGGAGGTATAGGCAGGGGGTCCCAAGGGCGAAAACATCAAGCCCCGATGTGGGAGAGAATTTGGAAGACGACGAAACTCGATCACGACTCAGCAATGGCGGAATCGCGAGAGAAGCGGCCGATAGTGCAAGGAATTAGCGTAAACAAGAAAACCTCGCCCACCGAAGCCTCACACGGCAAGTGTACCCAGGGTCTATAGCGTAAGCCACAAAATGAATAAGCAAAGCAAGCAACACAAGCAATCTGAACACAAGACAGAAGAAAGGCGAGACAGAGCACAAGACTTATCTTGCTTGGACGGCAGGCCGAAGAAGAATGAGGTAAACAAGCTCACCTCGGCCTTCTGCGCATGGCGGAAGTGGGGCAGGCTTCACTTGACTGTCTTATCACCGTCTTATTACTGCATTAGCCACAAAATCTTCGGCCTGGCAGAGCTGAATGCTATGGTCTGACATGGTAAAAATATATTACGCCAAAAGCTATTTTTACTCATACAATGGCTTGATTGAGGCATAGAATCAAAATCATTATCTTCATTCTTTTCATTCTGAGAAATGTTTCCATTACATACATCATCATAACGTTTGTTTCTTGTGTTACTTCTCTGATTGTTGCTGGGTGTAGTCTGGGGGTGAGGTACGGGAATCATAGGTCTAAAGTCCTGTTGTGTCGTAGCTTGATAGGCAGGGTGGGGGGGAGGTATGGAAATCCTCCTTCTTGCTCCATGTTCGCGATGCCGGCCTGCCTCTCATTTTGCATTGCGGCGCTCCTCATGGTGCTTGGTGCCTTCGTTGTACCAGTAGCTCTTACCTTCAATGACGAGCGAGTCAAATCGGAGGAAGGCCTTTTTGTTTGTGTTTTTTGCGTCCTTCAGAAAGGGGAGCAGTTGGCGGCATTTCTCACGAACACGGGGAGTGAAGTCTTCAGATACAAACACATCAGTACCTTTCAGTTTGCGGCGTTCTGACAGAACCTTGTCCTTATGCTTAAAGCGACTGAAGGAGGCAATGATGGGTTGCGGTGTCTTGCCACCTCGGAGACGGTGTGCACGGTCGATTTCGACATCTTCGTCGATCCCCATCTTGTCTTTGATGACTTTCTTCACTGCCTCCTCACAGTCAGCCCAAGTTTCAGTGTGATCTTCTGGAGACGGAATTCCATGAAAAAGCAGGCTGCTATGCCTGCTCCTGCCCTCTAAATCGTCCAGTTTGTCTTCCAGCCGTTGAACTTTGTCTTTAAGTTGCTTGTTCTCTTCCATCACAGAGTCCAGCTGTCTTTGCATTTTGTCCTTCAGTAAGTCAATCTTGCTGTCCAATTTGTTCATTTGAGATGACATGTCTTTTAACACGTTCATAACATCAGCAATAGACTCTTGTTTGCTGCTCGCGGGTTTTTTGATGATGTTGAGGTTGTTGCTGTTCAGTCTGGCCTGTTTCGTTTTGTCTTGTTTGGGGGGCCCAGGATTCGGTTCGATGCCTGAACGGAGAAGCAGAGCCGTGATAATACACAGCAAGGTAAATTTCATGGCTGCTGTTGTGCTGCGAAGTTTTCTAGGTCTTTCTCTTGCTTTCTTTGCTTTCAGATACAGAATCTTTGCCAACACAAAAGCAAACGATCCCACTGATGTGCCGTAGCACTCCACTGAACAAGACATTTGCTAAATCAGTTCAGCTTGAAAAAGAAAATACAGGTTTCCTCACAGATCGTGCAAACACGTCTTATCGCCAGCAAAGTAGAAGCGAAAGTCCCGTGTGTGTGTGTGTGTGTGTGTGTGTGTGTGTGTGTGTGTGTATTTTGTTTGCTCATCTGTTGTTGGTTGTTGTTCCTTTTTGTTAGGTCTTGCTCTTTCAATGTTTGTAATTCATTGGCAGTCATTTATGCACTTGTTCACATGATTACTGTATGGATCTAAAGGTGGGTTTTTTTTCTGTATGTTTTCATGTTGTGTAATAAAAAGCAATTTAAAAATAAAATGGTGTACTTATGGATTCTTTCACTAAATCCCTCTGATTCTCAGACTGCTTCATTACTATATATGTGCTTCAAATTTGTTTGGAACAACAAGAATAACAAAATCAAAAGAAAACATATAACACAAAATGTTCATTGGGGGATACCCGACGTCAAACTATATATCAGCTCCTTGAAAATCGCCTGGATCAAGAAAGTTTACATGCAAAACCACAAGTGGAAAACAATATTACATTCATTATGTCCAGAAATTCATATCCTTGATGCGTATGGACCTGACAGGTTTGTTGAAAGCAATATTTTAAACAAATTTTGGAAAGGAGTTCTTCAAAAATACGAAATGTTTTGCAAACATATAGACTTATACAAAAGTACAAATCTAGCCACTGAACCTATCTTTTGTAATTAAAAGTTGAAAGTTAAAGAAAAACCATTCTTGTACGAGAAATGGATGCAGAACAATATATTTCATGTTAAACGACAATGGCAATTTTGTTAGCCACTCCACGACAATGGCAATTTTGTTAGCCACCACAAAGAAGAGGGGATTTCAGGTCAATTTTCAACATTATATAAGTTGCATGCATTTGATCAAAGACTGCACAAAAAATAGCAGATTAAAATTAGATAGTAACTTTGGTAATGACAGAACTTTAGCACTCCAAAACTTTGTAGTGTTACTAGAGGAATACACATTTATTATGATATTATGATGGAAGCCAATGAAGTTTTTAACATTAATGTATATATGTCAAAAGGGAACAATGTCTTAATGACTGGATGGAAGTATTAAATGGATGGAAGTGTTTAAAGGGATTAAGAAAATTAAAGAAACAAAACTGAAATGGTTCCAGTTAAAAATATGTCATTGAATTCTGGTAACAAATAATGTTCTGAAATGTATGCAAATTATTGAAAGCAACAAAATTTGTGTAACAGAGACAAAGTTTCAATTCATCACTACCTGTTATTTGGCACCGACAAAAAAACAAAAACCAATGATATGTTAGATCTGATAATTTCAATGGGAAAACATTTCATATATAAATGTAGCATTAACAAAAAAAAAACTATCTTAAACATGTTTTTCAAGGAGCTTGACTACAGATATAAAATGGAGAAATATATGTCCCTGATGGAGATGAATTATGCAAACTACCAAACAAAATGGGCCCCATTACAATAAATTATCAGAGACTTAATGCTTATTATACATGATGTTTTGTTTTTTTCCATAACGTGTGCAGGTTATACATGACCTTAGAGTCTGATCAGAAAAATGTGATGCTGAAATTCATCAGTGTAATTTGCATTCTCCAAACATTATGATTTGATGGATTTGAGATATGATGTGTAACGTATAACATTCACGTACATTATTAATGTTAATTATTGGATTTTTTTTCTTCATGTGTGCCCATTAAAAACAAAAATAGAAAAAAGAATTTACAAAAATTCAACTTAAACAAAATAACCTGACCTAACCACTTGCTACAAACTTTCTAATATGTATAACAATAATTTTCATGTATCACATATCATCAGCAGATGACTTTCTGTGGACATGATGATAAGAAAATTTTACTTGAGCAGAAGCTGTAATAAGCTATGTTTGATTAAAAATACTTTTCTGACTCTGAAGAGAATACAAGAACTCATGTACACCTTCAAACTTTTGACTTCAGCCTGTGCAAAAGTTTTGAAAATGTAGTTTCAAAGAAAAAAAAATCTGGGCATTTGTAGACACCTTACCTCCTTTTCATCATGCAATCCACAAGACCACCATTAAAACTGATATGAATGTTACTGACATGTATACAGTGGAGTTCACTTAATTCAAGAAGCTGGAGGAAACAATAATTTTTGCGGACTGTAATTTGTATTTACCTTTTCTGAAACTTATGTTGACAGCTTGCAGTTTGAACTCAAGAAATTGTTTGTAGTGACCAGAATTTGTACACCTGATGTAAGAAGAACTCATTGCATGGAAAACTAGACCTTTTTTTCACTTCAGCCAAGAACTTGTCTGGTCTTGTTTATTCCACCAGGAAGTTCACTTACTTTAAACTGAACTGTTCAGCCTGCAACCCTGTATCTCAGAAGGAAGGGATGGGAGTCATATATGGGTGGGGTGCAGATTACTGGTGCAACAGCAGGTATGTGATTTGATTCATAGACCTAAACTGTTAAGTTATAAACTTATACTTGGACTTAAAGCTTGAACACACACACACACACACACACACACACACACACACACACACGCACACACACACACGCACACACACATGCACATGTGTAGGTTTTTACTAATCCTGACAAATTTCAATAAATCTACTAAGAAAATGGAAGATTATTAAAATCTGGGCACAAGTTAATTTCTAGTGGAAGCAAAAATAAATGATCATGTGAAATGTATAGATTTTTGCTTACTTTTAATGAAATAGATTCTAATAAACATTATATATCAGTTGCTTTAATAACACTGGGTGAAAAGTTTAAAGATACACCAATCTCCTGATTATCATATATCAGGCATGAAAAATAACAGTTGTAAGATCTGTGGGCATGACTGCTTTGCCAAAATAAATCAAGATGACATCTGTCATATAAACAGATTGTTTTAAAAAATATAGACTGAACAATATTTGTTCATTTCTCTTCTAAATTAACCAACTGGAGCTTTGTCTCACAATAAAGAACCAGGAATCACAAACTGCCCATTTAAAGTGGCCTGTCAGCTGACATTTACTAACGAGATAAAAGCGCAATTAATGTATTTGTATTTGTTAGGATATACATATATAAATACATAAAGAGTACTCATGTAGCACCTATCCCTGGCCAGAGACCAAGCTCTAAGCACCATCCAATCTGCATTCTCGTTTACATAATGGGCTGCCTACCTGGGTACAGCCGACTTAAGAGCAGCCTGCTGGCGCTTCATTCAGTCGTTTCCCGTGTCATTCAGTCAATATCATTCATCCAATTTAACAACTCTTTCTTTCTTTCAATTTTTCACACAGAGCGCTGTCTTGCATTACAACAGCCAAACTGGCCTTCTCTTCTGAAAGTTGGTGATGGGATTTTTCTTGTGTGCAAGATACGATACGTGCGTTCATAGACCGAACCTCGGTTTATAGTCTCATTCGAAGGACTATCTGGGAAATGGAGTCAGAACCAATGTTAACTCCAAGGGAAAAATTCCCCTGTACCAAAACGGTCCGGCGGAGATATGAACCCCCAACCCCAGGATCAGCAAGATTACAAGTCCGGCGCTCTACCAACCGAGCTATTCCCATCCCCAATAGGATAATACTTTAACATTTTTTTCTTTTCTTTCTTTCTTTTTTTTTTTCTCTTTTTGGGAACATGTAACTACAGAACTGTTTACCCATATATTTCTCTGAATTTTGTTCCCATGATTTGGGACAATACAACGAACATAAGAAAAATGAAAAATCGACAAAAATTTCTAGACAAGATTCTTGAGTGGTAATTTCCACTTGCAGGTCCTAAGGGGAAATCTGACCAGACAGCGACAACTGTTGCTAACTTCTGTGCACAAAATGACGTCAGGCTGTGTCAAATTTTTGACAACATGCCCAGAAACATTGAAAGTATTGGTGAGAGAGCATAAGTCTATGCCAAAGTATGCTGATAAATCAGGTTTGAAAGTAATTTGCATCAGAAAGAACCTTTTTTACCGTAGTTAATGTAAGATTAGGTTAATATGAGAAGAGGCTTCTTCCCGATATTATCCAGAAGAATCCTCTGTTGTGTGAGGGCATGAGAGAACGAAACTTGTTCTGAACACTGACATCAATCGCAGATGTATCTTCATTAGGCTCAATAAACGGTATCATGACCACTGGTCGAAGCAGCATTCGTACATTTTTTACCGCAAAATGACAAAGGAATGATCAGCTTAGAAAAGAAAAACCTGGATCACACAGAGTAGTCAGGATGCAGTTTTACCAAAATGTTTGGGAAAATAAAATCGACCAGCACATTTCGTGATTTCCAGATCTTCGAACAAACAGCAAGTTCAAATTCTGGTTTCCAGCCTTTCCGGACATGTGGTTTCACCTATGCAAATCTGCACACACTGATATCCATAAGATAAGGTTCACCACAAGTGGGATAATACAAGAGATAATGGATTGTTCGTAACCCATATTTTTTTTATTAAAGCAATAAGGAAAAACTTTGAAGAAACAGTATCACTCTGATCATAATCATGCACCTACTGAAATGTCACTAAAATGCAAAGGCTGCAAGATCGACAATGACAGAGCTTTGTTAAAACGTGTATCAGCATCACCAATTTTTTCCTGTACACTTTCTTGAAACAAACATACACTAAAGCACACTTGTACGCACATGCATGCGTGCGCACACACACACACACACACACACACACACACACACACACAACACACACACACACACACTCACACTTAATCACACAACCTTTTTCAGACAAAGATCGACATGCACTGTCAGTTCCTCAGCAGTACATGTCATACGTTCATTGCACACAGGACACACCAGCTCCTCTCCCCCACGCCTCTTCTTGTTGCGACTACGAGCTGAAACACAATTTCAATGGTTATCACTTTTCTAAATAACTGAAATATGTTATTTTCTCTTTTTTCGTGCGTGCATGTGCACATGCGTGCGTGCGTGCATGTGTCTGTCTGTCTGTGTCTATGTGCGTCTGTGTCGGTTACATTACCACAATAACAAACTGAAAACAGTCTGATGCATCATGAATACTACATTAGCATAACAAATAACTGACAAAGGTCTGGTGCATCAAGAAGCATGGCTACTAACTGACAACAGTCAGGTGCATTAAGAAAACTCTTATTAGCACAGCAACTGACAACAGTCTGGAGCATCAACACAACTCTATTCGCTTAGCAATTAACTGACAACAGTATGGTGTATCAAGAAAACTCCATTAGCTTAGCAATTAACTGACAACAGTCCGGAACTAATTGACATCAGTCTGGTTCATCAAAAAAACTCTATTAGCATAGCAACTAATTGACAACAGTCTGGTGCATCAACAATGCTGTATTAGTGTATCAATTAATTGACAACAGTCTAGTCAACAAAAACACTACATTTGCATGGCAACTAACTGACAACAGTCTGGTGCATCAAGAAAACTCTATTAGCAGAGCAACTAACTGACAACAGTCTCTTGCATGAAGAAAACTCTATCAGTATAGCAACTAACTGACAACAGTCTGGTGCATCACGAATTCTATATTAGCATAGCAACTGACAACAGTCTGGTGCACCATGAAAACTCTCATAGCATAGCAACTAGCTGACAACAGTCTGGTGCATCACGAATCCTATATTAGCATAGCAACTGACAACAGTCTGGTGCACCAAGAAAACTCTATTAGCATAGCAACTAACTGACAACAGTCTGGTGCATCACGAATCCTATATTAGCATAGCAACTGACAACAGTCTGGTGCACCAAGAAAACTCTATTAGCATAGCAACTAACTGACAACAGTCTGGTGCATCACGAATCCTATATTAGCATAGCAACTGACAACAGTCTGGTGCACCATGAAAACTCTATTAGCATAGCAACTAGCTGACAACAGCCTGGTGCATCACGAATTCTATATTAGCATAGCAACTGACAACAGTCTGGTGCACCATGAAAACTCTCATAGCATAGCAACTAGCTGACAACAGTCTGGTGCATCACGAATCCTACATTAGCATAGCAACTGACAACAGTCTGGTGCACCAAGAAAACTCTATTAGCATAGCAACTAGCTGACAACAGTCTGGTGCATCACGAATCCTATATTAGCATAGCAACTAACAACAGTCTGGTGCACCATGAAAACTCTTATTAGCATAGCAACTAGCTGACAACAGTCTGGTGCACCATGAAAAGTCTTATTAGCATAGCAACTAACTGACAACAGTCTGGTGCACCATGAAAACTCTTATTAGCATAGCAACTAGCTGACAACAGTCTGGTGCACCATGAAAAGTCTATAAGCATAGCAACTAGCTGACAACAGCCTGGTGCACCATGAAAAGTCTATAAGCATAGCAACTAGCTGACAACAGTCTGGTGCACCATGAAAAGTCTATAAGCATAGCAACTAACTGACAACAGTCTGGTGCACCATGAAAACTCTTATAAGCATAGCAACTAACTGACAACAGTCTGGTGCATCAAGAATACTGTATTAGTATAGCAACTAACTGACAACAGTCTGGTGCATCAAAAATATATTAGTAGAGGAGCTCACTGACAACAGTCTGATGCATCACGAGTACCTTTTTAGCGTAACAACTACCTGACAACAGTCTGGTGCATCATGAATACTATGTTAGCATAGCAACTAACTGACAACAGTCCAAAGGATAAAGAAAATTCTATTCAAGACATGCCGGTCTCTTTTAACACACCTTCTGCGTCTGCAAGGCTTGTCTTTTTTTCATCACTGAATATCTTTATAAATAACAAAGAACACTAAGAAGTGTGACATCTTGAACTCACTCTTAATCTACAGATATTTCTCTGAACACATCTTCTGTATAAAGTGTTCATTTACCCTTTTCAGAACAAAATTCAAAGAGTTTTCAAGGAAATTTAAAGCAAAATTCATTCCTGAAAAATGCAAACAAAATCGTGACACCAAATTATCTAACATTAGACATGCAAATATATGAATTATTTCTCACATAGCGATTGGTTCATCCACTTTCACATGAGATGCTGTGCACGGGAACATACTCAGTTGGTGCCAGAACATACCAGGTGGAGGACGCGCCTAGCGATTTAGGGTGGTATTTAATCTAGGCTCTAGTGAGTGTGCCTCGGGGAACAAATTTTCTTCTCAGACAGACAAAGGATAACAGGTCAGTGAAAATATTTTTCTCCTTTTCATACATTAAGAATGAATATACTTAAAGTTGTGAAAGCCCTTTCAGTGGCTTCGATAAAACATCAGGTTGTTTGCCGCGCTCAGTCTTGGCGCTGAGCAGCCGCTTTCAGTTCGGCACTGACACCGACAAGCCTTCCAGTGCCAGTCATGTCTAGTTCAGACCATAAGCCCGAACACAAGGGCAGCTCCCAGTCTGCCAATTCTTGTGATGATATAAGAAAGCTCATTATGAATTTGGATGCCAAATGGCAACAACAATTCGACTCTCTCGGAAGTTGAGTTGATTCAGGCGTTCCTGACCGCCATAAAGAGGGACAAGCAGTCGGCACAGACAAAGGTGTAGAGACCCCGTGCAAAAAAGCACGCAACAAAGACCCCACAGAATGCGATGTCCTCAGCCTTCATGAGGACGAAGACACTGATGAAGAGGAAGAAAATCTCCTCAAATCAGTGTTGCAAGACCAGACTCAAAAAGGACAAAGTGGGGAATCATCTAACACTGTTTTTGATACTGAAAATGAATACAGAACTGAGGAGACAGTGGGCGAGAAGTTGGATGAAAAATTGGCAGGGTTGTAAACAAAAGATTCCAAGGCAAACTCTCAGATGAAGTTTTGAAGAAACGCTTTGAAACTGACAATAGACCCAAAAATTGCCCCGACATGACCATACCGACCGTAAATCGAGAAGTGTGGACTCGGATCCCACCTCATGCTCGAAAATTGGACCTGAAAATGTCACACATTCAACGTGCCATCACTAAAGCCGCCATTGCAGTGTTGCGGACAGCGAATGCCTTGCTTACGGTGGACACGCACAGCGTTCGAGCGGAAGAACTCAGGCAGTGCACTGACGCGATTGGTTTATTGGGCCACACGAGCACGGAAATTTCTCTCCGTAGGCAAGCTGACATAAGGCCATTTGTCAACAAACACATCGCGAAAATCTGTGACGAATCTGTGCCAATCACCGGCTCGTTGTTTGACGATGATTTGCCAAACACATTGAAAAACATCAAAGAAATGGACAGACCGGGGCTGCTTTTGCACCTGAGAAGTGTTTTGGTGGAAACCAACAGAATTTTCATGAGAGACAGAAGTCTTTTTTAGGACAGAGCCGTCAAAACCTCAGACATGCCCACAGGCCGTTCAGGGGCCAGAGACAATTTCACAACAACAGAGGGGGCAGACAGTAAGTCAGGCCCACTACCGCCTTGCTTTCAGTAGTGGAGGTGAGTGATTTTTTGGCTTTGTTACCAGGATTTACTACTCTTCTTGAAACTATGAAAGTGAAGCTGTCATGTTTCAAGCAGGCAGAATTAAGGAATTCATGCATTCTTGGTTCAAGATCACCTCTGATCCAGATATTCTTAGCATTGTCTCAGGTGTAAAAATTCAGTTTGACTGTCACCCAGACACTCTGAGCAGACTGACAGTGTCCCATTCAAATCCTTTCAATGAAAGTGAAAGTGCTATAACTGACAGTGAAATTCAAAAACTTCTTAGATCTAAGGGAGTGATAAGGGCATGTGAGAAAGAAAAAGGTGAAGTTGTTTCTCCAATTTTCACTGGGAAAAAGACAGATGGATCCCACAGGATGATTTTAAACTTAAAGAGACTGAATGAAGAAGTCACCTACCACCATTTTAAAATGGAAACACTGACCACTGCTTTATCACTTGTACAGAGACATTGTTACATGAGCTCAGTTGACCTCAAAGATGCCTACTATTCCATAGCCATTCACCCAGATTTCTGGAAGCTGCTCAGATTTGTCTGGAGAGGTCAGCATTATGAATACACAGCTCTGCCCAATGGCCTTGCTTCAGCTCCTCGCTTGTTCACAAAACTGATGAAACCTGTGTTCGCCAAGCTAAGGATGAAAGGACATATCTCCACAGCTTTTCTTGATGACAGTTTGTTGTATGGTTTTACAAAGCAGGAGTGCATGAGAAATGTCACTGACACTGTGATTGCTCTTCAAAAGTTAGGCTTCCTGATACACCCAACAAAGTCAGAGCTGAAACCATCCAAACAAATTCAGTATCTGGGTGTGACCATTGACTCAGAATCAATGACAGTCAGACTCATTCCTGAGAGAAAAAGAAGTCTCTGTGATAGCTGTACAGGACTGCTGCATAAAAAGTCTGTACCAATCAGAGAAGTGGCACAGGCAATAGGAAAAATTATTGCCAGCCTTGTAGCAGTCAAACATGGGGCTCTCCATTATCGGTGCTTAGAAGCAGAAAAAATCTGTGCATTAAAGAAAAGCTCTGGAGATTTTGACCAATTCATGACGTTGTCAGAAAAAAGCAAAGCTGAGTTAAAATGGTGGGTTACTACTGTAGACCAAGCATATAATAACACTGGCACAAGTGAACCTGACATTGTAGTCATGTTGGATGCCAGCCGTACCGGCTGGGGATGTGAATGTGAGGGCATATCATCAGGAGGGGAATGGTCCACCAGTAAAAAAACAGCCCACATAAATGTTCTAGAATTGAAAGCTGCTTTGTTAGCATTACAGAGTTTTCAGAAGAAACTGAAAGGAAAGCATGTCAGATTGATGAGTGACAACACCACTTGTGTGTCTTGTATTCAACACATGGGCACAAGTCATTCAAAGGTCTGTAATTCCCTGTCAGTGAAAATATGGTCATGGTGTGCTGACAATGGCTTAGTGCTGCTTACATTCCAGGTAAGCTGAACATTATTGCAGATTATGAATCCATACACATTAACATGGATGCAGAATGGAAATTTGACAGTCGCCTCGTTCGCCTCAGGGCAGCATTCCAAGAATTAAGCATTTTGCCCACCATTGACATGTTTGTTCCAGGCTGAACAAACAGATGGACAAATATGTGTCATATAGACCTGACCCAGCTGCTTTTGCTGTTGATGCATTCAGTATCTCGTGGAAAAACATGACTGTGTATATATTCCACCTTTCAGTGTGCTGACACGAGTCCTTCAGAAGGTTCAGCAGGACAAGGCCACGGGGGTGCTGGTGGTGCCGGACTGGCCAACACAGGTATGGTAACCAGCACTCCAGCGACTGTTGGTGGCCCCACCCGTGAGGCTCCCATGCAGGACCAGGCTTCTACATCTCCCCAGCCAGCCAGAGGCCATTCATCCCCTGATACAGCAAAGGCGTCTGAACCTGCTAGTCTGCAAGATCTGCGGCTAATCTACCAGCAAGCTGGAATGACAGGGGAATCAGTGGACCTTCTGGACTCATGGCGCCCATCCACCGCCAGAGCATATGACACTTACATTAGAAAGTGGCAGGAATATGTAGCTAGAATTCAGATCACAGTTCCATCACACACAGATGTAGCAAACTTTCTTGCAGAACTGTACAAGACAGGAACAAGCCACAGCACCATGAATTTAGCACGAAATGTGATTTCTGCCTATCTCAGCACCCAGAGAAGGATTCTATGGGTAGTCATCCAGTCATATGTCGCATAGTTAAGGGAGCATTTGAAAATAGGCCATCCTTTCCAAAATATCAGGATGTATGGGATGTTGATTCAGTGATTCAATATCTTGCAGGTTGGGACACGGTAGAGAAACTAGATCTCAAACATCTCACCCTCAGATTGGCAATGATTCTAGCACTAGTGTCAGGTCAGAGAGGCTAAACTCTCCATGCACTGAATGTTGAAGATGTGCAAATTAATGAAGGAAGTGTAGGATAACATACAGTTCAGTGCTTAAGCAGTCCAAACCAGGGAAGCATGTAAAACCTTTAGAAGTAATTTGTTTTCCAAATCAAAAGCTGTGTGTTGTTGTACATATGCATGAATACTTGAAGAGAACCATTAGCCTTAGACAAGGGAAAGAACTCTTTATTTCTTATGTAAAACCCCATGGACATGTTTCAAGAGACACTTTCTCCAGATGGATAAAGACAGTGTTGGAGTCATCTGGAGTGGACATTTCTAAGTTTTCTGCGCATAGTACTAGAGAAGCTAGTACATCAGCAGCTTTCAGCAGGGATGTCCCCATTGACTCTATTTTGGCAGCTGCTGGCTGGTCAAGAGAACGCACTTTTAGCCGTTTTTACTGCAAACCAGTGGTGCCACACAAAAGCTTCAGTCAGTCCATTCTGGACAAGTTTGTAAATAAATCATAAAATCTGTTGTTTCAGATTTCATGCTGAACTGTGCAAGTAAAATGTTTGAGGTGTTATGAATAAAATGTAAGAAGCTACCTCAGCAGTTCATTCAGTTACTGCGTTTGACCTCCTCCTCTAAATTCTCATGTGAAAGTGGATGAACCAATCACTATGCGAGAAATAATTAATGAATTAAACAAGACTTACCTGTAAGTTTAGTTTAATTTGGATTATTTAGAGTATAGTGTTGGGAAGGAGTGTTCACATGCCCTCCCTCACAGCTCTAATAAAATTTTAAAAACCCACCCAAGTATAGTTTCTGTTAGAGGAGGTCAATCGCGTCTAAAACCTGAGTATGTTCCCGTGCACAGCATCTCATGTGAATGCTCCGTCCCAACACTATGCTCTAAATAATCCAAACTAAACAGTACTTACAGGTAAGGCTTGTTTAATTCATTAATTAACCTGGCATTAGAATTTGAACCTGTACAGATCAAGTTCAGCTGGATTAGGTATAAATAATTAAGTGTACCACAGATACCTGTTTTTAAGTTTATGTATCTGACAGTATTTATTCTAAGAATTCCTCTGTAAACTGGAAAAAAAATACATACAAGTATAAACAAAAACTGTTTGTTATTCTTTTTCAGTGATGAAATGTTTCATCCAAAAAGTATACGAGTACCGATTGTTCTCTGATCTTAAAGTAAAAATGTAGAGCATTGCAAAATGATTGAACAGTCAGACTTTTCTCATTTTCATCTTTTTCCTTTTTAAAATCCTTTGTAACCCTCTGCTCACACCATTTTCATTATCAAAATATATACAAATTTGTAATACACATCCTGATTCCTCTATCACTTTACTCAAAGGAAGTTATTTGGTATGTCTAAAATTACCTAAATCACTCAGTTTACAAAATATAAGAGCAAGAAATTATGAAAGAGAAGTTTCAAATTCTAGATGGTGATCAATATTCTCAAACTAGTACTATATTCTCAAAAATAACAACAGAACTAGAGGTCATCCTATGAAGTGGAGCAAATCTTCCTTCAAAATTTCTGCCTGTTTTTTTTAGACCGACAGATTTTTTCAAATATTTAAAACTCCTTACTAAGCACTTTTCTGAATGCAGGAACACACAGCAAGATACACACTGGGAACAATAATGCTTCATAACAAATGTTACAACTAGAAGTTAGCCAACTCATGTTGCTATGCACCCTCTTGCAATGATTCACATTCATAAACAATGCCTGACACACCAGGCATAAAGTTCTCCAATATCTATTCCATGATTTAATATGATGCAATACATCTGATATGATATCATATAATACAATATCAAATGATATATGATATGAATGATATGATATATGATAAACGTGAGGGACAATTGTCAATGACCAGAATATAAAATGGCACAAGCTTTTCCACTTTCTTTTAACTTTTATCTAACTGTTCTTTTTATGTTTTTGCATCTTTTGTGATTCTTTGCTCACATCATATCTGCAAATCTGCATTTACAACTTGTACACTTGATTAGCTGTTGTCTAATATTGAGTATAAAATGTCTTTTTTTTTTGCCTTTTAGCACCACCAGCAAGAGCTTTCTATTTTACTCATTAACAGAGAACATGAAAGACATGCTGACATACAAATGGGATCAAACCAATCACTTTCATGGAAGCCATCAGTTTCAAAAAGTAAATCACAACTTTAATATGCTCAGTCACAGATAATACATTGTTCTTACACCTCACTAAGTCTTCACTCTTAACCCTTCACCAGCTTTCTTCATAATCTGGTCAATCTTAACCAACGCAAACTTAACCAACTCACGAGTCTTCATGGTCTGGTCAATCATTGCCAATGCAAAACCCTAGCACCTCACTGGTCCTCACTGTCCAACAAGTTGTAAATAATGAATGCAGAAAAAGTGGTTTACAACCTTTTATATAGTTAAGCTGAGAACAGTAAAATGGCATGGGTGATTTTTACAACCCTTTCAAAAAGTTATATTTGGGATTAAGTCAACAAACTAAAGATTCTGAAAAGTAGTAATAAAACTATGGAAATTCATTAAAAACTCTGGAAATATAAAATTTGGCAGCGTTCACTGATATGAAAATGTTTTAATTTACCACTTACCATTCAGACGTGACTGGCGGTTGGAGCGGATTCGAAGGTAGCTCTGAAAAAGAAACAATCCTGAAGACTAATGACAATGTAACAAGCATCTATCAATACAGTTCATGCACTGAATTGACCATTGCATTTTCATTTATTAATATCTACCAAAAAAACAGCTAAACAGGTTCAAAGAGGATATTTAAGAATGTAACTGTGGTAGTCCCAGACTCTAAAACAATACTGCATCATGCTTACT
Organism: Conus canariensis; assembly: GCA_033310375.1. Lineage (NCBI taxonomy): Eukaryota > Metazoa > Mollusca > Gastropoda > Neogastropoda > Conidae > Conus > Conus canariensis. The sequence goes on along the minus strand of CM065726.1, from coordinate 71,147,187 downwards.
GTGTGGCTGGTGCTATATTAACAGGTAGCTCCCCAGTATGGGACTCTTAAATTGTTTTGGGGTTACTGCACCCTGTTCCACACCCCTTCCGTGACATCAGTCCTACAGTGTGCACTCCCTCTCTCCCAAACACAACCACCAAATTGTGTTCTGTTGCACTCCCAGTGCCAGCAGTCCTCAGGGCGCTATCAATATCTGGCCTTCAACATGTCACCCATCAGACAGTAAGTGCCCAGTCTTAGGGCCAGATGCCTGTTCTGACCTCATATTGATAGGACTCTAATGACAGGGTTCCCACAGATGTGACCAAACAAAATTCCATACTTTTTCCAGACTTTTCCCAGGGCTTTTCATAATTTTTCCAGACCCCAGAATGTGTGTGTGTGCACCTCTGTGTGTGACAGTGTGTGTGTGTGTGTGTGTGTGTGTGTGTGTGTGTGTGTGTGTGTGTGTTGTGTGTGTGTGTGTGTGCGTACGTGTGTGTGTGAGTGTGTGTGTGTGTGTGTGTGTGTGTGTGTGTGTGTGTGTGAGAGAGAGAGAGATATGGTCAGGTCAGGTCAGGTCAGGTAATTAGGACACAAGGCCTCGTGGCCTCTCAACTGTCCTTTCATTCTAATTTGGATGTTCAACATGGCTGAGTACAAGCCAATTCAATTCTCTATCTCTATTCAATTTCATATTCAAATTTTGAAATATTTGGATAAGAGAGAGAGAGAGAGAGAGAGAGAGAGAGAGAGAGAGAGAGAGAGAGTGCGTTAGAGACAGTGTGTGTGTGTGTGTGTGTATATGTATGTGTCTAAAAATAGGCCAGTGTATCGCCCTTGGGCCCTTTGATTTTCTCTACCCCCCACCCCCACCCCATTCAATGCATGATCGCATCCCATACTGAAGTTTTAAAAAAATCAACCGTTTCTTCAATGTAGAACTCATCTTTCACAATCCTTGGGCCGAAAATAATCAGTCATGGTCATTGTTGGAGTCCGAGTCGTTTTGTCTGAAAGCTGCATCATTTCTTGATGTTTCTTGCCTGCTGTGTGGCTTTTTAGAGCAGCTTCGCCCATGTTCCCGATGTCGAAGTCTTTCTCGCACAGCAGGCACCATGCTTTTGTCTTGCATCCATCAGAAGCAGGAGCAATCCATTTGCGATAATTTGTATTGTCTAGCCAGGCTAGGCTAAACACACATTTTCCTATGTTTTCTTTAATACTTGGACGCTATTTTCCCTCGCAGCGCTGTTGACTCGAAAGGAAGTTAAGCAATGGTACCAACTGCGCATGTGCAACGCTTTTCACAGTAAAGGGGAGCTACTATGCAGAAAAAAATGTACTGTGCTAAACCTCCGGCCAGAGAAAATCTGAAAACCGCGATCACTGTGCGTGATTTAATTTCTGTTTTTATTCCTATTTCAATGTTTTTGTAAAGAAACAAAGTGAAATTCGACATCATGAAAAAGTTTGCACAGCTTTTACAAAATTCCAGGACATTTCCAGACCCATGGCCACAAATTACAAAATTCCAAGACTTTTCCAGCCCTGGAAATGATTTTTTCATTTTTCCATACTTTTTCCAGACTTCCAGGACTCTGTACGAACCCTGAGTTATAAACATTTTATGTATTTTTATCTTGTATATAAAAGTAATGTTTTCATGTGTGAAATTGTGCTTGTGTCGATCTATTTGTTGTTCATATATCATTTCATGTTTAAATCTATTTTGAAGTTTGTCTGTCTCTTGGAGAACAAGCACTTGTAAGTGCATAAGCCGAAGTGATTACACCTGAGCCATTCTTGAGTATGTAACAGTCCTACGAAAAGTTAAGATTTCTTCCAGTGACTAGTACTAGAAAGCTGCTTCTTCTACTACAAGTAAGAGAGTGGGTGGAGGTGATTTTTGATAAAAAAAACTATCAATACTTTTTTTTTAATAGAAAATACCTTCTAAGTCTTTCCCCTAGGGGACCACCCCTTCCATCTTTATTCGTGTCAACTGACAAATTAGCTGACACAAGCCAAAGCACCAGATCCAGGAAACATTAATCAACATGTCAAGGACAGAGGCATTTGTATTTTGAGAGTGACAAGCAAGCAAGCCACTTTCTGTTTCCTGTCAACACGTACGCTGTCGGAAAGTTGCAGCCCTGTGCATGCTGAACAGCCCATGTTACAGAAAGCAACCTTAAACTGTTGTCAAAAAAGGGGACACCACAGTGAATTTTGGGAATACTAATAATGAAATTTTTAAAAAAACAAACAAAAAAAACCTGACTTTTTTCTTCTCGACAGTCTCATACACGTGATGATATGAGCCAATAATTTTGCAGTCTATAGCCTTCTTCAAAACAACACTGTGAAGAAGTTCTTTCTTCTCATGTTGTGTAGTTCAGGCCCAACGTTTAAATCTCAAGTTAAACCGCTGTCACAGTAAAAGCATGCCAGCACCAAGTCTTAAAACTGACATGGGGAGTCCCTTCTGGAGAAATGACTGCAGTAATGGCCCTTTTATGCTTATGGGTTTTTTTTTTGTCTGTTTATGACAGAGGTCATAGGGAGTAAGTGCCTCTCTCCTGAGATCATGGTTCTGGTAAGACTATACAGCCCCCTGAATATAAAAGCTTTCACTGTGGACATTGAAAAACGATTCAGATTTGATTATGTAAACTGCACATGCAGCAGAACAGGGTTTTTTCCCTTTCTCTCTTTCTTTTTTTTAAGAATAAAAACAAGAATGTGTGCAATTTCATGCCAGGATTTTGAATCGGGAAAAAAAAGATACTAACATACTACAGGTAAGTTTCCAGTTACATACACCACACACACACACACACACATGCACACATGCACACACACACATACATTTACCTCAAATCTGGCTTTTGATGCTGCTTCAGGAGAAGGCGAATCTTTCCCTTTCTTTGCCAGAGGAGAAGTCAGTGTCTACAAGACCAACACCACACAAACCAAAATACAAATATCTGATGTGCGTATGTTTGAATGCATGTATACGTGAGTGTACCCTCACTGTGAGTGACTGTATATCCATTTAATTACCATCATTTCCTGATGACACAGCTATAAATTTTGCACAAATTCTGAATCTGACCAGGATGCCATATACTATACTCTACAGCAAAATCACTTTCAGCAACTATCTATGCAGAATCAATATATGCGCTTTTTGACAAGCTTGGTGTCTATGTCCATATAGTTTTAAGCATCAACTGTCTAGTGTCCACATCAATCTAACACACAATAACAACAACCTTATACAACATACACTACCAACAAAAAGACAAGGATCAGTTATGATTTTCTGCAATTCAAAATAAAAATTTGTAAGAAAAAAATGTCACACTTCCAACATGAAAAACTGACTGGCTACACGAGAATCATACTTCTCCTGTCCACTTATTCTACGACTGCTTAGCCCTGGGGACAAAGATCAGGAAAATCACAGAATTCTTATCCATTTCAAACCACTTTAGCTTCCCCAAAGATGGAGTATGGCTGCCTTAATGGCAGGATAAAAAAACGGTCATACACACAAAACTCCACTGCCTGTCTACACAGGCAGTGTCCGCAGGAGTATCAGCCTGCGTACGCAGAAAGAAGGAAAGAAAGAAAGAAAACCACTTTAGCCAACAAGCCATTATAGCGACAGTGGCAATACATAATGCAAGTGAAAGTGGTGTCCAGTGTTGGCACTGTTCACTCTCTGTTGAATATAATACTGTATGAAATTGTTTGTAATTAGGGCTGAAATAGATATGCTTCAAAGAAGACAATTAGAACAACCTTACGTTTGTCATCCTTGACTTTTTACCTGCAGTATAATGAGAAAAATACTATCATCAGGCAAAACTCAACTACCACATGCACTTTGACTTCCATAATCAAAATCCATGACAACACTCCTTTAGTCACAGTCTTGATGCTTGTGTGCACTTTGATTCCATGACAACAATTTGTCCAATCAGTGTCCTTCGCTGATCTGAAGTGTTTGCATTGTTTATATGATATAGAGTTAAAGTCAGGTGATTTAAAAAGAAACTAGTAATCAAAAAGCTGCTTTTGCTTTAAAAAAAAAAAAAAGCAGCTTTGAGCTGAAGATATAACCACAGAAAGAGGTCTGATCATCTCTAAAAGTGGAGAACATAAATGGCAGTTCATACTACTATGCTGGAAACAGAAGTGGATGTTTCCACATATTAACCCATTCCCTGCCTGGAACGAGTGCCACTCGTGGTGAAAACCAAAAATCACTACACCCGTACACAAGTGTGTCTCGGGGTAACTTCGTCATGGAAAGAGGAAAAATCTAAACGGGAGACGACAGTCTAAAAATGTTTCCACCTCTTCTACTGATGTCAGAGAAAGGGTTCTTTCCCTTCAAGTGACCGACCAGTGACTATATGATATGCAAATTGCGAGTTGAGAAGTAACTGCTTATTAGCATATTCAAGATGGCAGCGCAACCTAGACTTCGTTGACGCATCCCAATTTTGAAGCCTTATACTGTGCTTGATGTTCTAGATGGAATTCTAAATAATCAAGATAGTGATGAAAAAGACCTTGAAGGATCAGATCCTGATACTAGTGATGAGGAGGAGACGGATGGGAATCGGCACCATCCACTTTCATTGGCGATAGGTGCTGGTGATGATGTCAATCCTTTGTTCGTTCCACATGACACACAGTGAAGAGAACGCCGTTAGCAAGGGCGACGGAGTGGAAATGACGGAACCCATGCCATCAGCGAGCACTGCAACCCCTCCTGTCGTGAAGGGACTCCGACTGGGTCGTGGACATGGTAGGGGCTCAGGACAACGGCAAGGGTCCCATGGAAGCGGCCGAGGGCGTGGCATGGGGCGTGGCCAGCAACAGCTGATCAAAGAATGGTGAGTAGCAGACGCACAGCCCCCCAACCTTACTGTTGTTTTCACTGGGAATCCTGGTCTGAAAGGCACCCGTGCCAATTTTCGGCCTGTTGACTGTTTGGAATTATTTTTTGCTGACCTCATAAATCATCTGGTCGTTCAGACCAACCTTTATGCTGATCAGTTTCTGGAAGCACATCCCAATCTTCCAGAGTTATTATGGGCCAACAAGTGGGATAAAGTGGACGGAGCAGAAATGAGGAAGTTTCTGGGCCTGGTTCTACTGATGGGCACTGTGCGCCTGCCTTCCACTGAACTGTACTGGTCCAAGAAGGTGCTGTACAGAGTTCCAGTCTTCAGTTCCGTCATGACCAGACACCAGTTTCAGGCAAGTAGCTCTTGTTTTTCTTTTTTTCTTTTTTTTTTTTCCTACTTGATTCTTCATTCCTCCACTATCTATTTTCCATATTTCTCTCCTTTGCCCTATTTATAATTTCCTACTGAAATCACATAATTATGGCAAATAATGACTGTATGGATAGGTGGGACTCTGTGTGTGTGTGTGTGTGTGTGTGTGTGTGTGTGTGTGTGTGTGTGTGTGTGTGTGTGTGTGTGTGTGTGTGTGTGTGTGTGTGTGTGTGTGTGTGTGTGTGTGTGTGTGTGTGTGTGTATGTGTGTGTTTCATTTAACGTCTATCCACTATTCGTGATATTAGACAAAATATCACAAATAGTGAAATCATGACTGTATGGATAGGTGGGACTCTGTGTGTGTGTGTGTGTGTGTGTGTGTGTGTGTGTGTGTGTGTGTGTGTGTGTGGTGGGTGTATGTGTGCGTGTGCATTTGTGTGCACGTGTGTGCACACATGTGCGCATAAGCATTATTCATTTCTGTAAGCAAGTTTTCTATGCAAGTTTGTTCATTTTGTAAAACACAAAAGCACTCATCCACAGCAGTTTTTTTTTTTGGTACCATTGTGGTGTTTTTACATTCATGTGTGTGATACTGTTAGTGTGTGTTTAGGTATATGTGTACATGTGTGTGTGTGTGTGTGTGTGTGTGTGTGTGTGTGTGTGTGTGTGTGTGTGTGTGTGTAGGCTGTTTGTGTGTATGCGTGTGTGTGTGATATGTGCGTGTGTGTGTGTGTGTGTGTGTGTGTGTGTGTGTGTGTGTGTGTGTGTGTGTGTGTGTTTGTGTGCACATGTGTGCGTAAGCATTATTTATTTCTGTAAGCAAGTTTTCCATACAAGTTTGTTCATTTTGTAAAAACACAGAAGCACTCATTCACAGCAGGTTTTTTTTTTTTTTTAGTAAAACTGTGGTGTTTTTATATTCATGTGTGTGTGATACTGTTAGTGTGTGTTTGTGCATATATGTACATGTGTGTGTGTGTGTGTGTGTGTGTGTGTGTGTGTGTGTGTGTGTGTGTGTGTGTGTGTAGGCTGTTTGTGTATATGCATGTGTGTGTGATGTGTGCATGCGAGTGAGTGAGTGAGTGAGTGAGTGAGTGAGTGGGTCTGCTTACTTATCTTGAAACTTTTATTCTGTATTTCAGATTCTTCTTCAATTACTGCATTTCAATGACAATGCAGCCATACCAGTGCAAGGTGATCCAGGATATGACCGGCTCTACAAGATTCCACCCATTCTGGATCATCTGCATGCAAAGTTCCAGGAACTTTATTTTCCCAATCTACACTGGTTGTTTTTTTTTTTCACCTGTGCGTGTGTTCATGATTTTGTCAATGCTGTGACCAGACCAAATGCCATGAGTGAAAGAAGACCAAGTGGAGTATAGAAAAAAAAAGAACACCATCCCCTGAAATTATGAAGCAGAGAATGCAGACAACCTGAGGATTATGTCCAAGCCTATGAAGTTTAGTACGGCAAGTGCTGGATTCCTATATAGAACAGCATGGCAGTAATGTGAGTACAAGTTCAGAAACTCTAACACAGTTCCTACAGTGTTTTGTGTGATAACAAATGGATACAATATGTGTGTCTGTTTTTCTTTTTTCTTTTTTTTTCAACAGACAATTGTTTATTTTTTTCTTCAGACTTTTTTTTCCATTGTTGTCATTTCGAACATTTACTAATAAGTACTATACTATAACAATTTGGACCACACTGTATACTTACAGTGATGTTGAGTAAACACTAACAGATGTTTTTGTCAGTGTTTTTACAGGTTTTATGTGTTGTAACATGTGTATGTGTTCAAAAACTGTTCTTTTTTTTGTAAAACCACCATTTATTATATCTCTGTCCATGACCTAATGGCTAAGAAAATTATTCTTATATAGCATCATGGCTTGGAGTATAAGGAAAGATAAGCCATAAAATCTCAATCATATGTCAACAAATAAATAAGCAGTGATGGAGGTACTGAACCTACCCCAAATAGTAAAATTATACCCCTTTCTAGTAGAATTGGGGTACCCCCAGTAACATACAGATTATTACACAGAGGGACATTTATTGAGAACAATATGAATCCCAAGTGTTTGTAATTTTGTGAACAAACACCAAAAGGTATTTTTGCTGTGTTTAGTGGGTTTTCATGTGTTGAATTGTTCTAAAACTCTCAAATTGAAAACAAAACAAAAACTATTTTATCACATGGTATTTGTGTGCACTATCATTATTACCAACAAAATCAAATTAGAATGATGTGAAATTGTAGAGAAGGGTATAAGGAAGTAAGTCACACAAAATCAAAGAAATAACTCAATAAATAGATGAGTAATGCACATGTTAGTGAACATACCGTTAAAAAGCATAATTATGCCCCTTTTTACTTAGAAAATAGTATCCCCAATTATGAGCAGATTGTCATCAAGAATACCATTCCTTGGGATTTATATGACTGTCATGTGTTAGTGCTAATGTTGAATAAATAGGAAGATTACTTTTTCAATGTTTTGACTGATTTTGTTTGGCGCATGTGTTTATGTATACTCAAAAACTGTTATTTTAGGTAAAATTTGTATAATTATGTCAATTTCTGCTACACTAATTATCAACATAATCACGTTATGTTGACAGAACATTGTAGATAAATGTATAACAACAAAACATGCCAAAAAAGCAGAGAGACCTGTCAAGAAATAAATGAGCGGTAACCATTTTATTAAACCTACCCCAAAAAGCTAAATTTTACCTTGGCATACAGTTATTCAAATGTGCTGTTATACTGTGGCAGTGAAGGGGTTAATGCCAGCCCCCCTGACTCTTAGCCTAAGCATATCATTTCATGAGGTTTCATTATAATACTGATAATAGATTACACTTATTTCTAAAACTTAATTATAATTTTGATTTATTTTTACAATTTCCCATTGCGATTACCCAGTACACTTTTAACACGGTTACCAATTCTAATCTATCAAATGATTTCTGTTGCAATCTCCTGGGCACTGTCTCCGCTAAAGAGCGATTTTGTACTGAGCGAAAGTTGTGCATCTTATTCAGTTACTATTGCAAGCATCTTTACCAATGGATAGAGTTAATTTCATTTGGAAAAGAAAAAATAAAGAGTACTCTTTCTTCAAAGAGGCCTAATAGGCCGGAAATTGCCACATTATCTGCACATCATGCATATAAGCTTGGAAGGGTCATGCATGTATGTCTATGACCATACATATGGGGATGTGTTATGTTCGCTACATGCATACACATAAGACTAAGAGTGTTTTAATTAAACAAGTCCGTGTACAGCATGTGTAGATGTCTGCATTACTGCATGCATTGTGTGTAGGTTCACATGTATATATATGTGCATGTGCTAAAATACCAATACCTCTAGTTAGACATATTGTTGTATCCTTTCTTTCTCTTTCGCTTCTCCCCACTGTTACTAATCTCCCCCCTTCCCACCCTCCTTCCCCCTCCAAAAGTTCTTTTCGTTCCCCTCCTCTTTCATGTTTCTTAAGATATTTTATATACTTTAAATATGTACATTTGTTACGTGTGCTTCCACATGACTGGTGTGTGTGTGGTCTGAGGAAAAAGTGAAAACATGTAAGGAAACATTTCTCCTGTACATTTCCCTTTCCTTCCCTCCCTTATCATCAGCCTTACTGATTCATTTGTACATCTGAATTAATGCTCGTGTTTTTCATTATCCTTGTGTACCCCTGTGAAATCTTGGGGGGAAAAAAATTGGAAAGAAAACTCAAAACAAAATCTTTGAAAATTAAATACACACAAACATACCCACTAACAGATGCGACACTCAGACAGATTGAAAACCAAAAAAAAATACTGATAGCCCAACCAACCAATCAATCAGTTAACCAGCCCACTTGCCAGCCCGAAGAAACAGACATTGTACCTTTCTGCATGATGGCGTTGAATCTCTGGATTTTCGGCCTCCTCTGAAAACAATACAAATTTTTCAAATTCTTAACTATAAAAAACAATAAGGACATTTAAAACTAACTGAAATTATATATATATATATATATACATATGTGTGTGTGTCTGTGTAGTGTGTGCGCGTGTGTATAGCTAGCTAGCTAGCTAAATAGTGTGTGTGTGTGTGTGTGTGTGTGTGTGTGTGTGTGTGTGTGTGTGTGTGTGTGTGTGTGTGTGTGTGCGTGCATGCGTGTTTGTGTGTGTGTGTGTGTGTGTGTGTGTGTGTGTGTGTGTGTGTGTGTGTGTGTGTGTCCACCATTCCATTATTGACTTTAAGACAATTCAGTCAGGGAAGCCTCAGTATTTTTGTTTTTCTGTTTGTTTGTTTTTTTAATCAGTTTTAACAAAATAACAATGTTATAGTCCATAGTATATTATTTAGCAACTACCAAGCTGATGATGCATAATGACTTTAAATTTCTTTAACCGAATTTCACCAATGATTTCAACAATTCATGTTACCTTCCTCCCAAAGTCCCTCATTTGTATCTCCATCCTGTGCACTACAGAGCAGGAACATGATATTCACATTTCTCTTACATGTGTGTCTCTGATCCTCTGGAAATTGAAAGGATGCTCTAAAAATTTGGTTGAGAAGTATGCAGGATGCACTAACACATACTAACGTAAGTTACTAACACTGAACAAAATTTGAACTGTTTGAATGACCAGCTTCGGCAGTGCATTGAAGTGTTGTCTGGAATGAGAACGAGTTCAATTGATGCTTCCAGCTTTCTCCCCCTTTACTGGAAGAAAGAATGTATTCAAGTTCTCAATTACTAGTAACCCCAGTTGACTTCCTTGACCCTCTAAAATGTCATGAGGACTCCCTGAAATCCTCAAGTGAAGGTCGCAAGAAGTCCTTAAGTAAACCATCAGCAGGAAGCTCTGACAATCTATATCACCATTTGTACACATAAACCATTGTCTAGCCCCACTGTTACTATTCTTTGGCAGCATGGCTTCATTACAATTCTTATCATTTTTTTCAATTACTATTATCATTACCAGTATCATAAACCCAAGACAAACACACAGGCTGTGAGAGTCCCATGATGGATGTGTGTCATGTGATGTAGTCTCACATGGCGACATGTGACGTTCCATCGCGTACGCCCTTATTTGTTATAAAGCATTTCCCTAGGTAGGGAAAAGAAAAGGTAAAAGAAACAATAATTCACGTGGCCTGACCAGTGTGATCGGTGTCGCTGGTGGCTATTAAAACAGTTCATTGAATGGACGGACGTTGTCCATTGGTCAGCAACCATGGGCTGGTAATGCCTAGAGTTAGACGAGTACTCACTGAACGTGTACTCAAAAAGAGCGCAGGAGGGAAAAATAAGGAATAGGAAGGGCATGGCTTGGGGACACTGACCGGACAGGTTGTTTGAAGAACGAGTTCCACCTGCAACTCACCATTACCAGGTGAGGTATAGACAGATGGGGAGAGAAAAAAGAGAGAAGTTAAGAAAAGGGAAAAAGGGAAAAGAATTTATCATTATTCAGATTTTGAAATAGATTACTTACACGGACTTCATTTGTGTTTCAGCCCTTCCCAGTGCTGTGGCAGCACCAGTTAGGCGACTGAGGCAGTCGAACAAATATTTGGGCTACAGTGCTGCGGCAGCACCTAATCGTCTCCAGGGTTGGAGAATCGAGCTGTAGAAGACAACGACTGCACCAGTCGTGAGAAAACAAAGCATTTGTCATGTTGACCCACAATGACTTTTAATTGTTCCCCATTAGATTGGAACTCACTTGATATACCTATATTTTAAGCCATCTTTTTTATTCTTTCTTGAAAATATAAATACTGTATCTCCAGTGAGAAGGAGAAACCATTAAACAATATATGTATGTATTGCTATGTATAATGAGATGAAATTTGGTCCCAGCTAGTGGATCTGGGGAATGTCTGTACCTCCACTGGAGTGGAGGAACATAAGATTGAAAAGTTTGAAGTTGATTGTTGTCTAGTAAATTATTCCCCGGAGAGGAGGGGGAGAAGAAGAGTTATTGTAGTGCGCCTTCTGGTTGTTTGGAGAGATTGCGTGTGCACAGAGTGAATGCTGGGCTGAGTGCAGGCATGCATTTATGCACAGTGTGACAGTGGTGACCCCGACTAGGACTTAGGACATAGGACAAGGGTTGTTTTTTTTTTGTACCCTCTCCAAGAAAAAAAAAGATTTCTATTTGTACCCCTCCAGAGGAAAAAATAAGATTCCCCCTCCAAGGAAAAATTACTTGATTGTGGGCAGAAACAAAAGTTTTATATTATTGATTGTTTGATTACTGTTTGCAGTTTTTATTTTTCATTTGTTTCTGTATGTGTGTTTTCGAGTGTTTGAGATTTCTTTTGTTTGCTCTACTCTGTTAGGGTTGTTTTTTTTTTGGTAGGATTTCCTTTTGTCCCTTTCCACCCTCAGGACCGATAGCCTCAACCTCCTCTTGCTCGTACCTGGCAGCAAGGGGGCAGGGGGTTGAGGAGTCGTTGTCCTTCCCCTAGTTTAGGTTTTGTTTTGTCCCCTTCCCCAGGACTGATAGCCCCAACCTCTTCCTGCTCTGATCTAGCAGGGGGGCATGGCGTTGGGGAGTCGATAGTCCCTCCCTCTCTCATTACTATCTAATTCTTTATCTTTCCTCTCGTTTCATTTGGATTTTTCCCCTTTCCCCTCTGAGTGTGGGATCGACTTCACCTCCGTCACTCAACTAGTGTAGGTGGTGGAGTGGATTACCGCTCAGTCCTAATAAAAATTTGTTTTCTTGATCATCTTTTGGGTTTTGGGTTGTTTTTGTTTTGTGTGTGTGTGTTTCTGATTGTATATTTATTAGACTGTTTATTGCATTGAGTTTTAGTATATTGTGTGTATTATTATTTGAATACTTCCCCGTCTCCAGCTTTACGGGAGACAGTTGCCATTAGGGTGCTGTCTGAGGGCCTCTTTCGCTTTTTCTGATTTCCCCTATCTGTACCGGACCTGTCTATTCCTTCATTTCCTTTTCACCCCCTATACAAAAAAATCTCCAAACCTTCTCTTCAATAGGCACCTAAGATAAGATAATGTTGCTTATAGCCCAGCCGACCGCAAGGGGCCACATCAGGGCTGTCACCACGTTAAAATCAACTCACAAGTCATTAAAAAAAAAAAAAAAAAAAAAAAAAAAAAAAAAAAAAAAAAACTTTCACACATCTCTTTAAATGACATCTTCTAGAAACGCACCAGAAACTTCATTAAAAATCTTTCTTCCGTAAAATCTTAAATCAGATGAAAAATGTTAATCTCTCTCAAAAAGTCAAGGATCACGTCAGGCGGGACATCCCTGAACAGGATCTTCATGGACTCCGCTGTAAAATGTTTGTGTCTCACATCGTGCAAGTCCCAACACTCTAAAAGAATATGTTTCATTGTGAGTGGCACATGACATGGAATGCACCACGGAGCTTCTTCACTCTTTAAAAGGTAGGAATGAGTAAAATACGAATGGCCGGTGTGCAGCCGGCACAGAACCGTTTCCTCTTTACGACCACCAGACGTAGATGGGAGGAACTCCTTAAGGTTTGGACGGATCCGAAAGAGTTTGTTATCCGTCTGGGTATTCCAATCCTCCTGCCAGAGGTCTTTCACATAATCATTAATTTTGGGTTTCAGATCTGAGCAGGGGATATATATGTTGGACAATTTCTCTCTTGTAGCATTCTTGGCTAAACGATCAACCATTTCGTTACCTCCGATGCCAACATGACCAGGAACCCAAGCCAGAATAATGTTGTAACCATCCACTTTCAACTTGCTAAAAAATTCAAAGAAATGTAAAAGTTCTGGATGCTGAAGGTTGCGGCCAGCTATGGCCTCCAAAGCTGACAGCGAATCCGACAGAACCAGAAAGTCCCTCTTGGTAGATTGTGAAATTATTTTCAATGCCAGAACCAGAGCAGTAAGTTCAGCAGAATAGACAGAGGCATCTGGAGGTATATGTTTTAACAGTATCTGAGAAGGAGCACCAGGGCAATAGGCTGCACAGGCCACTCCATCCTCAGACTTGGAACCGTCAGTGAAAATTTTCTGACAGGATGGAAATTTTGAACAGAGGTCAGCATACAATGCCTTGTATGCCTGAGAGCTGGTGGACTCTTTACGAAAAGCTGCGAGATCAAAACGAATCTCTGGTGTGAAAAAGGTCCACGGAGGCTGATCCGGAAACTTGGAAAAATCAGACACAACTCCTAGGTCTAGACCTGCATTCCGCGCGTGAGGCTGCATACGAACACCAAACGGCGGAATACAGTTAGGGTTGTTTTCGAATTTGTTTTGAAACTGGGGGTCAAAGACACAGTCATAGGCAGGATTCTGAGGTTCTGAGAACAGTCTGATATAGTAATTTAGGGACATTTTCAGCCTGCGGTTGGACAGTGAGGGTTCACCTGCCTCTGCGTACAGGCTGTACACAGGGGTGGTGCGGAATGCTCCAAGACAGAGACGAAGCCCTTGATGGTGGATAGGGTCCAAGAGTTTCAGATAAGAGGGTCTTGCAGAGCCGTACACAGCACAACCATAGTCCAGTTTGGAGCGGACCAGGGCTCTGTAGAGATGCAGCAAAGTTTTCTTATCAGCGCCCCAGTCAGTGTGTGCTACGACCCGCAGAATATTCAGAGCTTTCTGGCAAGAGGTTTTGAGATTTTTAATGTGGCTGAGAAAGTTGAGTTTTTGATCAAAAATAACTCCAAGGAATTTGGCTTCTTTTACAGCTGGAATGGTGGACTTGTCCAGACGAATTTCAGGATCAGCAAAAAATTGACGAAAATTGTGAAAATGGATTGACTGAGTTTTGGTATGTGAGAAGGTAAACCCGTTTTCCTCGGCCCACTGCTGGATCTTGTTGACACAAAGTTGGAGTCGACGCTGTACGCTGGGGTAAGAAGCTCCCACTGCGTACAGCGCAAAGTCGTCAACGAACAGAGAGGACTCAGAGCCCTGGCTTACCGATTTCACAATGTCGTTGATTTTAATGCTGAAAAGAGCAGGAGAAAGGATGCTCCCTTGAGGGACACCCAACTCCTGCCCATGGATGTCAGAGAGTGTGGTGCCAACACGCACCTGGAACTGTCGATCAGCCAAAAAGTTCTGTATGAACAGAGGCAGGTGACCACGAAAACCAAGTCTGTGCAGGTCCAGAAGAATTCCTGATTTCCATGTGGTATCATATGCTTTTTCGAGGTCGAAAAAGATAGCGACCACATGCTGTTTATTGACAAAGGCATTGCGGATGGTGGTTTCCAGACGGATTAGATGGTCAACTGTCGAGTGGTATTTCCGGAAACCGCACTGTTGACTGGCCAAAAGGCCATCGGTTTCCAGCTTCCACATCAGACGGGAGTTGACCATCTTTTCCATCAACTTACAGAGGCAGCTAGTCAGAGCTATCGGACGATAGTTGGAAGGGTTGGTAAGGTCCTTTGCAGGCTTTGGAATTGGAATGATCAGGGCTTTCCGCCAGGAGGGCGGAAAGTACCCTGTGGTCCAGATATGGTTGTATACTTTAAGAAGAGTCTGGAGACAGCTTTCTGGAAAATGCTTCAAAACCTGATAATGAATATCATCCAGACCAGGGGCAGAATCAGTGCAGGTTTGTAAAGCTGTTTTCAGTTCATTGATTGAAAAAGGGAGATTGTAGGCTTCAGAGTTGTCTGATGTGAAATTGTATAAAGATTTCTCTCTGAGCTGTTTGTTTTTTAAAAAGGCTGCAGATTTATTTGAAGATGAGGAGTTCTGTTGGATGGTGGAGGCCAACAGATTGGCAACAGCTTCTTTGTCAGTGATCAGAGCATCGGCAAGTTTCAAGTGATGAATGGAGGGGTTGGTGTTTTTCCCTTTGATTTTTCTGATGATGTTCCAGACTTTTTTCTTTGAAGTTTTTGATGTCAGCCCGGAGCAAAAGTTTCTCCAAGACTGACGTTTACTGATTTTGAAAGTGTGTCTCGATTTGGCGCGGAGTTTCTGATGGGCTCGAGCGTTGGAACCTGAAGGTCGTTGGTATACCCGACGCTGAGCCCGTTTGCGAACTTTTGAAATTTGTTGGCAGTCTAAATTAAACCAGGGTGTTTTGGGCATTTGGAGTTTATTGGAAGACATTGGAATACAGGTTTTAGCACACTTTATCACAGTGTTAGTCAGAGATTCAGCTGGGTCTGGACTCTGAAGAAAATCAGTGTCCTGGAATTCTTTCAAAATATTGGTGGCAAAAAGATTCCAGTTGGCCTTCTTATAATTAAGATGTTGTGAGACAGAGATGTTTTCAGTTAATAAGGGTTTTAAAAGAACAGGGAAATGGTCACTTCCGTGCAGATCGTCATGGACAGACCACTCATAGTCCAGGACCAGCGAGGGGTCACAAATCGACAAATCTAAGCACGAAAGTGAACCTGTGGAAGAGTGGAGGTAAGTTGGAGCTCCATCGTTCAGACAACACAAATCAAAGTCTGAAAGGACATCCTCAAGAAGCAGACCTCTGGATGACGAACTGACACTACCCCAAAGAGGATTGTGACCATTAAAGTCACCCAACAGCAAAAAAGGTCGAGGAAGTTCTTCGATCAGACTGACAAGGTCCTGACGACAAACCGGGACAGAAGGTGGCAGATACAGTGAGCAGATTGTAACAGTCTTGTGGAGAGTGACTCTCGCAGCTACAGCCTGAAGGGAGGTAGTCAGAGCGACAGGACTAAACAGCAAAGTTTTGTGTAAAAGAAGGGCAACACCGCCTGACAGTCCCAATGTGGATGGTTGTGCAGGTTTAGAAAGAATATTAAAGCCAGAAAGAGTGAAGGTCTTCTGGCTTTGAATTTTAGTTTCCTGAAGAGCCACGACAGAAGGTTTTACAGTTTGACACAGAAGTTGCAGCTCCTCAAAATTTGAATTTAGGCCACGGATATTCCAATGGATTAGTTTACTACTATCCATGGTGCAGAGGATGAACAGGAGAGAAGTCAGGTCATCTCCTCGTCATCGTCTGCGTTCAGTGGAGCAAATTTATTGCTTAGTTTCACTGGACTGTTTGGGTCTTCAGACCTGCTGGCAGACTTGCCCACAGGTGAAGAAGGTCTGGATTTTGGAGATGGTGGAGGTTTCTTCCTCATCTCCACCATCTCCACACTTGGTTGAACTCCCTTGCCCGCACGGGCACTGCTCGAGGAAGTTCGAGGCGGGAGGCCTGGCTTTTTCATCTGCCCAGCAGCAGATGGAGTAGACTGCTGGGCAGTCTGAGGGGTGGCAGATTTTTTGCCTCCACCAGGGGCACCCACTTTGGGTTGGGAGGCGGTGGACTTGCTTCCACCAAAGCTTAACGGTCTTTCTTGCAATGTCTTGGTGAAAGTAAAATTGTCAGTCTGGCAGCAGACTGAACGGGTGGAAACTTTCTTTGTAACGGAAGCATAAGAAGACACTGTTGACGTCTGACTGCCAACAACCTGTTTGCGGGCCTCAAAAAACGAAATTTTCTTTTCAGTCTTCACTCTTTGGATGGTGGACTCCTGAACCCAAACAGGGCAGTTGCGTGAAGAGGAGGGGTGGTCGCCACCGCAGTTCGCACAATGAGCCGGGTCTTTACACGGCCCATCATGGGTTGCCTTGCAACAAACACCACACACCTCCTGCCCAGAACAGCGGTCTCTGACATGTCCAAACTTCTGGCATTTGAAACACCTCAACGGGGATGGGACATACAGTTGGACACGTACATTTAAGTATCCGACTTTAATGACCGGAGGCAGCACAGGGTTGCAGAATGTCAGAAAGAGGGTGTTGGTGGGCACTCTTTCTGCACCTTTTTTGACTGTCACCCTATGTACCTCTGTCACACCTTGGGACGCAAGTTCTGTCTTGATCTCCGCTTCCGAGACACCTTTCAAATCCGGGCACCGAATAACCCCTTTGGTCGAATTTAACTGCTTATGGGGGGTCACCCGGATCTCTCTGTCCACAAGTTTTGTTGCCCTCAGCAGCTGCTCCGATTGCCTCTTTGATCTGCACTGGACGAGGAAAGTGCCATTCCGTAGCCTTTTCACTGACTGAGGGTCACCTGCTAGACCCTGAAAGCCCTTCTGAATAGCAAAAGGACTCAGAGCAGAAATAGGCTTTTCCTGCTCTGTCCCTTCAACCACAAGCCAGGAAGCCCAAAAACCTGTCCTCTGTCTCGTCTCCATATCCGAGTCACTGTCGGAATCGTTATGACCAGAAATGGGGTCCACTGCCTTCCTCTTTTTTATGGGGGGTGTGATTTTGGATAAAGCCATGATTTATGTTTAGAAATTTCGTCTCTCCCTTACCCACCCACCATGGAGTCCAACTAAGGGGCCAGGGCCAAGAACTCATTGTCTTGACCCCTTCCAGGCTTCAGGAGAGATATACGACAAACAGAAGCCTACTGACCCTATCCCCCCTGATCATGCCCAACTCCCGGGAACAGAGAGCTGAGCACTGCAGGGGTTACCTTGGCCAGTCGGAGAACTGCCTGTCTTGACCCAGCCCCATGAAGGGGAAGCCGATTGATACACCCGGGCCAGAGTGTACCTCCTGTCTAGGAGAGGTCCGAGCCAAAGTGATGTGTTGAGGGCGTTGGCCCTCTCAATCACCAGGATCTCATCCCCCTCCGTCACAGGTCGCACCGCACGGCGAACGCGGCGGATCTTAAGAAGACCACAGAGAGAAAAAGAGTGTGCAAAAGAAGGCTTGAAAGGGAGACGAAGAAAGAAAAGAACCGTTAAGAAAGGCAGAAGACAGAATAGGAAAAAGGTGGGTTACTATTTGTCTGGGCCCTCACTCCTAACCTTTCTGACATGGGAGACCCTACCAGGGGCATCAATTCCTACCACGTAATGCTTGGCCAGTCAGCAGCTTGGCTATACAGGCCTAGAAGCATTGACAACAACTAACCATCTAGTCGAGTATTGATGCCCCCGTCAGCAAAGCCTAAAAGATCACTGGACCACGCAAGCCCTCCGACCACGGCAAGGTTGCAACCCCCGGAGGGCAATAGGCACCTATCTAGTTTCTTTTCATCATTGTCATCTTTTAGGTAGGATTTCCGTTAGTGTACGTTTTCTCCCCCTCTTTTTAATTGTTCGTTGATTCATTTGTTTTGTAACTTTGTATTCACTTAAGATAAGATAATGTTGCTTATAGCCCAGCCGACCGCAAGATAAGATAAGATAATGTTGCTTATAGCCCAGCCGACCGCAAGGGGCCACATCAGGGCTGTCACCACGTTAAAATCAACTCAAGTCATTAAAAAAAAAAAAAAAAAAAAAAAAAAAAAACACCTTTCACACATCTCTTTAAAAGACATCTTCTAGAAACGCACCAGAAACTTCGTTAAAAATCTTTCTTCCGTAAAATCTTAAATCAGATGAAAAATGTTAATCTCTCTCAAAAACTCAAAGATCATGTCAGGCGGAACATCCCTGAACAGGATTTTCATGGACTCTGCTGTAAAATGTTTGTGTCTCACATCGTGCAAGTCCCAACACTCTAAAAGAATATGTTTCATTGTGAGTGGCACATGACATGGAATGCACCACGGAGCTTCCTCATTCTTTAAAAGGTACGAATGGGTAAAATACGAATGGCCGGTGTGCAGCCGGCACAGAACTGTTTCTTCTTTACAGCCACCAGACGTAGATGGGAGGAACTCATTAAGGTTTGGACGGATCTGAAAGAGTTTGTTATCCGTCTGTGTGTTCCAATCCTTCTGCCAGAGGTCTCTCACATAATCATTAATTTTGGGTTTCAGATCTGAGCAAGGGATATAAATGTTGGACAGTTTCTCTCTTGTGGCATTCTTGGCTAAACGATCAACCATTTCATTCCCTCCGATGCCAACATGACCAGGAACCCAAGCCAGAATAATGTTGTAACCATCCACTTTCAACTTGCTAAAAAGCTCAAAGAAATGTAAAAGTTCTGGATGCTGAAGGTTGCGGCCAGCTATGGCTTCCAAAGATGACAGTGAATCCGACAGAACCAGAAAGTCCCTCTTGGTAGATTGTGAAATTATTTTCAATGCCAGAACCAGAGCAGTAAGTTCAGCAGAATAGACAGAAGCATCTGGAGGTATATGCTTTAACAGTATCTGAGAAGGAGCACCAGGGCAATAGGCTGCACAGGCCACTCCATCTTCAGACTTGGAACTGTCAGTGAAAATTTTCTGATAAGATGGGAATTTTGAACAGAGTTCAGCATACAAGGCCTTGTATGCCAGAGAGCTGGTAGACTCTTTACGAAAAGCTGCAAGATCAAAACGAATCTCTGGTGTGAAAAAGGTCCACGGAGGCTGATCTGGAAACTTGGAAAAATCCGACACAACTCCTAGGTCTAAACCTGCATTCCGCGCGCGAGGCTGCATACAAAGACCAAACGGCGGAATACAGTTAGGGTTGGTTTCGAATTTGCTTTGAAACTGGGGGTCAAAGACACAGTCATAGGCAGGATTCTGCGGTTCTGAGAACAGTCTGATATAGTAATGTAGAGACATTTTCAGCCTGCGGTTGGACAGTGAGGGTTCACCTGCCTCTACGTACAGGCTGTACACAGGGGCGGTGCGGAAAGCTCCAAGACAGAGACGAAGCCCTTGATGGTGAATAGGATCCAAGAGTTTCAGATAAGAGGGTCTTGCAGAGCCGTACACAGCACAACCATAGTCCAGTTTGGAGCGGACCAGGGCTCTGTAGAGATGCAGCAAAGTTTTCTTATCAGCGCCCCAGTCAGTGTGCGCTACCACCTGCAGAATATTCAGAGCTTTCTGGCAAGAGGTTTTGAGATTTTTAATGTGGCTGAGAAAGTTGAGTTTTTGATCATAAATAACTCCAAGGAATTTGGCTTCTTTTACAGCTGGAATGGTGGACTTGTCCAGACGAATTTCAGGATCAACAAAAAATTGACGAAAATTGTGAAAATGGATTGACTGAGTTTTGGTACGTGAGAAGGTAAACCCGTTTTCCTCGGCCCACTGCTGCATCTTGTTGACACAAAGTTGGAGTCGACGCTGTACGCTGGCGTAAGAAGCTCCAACTGCGTACAGCGCGAAGTCGTCTACGAACAGAGAGGACTCAGAGCCCTGGCTTACCGATTGTACAATGTCATTAATTTTAATGCTGAAAAGGGCAGGAGAAAGGATGCTCCCCTGAGGTACACCCAACTCCTGCCCATGGATGTCAGAGAGTGCGGTGCCAACATGCACCTGGAACTGTCGATCAGCCAAAAAGTTCTGTATAAACAGAGGCAGGTGACCACGGAATCCAAGTCTGTGCAAGTCCAGAAGAATTCCTGATTTCCATGTGGTGTCATACGTTTTTTCGAGGTCGAAAAAGATAGCGACCACATGCTGTTTATTGACAAAGGCATTGCGGATGGTGGTTTCCAGACAGATTAGATGGTCGACTGTCGAGTGGTATTTCCGGAAACCGCACTGTTGCCTGGCCAAAAGGCCATCGGTTTCCAGCTTCCACATCAGACGGGAGTTGACCATCTTCTCCATCAACTTACAGAGGCAGCTAGTCAGAGCTATTGGACGATAGTTCGAAGGGTTGGTAAGGTCCTTTCCAGGCTTTGGAATTGGAATGATCAGGGCTTTCCGCCAGGAGGGCGGAAAGCACCCTGTGGTCCAGATATGGTTGTATACTTTAAGAAGGGTCTGGAGACAGTTTTCTGGAAAATGTTTCAAAACCTGATAATGAATATCATCCAGACCAGGGGCAGAATCAGTGCAGGTTTGCACAGCTGTTTTCAGTTCATTGATTGAAAAAGGGAGATTGTAGGCTTCAGAGTTGTCTGATGTGAAATTGTATAAAGATTTCTGAGTTGTTTGTTTTTTAAAAAGGCTGCAGATTTATTTGAAGATGAGGAGTTCTGTTGGATGGTGGAAGCCAACAGATTGGCAACAGCTTGTTTGTCAGTGACCAGAGCATCGGCAAGTTTCAAGTGATGAATGGAGGGGTTGGTGTTTTTCCCTTTGATTTTTCTGATGATGTTCCAGACTTTTTTCTTTGAAGTTTTTGATGTCAGCCCGGAGCAGAAGTTTCTCCAGGACTGACGTTTACTGATTTTGAAAGTGTGTCTCGATTTGGCGCGGAGTTTCTGATGGGCTCGAGCGTTGGGACCTGAAGGTCGTTGGTATACCCGACGCTGAGCCCGTTTGCGAACTTTTGAAATTTGTTGGCAGTCTAAATTAAACCAGGGTGTTTTGGGCATTTGGAGTTTATTGGAAGACATTGGAATACAGGTTTTAGCACACTTTATCACAGTGTTAGTCAGAGATTCAGCTGGGTCTGGACTCTGAAGAAAATCAGTGTCCTGGAATTCTTTCAAAATATTGGTGGCAAAAAGATTCCAGTTGGCCTTCTTATAATTAAGATGTTGTGAGACAGAGATGTTTTCAGTTAATAAGGGTTTTAAAAGAACAGGGAAATGGTCACTTCCGTGCAGATCGTCATGGACAGACCACTCATAGTCCAGGACCAGCGAGGGGTCACAAATCGACAAATCTAAACACGAAAGTGAACCTGTGGAAGAGTGGAGGTAAGTTGGAGCTCCATCGTTCAGACAACACAAGTCAAAGTCTGAAAGGACATCCTCAAGAAGCAGACCTCTGGATGACGAACTGACACTACCCCAAAGAGGATTGTGACCATTAAAGTCACCCAACAGCAAAAAAGGTCGAGGAAGTTCTCCGATCAGACTGACAAGGTCCTGACGACAAACCGGGACAGAAGGTGGCAGATACAGTGAGCAGATTGTAACAGTCTTGTGGAGAGTGACTCTTGCAGCTACAGCCTGAAGGGAGGTAGTCAGAGCGACAGGATAAGATAAGATAATGTTGCTTATAGCCCAGCCGACCGCAAGGGGCCACATCAGGGCTGTCACCATGTTAAAATCAACTCACAAGTCATTAAAAAAAAAAAAAAAAAAAAAAAAAAACCTTTCACACATCTCTTTAAATGACATCTTCTAGAAACGCACCAGAAACTTCATTAAAAATCTTTCTTCCGTAAAATCTTAAATCAGATGAAAAATGTTAATCTCTCTCAAAAAGTCAAGGATCACGTCAGGCGGGACATCCCTGAACAGGATCTTCATGGACTCCGCTGTAAAATGTTTGTGTCTCACATCGTGCAAGTCCCAACACTCTAAAAGAATATGTTTCATTGTGAGTGGCACATGACATGGAATGCACCACGGAGCTTCCTCATTCTTTAAAAGGTAGGAATGAGTAAAATACGAATGGCCGGTGTGCAGCCGGCACAGAACCGTTTCCTCTCTACGACCACCAGACGTAGATGGGAGGAACTCCCCAAGGTCTGGACGGATCCGAAAGAGTTTGTTATCCGTCTGGGTATTCCAATCCTCCTGCCAGAGGTCTTTCACATAATCATTAATTTTGGGTTTCAGATCTGAGCAGGGGATATATATGTTGGACAATTTCTCTCTTGTAGCATTCTTGGCCAAACGATCAACCATTTCGTTACCTCCGATGCCAACATGACCAGGAACCCAAGCCAGAATAATGTTGTAACCATCCACTTTCAACTTGCTAAAAAGTTCAAAGAAATGTAAAAGTTCTGGATGCTGAAGGTTGCGGCCAGCTATGGCCTCCAAAGCTGACAGCGAATCCGACAGAACCAGAAAGTCCCTCTTGGTAGATTGTGAAATTATTTTCAATGCCAGAACCAGAGCAGTAAGTTCAGCAGAATAGACAGAGGCATCTGGAGGTATATGTTTTAACAGTATCTGAGAAGGAGCACCAGGGCAATAGGCTGCACAGGCCACTCCATCCTCAGACTTGGAACCGTCAGTGAAAATTTTCTGACCGGATGGAAATTTTGAACAGAGGTCAGCATACAATGCCTTGTATGCCTGAGAGCTGGTGGACTCTTTACGAAAAGCTGCGAGATCAAAACGAATCTCTGGTGTGAAAAAGGTCCACGGAGGCTGATCCGGAAACTTGGAAAAATCAGACACAACTCCTAGGTCTAGACCTGCATTCCGCGCGTGAGGCTGCATACGAACACCAAACGGCGGAATACAGTTAGGGTTGTTTTCGAATTTGTTTTGAAACTGGGGGTCAAAGACACAGTCATAGGCAGGATTCTGCGGTTCTGAGAACAGGACTAAACAGCAAAGTTTTGAGTAAAAGAAGGGCAACACCGCCTGACAGTCCCAATGTGGATGGTTGTGCAGGTTTAGAAAGAATATTAAAGCCAGAAAGAGTGAAGGTCTTCTGGCTTTGAATTTTAGTTTCCTGAAGAGCCACGACAGAAGGTTTTACAGTTTGACACAGAAGTTGCAGCTCCTCAAAATTTGAATTTAGGCCACGGATATTCCAATGGATTAGTTTACTACTATCCATGGTGCAGAGGATGAACAGGAGAGAAGTCAGGTCATCTCCTCGTCATCGTCTGCGTTCAGTGGAGCAAATTTATTGCTTAGTTTCACTGGACTGTTTGGGTCTTCAGACCTGCTGGCAGACTTGCCCACAGGTGAAGAAGGCCTGGATTTTGGGGATGGTGGAGGTTTCTTCCTCATCTCCACCATCTCCACACTTGGTTGAACTCCCTTGCCCGCACGGGCACTGCTCGAGGAAGTTCGAGGCGGGAGGGCTGGCTTTTTAATCTGCCCAGCAGCAGATGGAGTAGACTGCTGGGCAGTCTGAGGGGCGGCGGATTTCTTGCCTCCACCAGGGGCACCCACTCTGGGTTGGGAGGTGGTGGACTTGCCTCCACCAGAGCCCAACGTTCTTCCTTGCAATGACTTTGTGAAAATAAATTCATCAGTCTGGCAGCAGACTGATCGGGTCGACACTTTCTTTACAGCAGAAGCATAGGAAGACGCTGTTGGCGTCTGACTGCCAACAACCTGTTTACGGGCCTCAAAAAACGAAATCTTCTTTTCTGTTTTAACCTTTTGGATGTTGGACTCCTGAATCCAGACAGGGCAGTTGCGTGAAGAGGAGGGGTGGTCGCCACCGCAGTTCGCACAGTGCGCCGGGTCTTTACACGGCCCATCATGGGTTGCCTTGCAACAAACGCCACACACCTCCTGCCCAGAACAGCGGTCTCTGACATGACCGAACTTCTGGCATTTGTAACAGCACATTGGAGACGGAACATACATTTGTACGCGGACATTCAGGTATCCTACTTTGATGACAGGAGGCAGCACAGGGTTGCAGAATGTCAGAAAGAGGGTGTTGGTGGCCACTCTTTCTGCACCTTTTTTGACTGTCACCCTATGCACCTCTGTCACACCCTGGGATGCAAGTTCCGCCTTGATCTCTGCCTCTGAGACACCTCTAAGATCTGGGCATCGAATCACTCCCTTAGAGGAATTCAGCTGTTTATGGGGAGTCACCCGGATCTCTCGGTCTACTAGCTTTGTAGCTTTCAGCAGCTGCTCGGATTGTTTCTTACTTTTACATTGGATAAGAAATGTACCATTTCTGAGACGTTTAATGGACTGTGGGTCTCCTGCAATGCCTTGAAAGCCCTTCTGTATAGCAAATGGGCTTAGTGAAGAAAGTGGTTTGTCCTGCTCCTTGCTTTCCATAATCAGCCAAGAGGACCAAAATCCTGACATCTGCCTCGTTTCAATATCGGAATCAGAGTCTGGATCAGATTCCTGCGGAAACCGCCGTGAAATTAAATTAGCCTTTCTTTTTTTGGGGGGAGGATTGTTTGGTGAAAAAGCCATATTTAGTGTAATTATATTTCGTCTCTCCCTTACCCACCCACCTTGGAGTCCAACTAAGGGGCCAGGGCCAAGAAATCACTGTCTTGACCCCTTCCAGGTTTCAGGAGAGATATACAACAGACAGAAACCTACCAACCCTATCCCCCCTGATCATGCCCAACTCCCGGGAACAGAGAGCTGAGCACTGCAGGGGTTACCCTGGCCAGCCAGAGAACTGCCTGTTTTGACCCAGCCCCATGAAGGGGAAGCCGATTGACACACCCGGGCCAGAGTGTACCTCCTGTCTAGGAGAGGTCCGAGCCAAAGTGATGTGTTGAGGGCGTTGGCCCTCTCAATCACCAGGATCTCATTCCCCTCCGACACAAGTCGCACCGCACGGCAAACGCGGCGGATCTTAAGAAGACCACAGAGAGAAAAGGAGTGTGGAAAAGAAGACTTGAAGGGGAGACGAAGATAGAAAAGAGCCAAATAAGAAAGGCAGAAAACAAGAAAAGGAGAAAGGCGGGTTACTATTAGTCAGGATCCTCACCCTTAGCCTATCTGACATGGGAAGCCCTACCAGGGGCATCAACTCCTTACCACGTTATGCTTAGGCCAGACAGCATCTTGACTTCTCAGGCCTAGAAGCAGTTTTAAAAAACCAGCCTATCTTCAAGTATTGATGCCCCCGCCAGCAAAGCCCAAGGGATCACAGGACCACGCAAGCCCTCCGACCACGGCAAGGTTGCAACCCCCGGAGGGTTGTATTCACTTATTGTGTAAGGCGATTCATTTGTTTTGTGAACTCATCTATTGTTTTACCAAGTGACTAAGTAAGAAGATAAGATAAGATAATGTTGCTTATAGCCCAGCCGACCGCAAGGGGCCACATCAGGGCTGTCACCACGTTAAAATCAACTCACAAGTCATTAAAAAAAAAAAGTAAAAAAAAAAAAAAAAAAAAAAAACCTTTCACACATCTCTTTAAATGACATCTTCTAGAAACGCACCAGAAACTTCATTAAAAATCTTTCTTCCGTAAAATCTTAAATCAGATGAAAAATGTTAATCTCTCTCAAAAAGTCAAGGATCACGTCAGGCGGGACATCCCTGAACAGGATCTTCATGGACTCTGCGGTAAAATGTTTGTGTCTCACATCGTGCAAGTCCCAACACTCTAAAAGAATATGTTTCATTGTGAGTGGCACATGACATGGAATGCACCACGGAGCTTCTTCACTCTTTAAAAGGTAGGAATGAGTAAAATACGAATGGCCGGTGTGCAGCCGGCACAGAACCGTTTCCTCTTTACGACCAAGTAAGAAAGTAACAAGTACAATAAGAACAGTTAAGAACATAAACATTATAAAGAATTTATTTCCGGGAAAAACTTTACATTTTCTCTGTTTTCTTTTCATTCGGAAAAAAAAAAAAAGAGTTATTAGTACTGCATTTCATTTTCTTAGCTGTCTTTTTCCCCTTCGGAAAGAATATTGGTGAAAATCTCTTTTGGAAAGATCACATTGTCAATTCTTATTAGTGCTTCTCTTTTGTAAGCCTTTATTATTTTTCTGTTCATACCGGCATTTAAATTCTTTATTTGTACATACTGTAACAAAGTTTCTTTTTATGGGAAACGTATATACAGTCACATATCGCCTTATTTTAATCATATTTAGTCATTGTTTCTTGTTTGTTTGTGGTAACTATTCATGATGGAAAATTTTGATGAATATGTACGACAGGCTGAGAGTTTAGGCTTTGAAGGTGATAAATTAGCAAACTATGTCCAACAATGTCTGGATAGGGCAGACAGAGAGAGAGAGAGAGAGAGAGACAGGAAAAACAGAAACAACTAGAAGAAAAAGATAAAGAACGACAAGAAAATCTAAAAAGATTAGAGTTTGAAGAGAAAAAAATACAGAAAGAGATGGAAGAAAATAAAAAAAGATTAGAGTTTGAGGGAAAAAAAATACAGACAGAAAGAGAGGATAAGGAATGGCAATTTAAACTGAGACAACTTGAATTAGAGACTGATGCAGAAATTAAAAGATTACAGGCATCGAGAGAACCTCCATCACCTCCATCGGTCGGTTCCGCGAGTACATTTCATCCGAAGTCAACATACATTCCGAAGACAAGTTGCCGCCGTTCGAAGAAAAAACCGACGACATTGACAGTTTTCTTTTTCGGTTTGAGAACCACGCTACTTCCTGTGGTTGGCCGAAGGAGAAATGGACGTTGTTTATCGCGTCACTGTTTAAGGGAAGTGCTTTGGCGCTATACCACACACTTGCGGCAAAGGAAGGGTTGACCCGGGAACAATTAAAAGAAGAACTGTTAAAGAAGTTTCAGTGTTCAGCTGACCGTTTTCGTGAGCGTTTCCGATCCATTCATCCTGACAAGGGAGAATCATTTCCATCTTTTTTGATAAGAATGAGTCATTGTTTAGATAGATGGATAGAGTTAACAAAGACGAGTAAGACTTTCGAATCACTGTGAGATTTGCTACTTCGAGAGCAACTTTTCCAAAGCGTCAGCAAAGATTTGGCCACTTTTCTTAAAGAAAGACAGTTCGATAGCGTTGACGAAATGTGTCAGATGGCGGATCAGTACCGTATTGCTCATCTGGATAAAGGTGTTGCCCGCAAGGAAAATTCGTCCCTTTTCGAGTCTCATGCGGCATTTCAGATGCATTTTGGACAAGGAAATGATAGAAGAGGAAATCGTGCTTCATTCCAAGGTCCGCACTCATACACGTCTTTTGGCAACAGACAACGACCTTTCCGTGGTCAAGGCCATGTCGGTTCTGGCGATTTCCGTCAGTGCCAATACTCACCACCGGAAAGACCTTTTCCTTTCCGAGGGCATGGTGAACAACAACCGCGCAGACCCTTTGGTCCAGTGCGTGGACAAGGTCGAGGTTCGCAGACTAACGGTAACCAATTGTCCACTGATCAAATCAAGTGTTGCCATTTTTGTGAGTGCAAATTCCATTTGAAACGGGACTGTCCTTTCAAAGCAAGTGGAGCAAAGACTGGATTTGTTTCCACTACATGTGAAGAAGGTCTTGTTTTGGCACCAGCTCAGTCCACTGATGGTCTTCTTTTGGAGGATTGTGCCATTAATGGTTTACAAGGTTCTGTTTTGCGAGATACAGGTTGCACCACAGCTGGTGTAAGGAAATCTTTTGTTCTACCAGACCAATATCTTGACAGTGTTCAGAGATGCAGATCGTTTGGTGGAAAAATTGAAACTTTCCCACTTGCAAAAATTTCCGTTGATACACCATACTACTCCGGGTCACTTACCGCCTGTGTTATTGAGAATCCAGTTTGCGATTTGATTTTGGGAAATCTACCAGGTGTTGCAACAGTACACGGTGGTGCCAGAGGATCTTTCATTCCTTGTCTCATTAGTACAAGATCAAA
Organism: Conus canariensis; assembly: GCA_033310375.1. Classification (NCBI taxonomy): domain Eukaryota; kingdom Metazoa; phylum Mollusca; class Gastropoda; order Neogastropoda; family Conidae; genus Conus; species Conus canariensis. The sequence goes on along the minus strand of CM065726.1, from coordinate 71,118,751 downwards.
AGTTGTAGAGCAGGGAAAACCAACAAAACCGCTCAAGGTTTCAAAACTGGATGAACTAAAAGTTACACCAGATGTTTTGAAGACCATGCAGAGAAGCGACGAGACATTGACTACTGTACTGTCTACTGCAAAGCAGAGTGTCTCTGACAAACCAACGGACAAGCCGACGTACATACTGGACTCTGACATCATCTACAGGCATGTACCTGGACAAAACAACGAACAGATTGTGGTTCCCAAAGTGAAAATGGCAAATGCTGAAAAGGTATTCCATGTAAACATGCAAAAAAAGTATGTTGAACGTACAAATGTTGCCACTGAGTCAATTGAATGGACATGTCCAGTGTCTGGAACAGATGTGGCTGTTACAGAAATCATTAATTCTGATTTTGTACCTGATGTCACATACAGAGACAGAGCAAAGACTGTACAAACAACAAATGTGGGATTGTTAACATCTGCAAGTATAGATGATACTGTACCTCTGCCCACTCTTTCTGTCCAGGGAGAAACTTATCGTGATGTTGTTGTGTGTGACGATCTGTCTTTGATTCAGAAAGAACAATTCGAAGGTATTTTGACGGACTTTCAGGATGTTCTGACTGATACCCCAGGGACAGTGACAGCAATTGAACCCCATACTATTCACTTGAGTACGGAAAACCCAGTTCGAGTCAAACCATACCCTCTCCCATTTGCAAAAAAAACAGGTTGTCGAAAGAGAGATTCAAGTTATGCTCAGGTTGAAAGTTACTGAACCGTCCTCGTCACCATACAGCTCACCAGTTGTTTTGGTGGACAAACCTGATGGCTCGGTGCGGTTTTGCATCGATTACAGGAAGTTAAACAAAATCACTGTTTGATGCAGAACCTATCCCAGACATTGAGGAACTTCTTTGTCAACTGTCAGAAGGAAAATATTTTGTCAAAATAGATTTGACTAAAGGATATTGGCAAATCCCAATGGCTGAAGCAGACAAGGAAAAAACAGCTTTTCAGACACCTTTTGGTCTGTTTCAATGGACGAAGATGCCATTTGGATTACAAAACGCCCCAGCTTCTTTTGCCAGAATGATGCGTGCACTAAAACTTCATGAGTGTGGAGCAGTAAGTTTTTTTGATGACATTTTGCTTGCTGCAAAGTCATGGAATGATCTTCCGGAAAACTTGAGAGCTGTTTTTTGTAAACTTCGGAATTTTGGTCTGACGGCTAGACCGTCCAAAATTCGTGCTGGATTCAAGACTCTTGAGTTTTTGGGTCATGTCATTTCTGTTGGGAAAATGACACCAGAGGAAAAGAAAGTAGAAAAGATCTTGGCCTTGAAGAGACCCAGTACAAAGAAACAGATCAGATCACTCATTGGATTGTTGTCCTATTACAGAAGATTTGTACCGCACTTTGCGTCCTTGACAGTCCCTTTGCGTGACTTAACAAAAGGAACAAAAAACAAAAGTATCGTCTGGTCAGATGAGTGCCAGAAAGCGCTGGAATGTGTTCAAAACATCCTCAATTCATTTCCTGTGTTGCTTTTGCCCTCTCTTTCAGAGGATTTTGTTTTGAGAACTGATGCCAGCTCCAAAGGCATGGGAGCTGTACTGTTGCAGGAAAAGAGTGGATTGTTACACCCTGTCCAATATGCAAGTAAAAAGTTCTCTAACGCACAAGTCAAATACTCAACAATTGAGAGGGAGTGTCTTGCCATTGTTTGGGCTTGTGAGAAATTTGCCAGATTCCTGACTGGAAGACAGTTTCGGTTACAAACCGACCACAGGCCATTGACGTTTTTACAGTCGTCCAAGACCAAAAATAGCAGGCTCTTAAGATGGGCTTTGTCATTGCAGGAGTTCAAGTTTGACATTGAGCCATTACCCGGCACTCAGAATATCATGGCAGATTTTCTGTCTCGTGCGTGAGTGCACAGTATCATTCGTGCTGATGCAACTGCTGTTTGTTTTCATTGTGGACAGACTTTATTATTCTGCTGTTTGTTTTCACTGTGGAAAGACTTTATTGATATTTTGGCAGGGTTATGTCGGCTACTGTCAATCTGAATTGATAAGTAGTTGTGACTGATCTTTCTCCAAAAGTGCATATGTATTGGCATTGGTGGCTCTTTGTAGGATGCTATTTTGTGAATGTGTGCAGAATACTTCATTTGATGTCTTACAAGTGTTGTTTTTTTCATGTCGGTCCATTATGAAGATTGAAAAAAAAGTGTTTAACTTTCGAGTGGACTGCTATATTGTATATTTTTGCTTGAACAAAGACTTTTCACTTGCCAATTTTTTTTTCATCAAGTGAGTCATGAGGAAATTCTCATTTTGTGATGATGTTGGGACATATGATTATGTGACAACAGGCTAGAAAAAACTGTTTACATTTTGGCATTTGGAATAATCAGTATATGTTCTTCGTGTCTATGTAACTCGTGATTTGTGATGGAGTATGAATTTGTTTTTAAAAAACTAAACAAAACTGATTGTATTTTCTTTTCTCAAACTAAGATTTTGGAATGTGATTTTGGATCTTTATGATGTTCATAAAGGCTAGTTCTATGCATTGATGGAAACTCTTGAATGATGAAAAATTGATGATTGATGGCTGAAGTTGTATATTAACTAGATATGTATGTGTATTTAAAAAAAAATTTCTTGGCGAAAGTTTTTTTTTTCACCCCGGGATGGGGGGTGTCACGTGATGTAGTCTCACATGGCGACATGTGACGTTCCATCGCGTACGCCCTTATTTGTTATAAAACATTTCCCTAGGAGGGAAAAGAAAAGGTAAAAGAAACAATAATTCACGTGGCCTGACCAGTGTGATCGGTGTCGCTGGTAGCTATTAAAACAGTTCATTGAATGGACGGACGTTGTCCATTGGTCAGCAACCATGGGCTGGTAATGCGTAGAGTTAGACGAGTACTCACTGAACGTGTACTCAAAAAGAGCGCAGGAGGGAAAAATAAGGAATAGGAAGGACATGGCTTGGGGACACTGACCAGACAGGTTGTGTGAAGAACGAGTTCCACCTGCAACTCACCATTACCAGGTGAGGTATAGACAGATGGGGAGAGAAAAAAGAGAGAAGTTAAGAAAAGGGAAAAAGGGAAAAGAATTTATCATTATTCAGATTTTGAAATAGATTACTTACAAGGACTTCATTCGTGTTTCAGCCCTTCCCAGTGCTGTGGCAGCACCAGTTAGGCGACTGAGGCAGTCGAACAAATATTTGGGCTACAGTGCTGCGGCAGCACCTAATCGTCTCCAGGGTTGGAGAATCGAGCTGTAGAAGACAACGACTGCACCAGTCGTGAGAAAAGAAAGCATTTGTCATGTTGACCCATAATGACTTTTAATTGTTCCCCATTAGATTGGAACTCACTTGATATACCTATATTTTAAGCCATCTTTTTTATTCTTTCTTGAAAATATAAATATTGTATCTCCAGTGAGAAGGAGAAACCATTAAACGATATATGTATGTATTGCTATGTATAATGAGATGAAATTTGGTCCCAGCTAGTGGATCTGGGGAATGTCTGTACCTCCACTGGAGTGGAGGAACATAAGATTGAAAAGTTTGAAGTTGATTGTTGTCTAGTAAATTATTCCCCGGAGAGGAGGGGGAGAAGAAGAGTTATTGTAGTGCGCCTTCTGGTTGTTTGGAGAGATTGCGTGTGCACGGAGTGAATGCTGGGCTGAGTGCAGGCATGCATTTATGCACAGTGTGACAATGTGCAGACTGATAATGTTCTCCACAGCTCTCTGTTCCCTGCCATGGTACTTTAACTAGTCCAGTCCTTTCTGTTGCCCATTCAGAACATGCCTGCAGGGCACCCACCCTTCACTGTGTCCTGCAGAATGATTGCCAAGGACAGGAAGTTATAGCAAGATCCATGCCAAGGGCCAGGATAGCTAAGACAATCTGACAACTGCAAGAAAAGATTCGTGTTTGCCAGTACATGTACTGACAGTCATTTGTCTTATTTTCCATGTATGGGGTGAAGAGAAACACTCTGAGAAATGCTTATATTCAATTTCTGAGATGCAGTCAATCAGTCTAAAAAAAACAATTGTATTTTACATATGACATGCTGAGAATCGGTCTGGATAAAAGGTTATTTTCTCATGCTTCACCTGTCCAAATAAGTACCTTACTTGGAATGGAACAAAGCCATAATATCAGGATCCTCATGAAAATTAAATTGGGGGAGCTAGACAGCTCACCATGCAGCTTTGCCTAGATTACACTAGATTCACAGAATGAAAGCTCTTGACACACCTATCTCATATTCCATTGTCATGTGAGCAGTCAGTCAGATTCCACATCTTTTCAGCATGTTATTCTCAAACATAGCTTTAAATTTCAGTGAAAAAAGAAAGTAACAAAAGTAGTTTTGCCTTCCACAAAAGAGCTTTGACTTTTGGTAAGTTACTGTATGCAAGATTAATTCCTGTTCAGAAAAAAAAACAACAACAACAACAAAAGAGCTAATATTTTGAACACTTAAATATTCAGTTATTTTACATGCACAACTAAAATGTTTAATATCATAGTTGACTCTGTGTGTGTGTGTGTGTGTGTGTGTGTGTGTGTGTGTGTTTGTGTGTGCGCGCGTGTGCATGCGCACACGCGCGTGTGTGGGTGCGTGCGTGTGGTGGGATTCGGTGAGTGACCGTCGCACTGAGCAGCCCCGTTCTACCTGAGCTCTCATACCATGCCGAATGTAAGCTGTGTTCTCTTACAGCTTTTTCCCCTGCCGTGCAGTACTGAACAATCTGCAGCTGTTTTGGAATCTTTTAGCATTTAATTAATCAACACATCATCATTTGTTCTTTTTTTGTTATTCTTTTTCTTTTGCTTGGGGGTGTGCTATCGTTTTGGTGAAAATGGCTGTGAGAACGCATCCAGTTCTTCTGAAACCAAGAGATATTCCTGACACAGACAGTAACCACCCAGAAACTGTACTTGAGATTTGTTTGGCAGCTGAGCGCACTGCTGGAAAAGGATCGGTGGTTGGTGCGCAGCAGATTATGGAGGATGTACTTGGCTGCAGGACAGGAAAGATCTCAGCTTTCAACCCAAGGTCTATGCCTCAGAGGTACGGTGTCACAAGTAATAAATACCAATCCATACATTCTGAGGGGTCAGTCTGGGGAAGAAAAGCCCACAACTAAGATATCTAATGACAACATTTCTGTATCTGTTGCTGACGGTGACACTGAACACTCCCTGTTAAAGGCGGGATGTGAACTCTGTTCCTCTTTAAAATGCGAAAGAGTGTGGGACAGTGACAATAAGTTAACACCAATCCTCACTGGGCGTTGATTCATTTTCAAAAGTTTCATCTGTCCCCCTCGAGAAAACACTCAAGGTCAATTTTTTCATGGCTAAAATATATCATAAAGAACAGAAACTTGTGAAAAGACCAGTTGTGTGTTCTAACTGTTTAGAGGAAACCACCTTGCATCTGTATGTGTGAAGGATGTTGTGTGCAGGGCTTGCAGGAAGATAGGGCACAAACCAGGGGACCACACTTACACCTCACCACGTCAGCTCAGCCACATAAGATAAGATAAGATAATGTTGCTTATAGCCCAGCCGACCGCAAGGGGCCACATCAGGGCTGTCACCACGTTAAAATCAACTCACAAGTCATTAAAAAAAAAAAAAAAAAAAAAAAAACCTTTCACACATCTCTTTAAATGACATCTTCTAGAAACGCACCAGAAACTTCATTAAAAATCTTTCTTCCGTAAAATCTTAAATCAGATGAAAAATGTTAATCTCTCTCAAAAAGTCAAGGATCACGTCAGGCGGGACATCCCTGAACAGGATCTTCATGGACTCCGCTGTAAAATGTTTGTGTCTCACATCGTGCAAGTCCCAACACTCTAAAAGAATATGTTTCATTGTGAGTGGCACATGACATGGAATGCACCACGGAGCTTCTTCACTCTTTAAAAGGTAGGAATGAGTAAAATACGAATGGCCGGTGTGCAGCCGGCACAGAACCGTTTCCTCTTTACGACCACCAGACGTAGATGGGAGGAACTCCTTAAGGTTTGGACGGATCCGAAAGAGTTTGTTATCCGTCTGGGTATTCCAATCCTCCTGCCAGAGGTCTTTCACATAATCATTAATTTTGGGTTTCAGATCTGAGCAGGGGATATATATGTTGGACAATTTCTCTCTTGTAGCATTCTTGGCTAAACGATCAACCATTTCGTTACCTCCGATGCCAACATGACCAGGAACCCAAGCCAGAATAATGTTGTAACCATCCGCTTTCAACTTGCTAAAAAGTTCAAAGAAATGTAAAAGTTCTGGATGCTGAAGGTTGCGGCCAGCTATGGCCTCCAAAGCTGACAGCGAATCCGACAGAACCAGAAAGTCCCTCTTGGTAGATTGTGAAATTATTTTCAATGCCAGAACCAGAGCAGTAAGTTCAGCAGAATAGACAGAGGCATCTGGAGGTATATGTTTTAACAGTATCTGAGAAGGAGCACCAGGGCAATAGGCTGCACAGGCCACTCCATCCTCAGACTTGGAACCGTCAGTGAAAATTTTCTGACAGGATGGAAATTTTGAACAGAGGTCAGCATACAATGCCTTGTATGCCTGAGAGCTGGTGGACTCTTTACGAAAAGCTGCGAGATCAAAACGAATCTCTGGTGTGAAAAAGGTCCACGGAGGCTGATCCGGAAACTTGGAAAAATCAGACACAACTCCTAGGTCTAGACCTGCATTCCGCGCGTGAGGCTGCATACGAACACCAAACGGCGGAATACAGTTAGGGTTGTTTTCGAATTTGTTTTGAAACTGGGGGTCAAAGACACAGTCATAGGCAGGATTCTGTGGTTCTGAGAACAGTCTGATGTAGTAATTTAGAGACATTTTCAGCCTGCGGTTGGACAGTGAGGGTTCACCTGCCTCTGCGTACAGGCTGTACACAGGGGTGGTGCGAAATGCTCCAAGACAGAGACGAAGCCCTTGATGGTGGATGGGGTCCAAGAGTTTCAGATAAGAGGGTCTTGCAGAGCCGTACACAGCACAACCATAGTCCAGTTTGGAGCGGACCAGGGCTCTGTAGAGATGCAGCAAAGTTTTCTTATCAGCGCCCCAGTCAGTGTGTGCTACGACCCGCAGAATATTCAGAGCTTTCTGGCAAGAGGTTTTGAGATTTTTAATGTGGCTGAGAAAGTTGAGTTTTTGATCAAAAATAACTCCAAGGAATTTGGCTTCTTTTACAGCTGGAATGGTGGACTTGTCCAGACGAATTTCAGGATCAGCAAAAAATTGACGAAAATTGTGAAAATGGATTGACTGAGTTTTGGTACGTGAGAAGGTAAACCCGTTTTCCTCGGCCCACTGCTGGATCTTGTTGACACAAAGTTGGAGTCGACGCTGTACGCTGGGGTAAGAAGCTCCCACTGCGTACAGCGCAAAGTCGTCAACGAACAGAGAGGACTCAGAGCCCTGGCTTACCGATTTCACAATGTCGTTGATTTTAATGCTGAAAAGAGCAGGAGAAAGGATGCTCCCTTGAGGGACACCCAACTCCTGCCCATGGATGTCAGAGAGTGTGGTGCCAACACGCACCTGGAACTGTCGATCAGCCAAAAAGTTCTGTATGAACAGAGGCAGGTGACCACGGAAACCAAGTCTGTGCAGGTCCAGAAGAATTCCTGATTTCCATGTGGTATCATATGCTTTTTCGAGGTCGAAAAAGATAGCGACCACATGCTGTTTATTGACAAAGGCATTGCGGATGGTGGTTTCCAGACGGATTAGATGGTCAACTGTCGAGTGGTATTTCCGGAAACCGCACTGTTGACTGGCCAAAAGGCCATCGGTTTCCAGCTTCCACATCAGACGGGAGTTGACCATCTTTTCCATCAACTTACAGAGGCAGCTAGTCAGAGCTATCGGACGATAGTTGGAAGGGTTGGTAAGGTCCTTTGCAGGCTTTGGAATTGGAATGATCAGGGCTTTCCACCAGGAGGGCGGAAAGTACCCTGTGGTCCAGATATGGTTGTATACTTTAAGAAGAGTCTGGAGACAGCTTTCTGGAAAATGTTTCAAAACCTGATAATGAATATCATCCAGACCAGGGGCAGAATCAGTGCAGGTTTGTAAAGCTGTTTTCAGTTCATTGATTGAAAAAGGGAGATTGTAGGCTTCAGAGTTGTCTGATGTGAAATTGTATAAAGATTTCTCTCTGAGCTGTTTGTTTTTTAAAAAGGCTGCAGATTTATTTGAAGATGAGGAGTTCTGTTGGATGGTGGAGGCCAACAGATTGGCAACAGCTTCTTTGTCAGTGATCAGAGCATCGGCAAGTTTCAAGTGATGAATGGAGGGGTTGGTGTTTTTCCCTTTGATTTTTCTGATGATGTTCCAGACTTTTTTCTTTGAAGTTTTTGATGTCAGCCCGGAGCAAAAGTTTCTCCAAGACTGACGTTTACTGATTTTGAAAGTGTGTCTCGATTTGGCGCGGAGTTTCTGATGGGCTCGAGCGTTGGAACCTGAAGGTCGTTGGTATACCCGACGCTGAGCCCGTTTGCGAACTTTTGAAATTTGTTGGCAGTCTAAATTAAACCAGGGTGTTTTGGGCATTTGGAGTTTATTGGAAGACATTGGAATACAGGTTTTAGCACACTTTATCACAGTGTTAGTCAGAGATTCAGCTGGGTCTGGACTCTGAAGAAAATCAGTGTCCTGGAATTCTTTCAAAATATTGGTGGCAAAAAGATTCCAGTTGGCCTTCTTATAATTAAGATGTTGTGAGACAGAGATGTTTTCAGTTAATAAGGGTTTTAAAAGAACAGGGAAATGGTCACTTCCGTGCAGATCGTCATGGACAGACCACTCATAGTCCAGGACCAGCGAGGGGTCACAAATCGACAAATCTAAACACGAAAGTGAACCTGTGGAAGAGTGGAGGTAAGTTGGAGCTCCATCGTTCAGACAACACAAATCAAAGTCTGAAAGGACATCCTCAAGAAGCAGACCTCTGGATGACGAACTGACACTACCCCAAAGAGGATTGTGACCATTAAAGTCACCCAACAGCAAAAAAGGTCGAGGAAGTTCTTCGATCAGACTGACAAGGTCCTGACGACAAACCGGGACAGAAGGTGGCAGATATAGTGAGCAGATTGTAACAGTCTTGTGGAGAGTGACTCTCGCAGCTACAGCCTGAAGGGAGGTAGTCAGAGCGACAGGACTAAACAGCAAAGTTTTGTGTAAAAGAAGGGCAACACCGCCTGACAGTCCCAATGTGGATGGTTGTGCAGGTTTAGAAAGAATATTAAAGCCAGAAAGAGTGAAGGTCTTCTGGCTTTGAATTTTAGTTTCCTGAAGAGCCACGACGGAAGGTTTTACAGTTTGACACAGAAGTTGCAGCTCCTCAAAATTTGAATTTAGGCCACGGATATTCCAATGGATTAGTTTACTACTATCCATGGTGCAGAGGATGAACAGGAGAGAAGTCAGGTCATCTCCTCGTCATCGTCTGCGTTCAGTGGAGCAAATTTATTGCTTAGTTTCATTGGACTGTTTGGGTCTTCAGACCTGCTGGCAGACTTGCCCACAGGTGAAGAAGGTCTGGATTTTGGAGATGGTGGAGGTTTCTTCCTCATCTCCACCATCTCCACACTTGGTTGAACTCCCTTGCCCGCACGGGCACTGCTCGAGGAAGTTCGAGGCGGGAGGCCTGGCTTTTTCATCTGCCCAGCAGCAGATGGAGTAGACTGCTGGGCAGTCTGAGGGGTGGCGGATTTTTTGCCTCCACCAGGGGCACCCACTTTGGGTTGGGAGGCGGTGGACTTGCTTCCACCAAAGCTTAACGGTCTTTCTTGCAATGTCTTGGTGAAAGTAAAATTGTCAGTCTGGCAGCAGACTGAACGGGTGGAAACTTTCTTTGTAACGGAAGCATAAGAAGACACTGTTGACGTCTGACTGCCAACAACCTGTTTGCGGGCCTCAAAAAACGAAATTTTCTTTTCAGTCTTCACTCTTTGGATGGTGGACTCCTGAACCCAAACAGGGCAGTTGCGTGAAGAGGAGGGGTGGTCGCCACCGCAGTTCGCACAATGAGCCGGGTCTTTACACGGCCCATCATGGGTTGCCTTGCAACAAACACCACACACCTCCTGCCCAGAACAGCGGTCTCTGACATGTCCAAACTTCTGGCATTTGAAACACCTCAACGGGGATGGGACATACAGTTGGACACGTACATTTAAGTATCCGACTTTAATGACCGGAGGCAGCACAGGGTTGCAGAATGTCAGAAAGAGGGTGTTGGTGGGCACTCTTTCTGCACCTTTTTTGACTGTCACCCTATGTACCTCTGTCACACCTTGGGACGCAAGTTCTGTCTTGATCTCCGCTTCCGAGACACCTTTCAAGTCCGGGCACCGAATAACCCCTTTGGTCAAATTTAACTGCTTATGGGGGGTCACCCGGATCTCTCTGTCCACAAGTTTTGTTGCCCTCAGCAGCTGCTCCGATTGCCTCTTTGATCTGCACTGGACGAGGAAAGTGCCATTCCGTAGCCTTTTCACTGACTGAGGGTCACCTGCTAGACCCTGAAAGCCCTTCTGAATAGCAAAAGGACTCAGAGCAGAAATAGGCTTTTCCTGCTCTGTCCCTTCAACCACAAGCCAGGAAGCCCAAAAACCTGTCATCTGTCTCGTCTCCATATCCGAGTCACTGTCTGAATCGTTATGACCAGAAATGGGGTCCACTGCCTTCCTCTTTTTTATGGGGGGTGTGATTTTGGATAAAGCCATGATTTATGTTTAGAAATTTCGTCTCTCCCTTACCCACCCACCATGGAGTCCAACTAAGGGGCCAGGGCCAAGAACTCATTGTCTTGACCCCTTCCAGGCTTCAGGAGAGATATACGACAAACAGAAGCCTACTGACCCTATCCCCCCTGATCATGCCCAACTCCCGGGAACAGAGAGCTGAGCACTGCAGGGGTTACCTTGGCCAGTTGGAGAACTGCCTGTCTTGACCCAGCCCCACGAAGGGGAAGCCGATTGATACACCCGGGCCAGAGTGTACCTCCTGTCTAGGAGAGGTCCGAGCCAAAGTGATGTGTTGAGGGCGTTGGCCCTCTCAATCACCAGGATCTCATCCCCCTCCGTCACAGGTCGCACCGCACGGCGAACGCGGCGGATCTTAAGAAGACCACAGAGAGAAAAAGAGTGTGCAAAAGAAGGCTTGAAAGGGAGACGAAGAAAGAAAAGAACCGTTAAGAAAGGCAGAAGACAGAATAGGAAAAAGGTGGGTTACTATTTGTCTGGGCCCTCACTCCTAACCTTTCTGACATGGGAGACCCTACCAGGGGCATCAATTCCTACCACGTAATGCTTGGCCAGTAAGCAGCTTGGCTATACAGGCCTAGAAGCATTGACAACAACTAACCATCTAGTCGAGTATTGATGCCCCCGTCAGCAAAGCCTAAAAGATCACTGGACCACGCAAGCCCTCCGACCACGGCAAGGTTGCAACCCCCGGAGGGCTCAGCCACATGAACTGAGTGTTGGGGTGACTGATTAAAAGAAGGGATATGTGAGCGTGAGGATGTGAGAGAGGAACGTGAGTGTTAGGTGCAGAATGAGGAGAAAAAGAGAAAGAGAAAGAAAGAATATCTGCAAGGACAGAGGACGTTCAAGCATACAGCAGACCACACTGGGATCCTCCCTGGACCTGTAGAGTCCAACTTGCCAACTCCGACTCAGAAACCCCAAAACGGCGCTGTTCTCAGGACACTGGCAGGCCTGAGAGAGGAGGTAAATAAAAAATGGCAAAACAGGATAGAAGCTGGTCCTGTCACAGTTAAACTACACTTGATGGCCCCGCCAACATGGACGTATGCCATTAATGCTTGGCATTACTTGGACGACCTGGTTCTCAACAAGAGACTGCGACTTTGAAAAACTCCTCTTGTGTCAAGTTAAGAAAATATTTACGATGAAATTAATTTAAAAAACAAACAGGTAAACATCGAAGATATAACAGACAAAAGAATCCAAATGTAATGTATATTAATCCTCAATAGATAAAGTACACATAATATCTCTGAGTTGTCCAGGACTGAAAAATGAATTTAAGAGAACATCAATATTTCCCATTATTTGAAAAATAGGAAATTTGACCTAGTCTGTTTGCAAGAAGCTCATATCACTGATAATGACAATTTTGGAAAAACGATGGGGGGGCAGAATCTTGTCTGAGGGGGGTTTCTTCTTTTAAGACTTTCTGCTGTCAAGCTCTCCATAGAGCTTCTTCCTATTAACCTTTACCAGCCGAGTCATCCAGTAGTGGACGACAGGATTTCTCTCCTTTGAGCCGAGTCATCCAAGTCCGGACGACGGACAGACAGCAGTACAGTCTGCCGTGTCGTCCACAATCAGACGGCGGGAACATAAAAAATTCCTACACTTTCCATGAAATGATCCAAGGGAAATAAGCTCTGTAACTAGTGTTGGGGATGTTGGAGCGAGTTGTAGACCATACTTTCAGTGGCCTATTGTGAACTTGGCTGACCCCAGGAGCTTTGAAACAAAGAAACTGGCGGCACCGGCACGCCGCACACGGCACATATGTCCTGTGCCAGAAAAAATGTCGGTCAGGCGAAGGGGTGGTAGCGATTTCTCGCTCAATGAAGCGCTTGAAATCATATTACAAAGTGGATCTGGTGATGAGGGGAGTGATAGAGAGATAGAAAACTTTGAAAGAGAATAGGAAAGTGAATTGTTTGAAGATGCAGCTATCCCTTCATCTTCCGATTTGGTGTTGTAAAAGAACGGAATAGAATGCAAACAAAACATTTTTTCTACTTGTCAGACATGTTTTTCAACGCACAGTCGTGTGTACACATTGAAAGTAAATGATTTGAAATTACTATGTTCGATTAGTTGAGTGTTTGTTCTTTCCTGTGACACCTAACACAAGACCGTCAGTTGTTGTCTAGCTACCGTAAAAATAAATTAAAAAGTGGCCAAATATGTGCGTCGGCAGGGAATGAGCGCTGTGCGCGAGCGTGCGGCAGCATGGAATCGTGCCGTCCGTGCCGCTCTCGGCTGGATAGTATTAACACATGGTTAGACCACTGACTTCCAGCAATAGTCCGGTGGACGTCCGGGAAAGACCAGATGACACTGGGAAAGACTAGACTAATGGGCTCTATGGGCTGGCTCCCCACCTTGCCTTTGTCAAACATGCTACTAGTACGATACAGGAAAGATGCTCCCAGGATTCACTGAAAGGGGGAGAGAATGAGGAATCCATCAGCGCCAACCTGATCACAACCAGAAAAGTGCAACGGACTATGAGTAATGAACAAGTGGAATTCCCAGATGTCTGTGGAGGGAAATTCTCTTGTGAGCGCAGCATGAAGATCCACAGAACAAAGAAGGGCTGTATGAAGATCCACAGAACGAAGAAGGGCTGTATGATGATTCTGATCAATGAACGGCAGTGCACTGCACCTGCAGATAAGACATCAGAAAACCAAGGCCGGGATTCAAACCACAGTACCAAGGACATCCATTTTGATTATTCAGACAGCGACTTTGTACAGGCTCTTGATGCCAGATGCCAGAAACTCAACTTGCCATCCACAAGTGTGAAAGTGGAATGTGAAAAATTGGATGAAAAGATAGTCCAAAGACTGGATGCGCAGACAGGAAAAAGCACACTGGAGCAAAAACTAGCTACATTTGGAGACATTGTATACAGAACCTGTAGGGACGCCTTTGGAGTGAACCAACTAAAACTGAAGACACCTCCTCAAAAATCCAGACGCCAGCGAGAGATGGGTAACATCTGTAAGAAAAAGAAGAATCTTTTTTATAAATGAAGGCTGCCTCAGAAGCATGGGTGAAACTGGAACAAAAATTGAAAAACTGAAAGGCTGGGGGTCCAGGGGCCTAGGCGGCCCCTGGTGGGGTCCAGGGGCAGCACCCCTGGTGGGGGGCCCAGGGGGGCAAAGCCCCCTGGCCGAAATTGATTTTTTGAAAAATTCAGACAGTTATCGTGGCCTCTGGTGAAAGGAAATTTGGAGCTGAGGCCTTGTTTGAAACACATATTTATGGCTTATATGTGAACAAAAGTCATCATTTTAAATTAAAAAAAAAAAAGAAAGAAAAAAAATTACCCCAAAAAACCATGGAGGGCTGCTGAAAAAGATTTTACTGAAATTCTTACCTTCATGCTTTTAATATGGTCCGGACTTCTGGCATGCTTTGCTACCTGAGATTTTCCATTGGATCCATACTTGAGGTCCGAGTTGCACACGCGGCAAAACGCTACAAACACCAAACACAATGTCGTCGTTTTTCATCATCTATTTCGTTCAGCCAAGCCCATCGCCACTTATCAGTGATGCCAGCGTCGATCTCCTCAACTGAATCACTTTCTTTAAGATAGGACATTCTCACGGTTTCCAACGAACTCCAAAATCAAAATCTAGATTTCGGCAAATGGTGCTTTATCTTTGTTCCCTAAAATAAAGAGTACTTCCGATTTACCACTTCCGTTTTATGGTAAGACGCACTCGATACGTAATTTGCGCAATTTTAGAGACTGTTTTGAAAAACTTTTCTTTTTTTTCAGATTTACGAAAAACGGAAAATTCCTTCTCCAATAATTTCATAAAACGGATTCCGTGCTCAGGGTGAAACACCCATGCAGAAGCAAAGAAGACTGGGTTGGAGAAGCTCTGGGAAGACCTGAAAGCGCAACACAGAGCCCTCAGCAAAGCACAATCAGCAAGAAGAAGAAGGATAAGATAAGATAATGTTGCTTATAGCCCAGCCGACCGCAAAGGGCCACATCAGGGATGTCACCACGTTAAAATCAACTCACAAGTCATTTAAAAAAAAAAAAAATTTTTAAACTTTCATACATCTCTTTAAACGACATCATTTAAAATGCACCAGAAAGTTCGTTAAAAATCTTTCATCCGTAAAATCTTAAATCAGATGAAAAATGTTAATCTCTCTCAAAAACTCAAAGATCACGTCAGGCGGGACATCCCTGAACAGGATTTTCATGGACTCTGCTGTAAAATGTTTGTCTCACACATCGTGCAAGTCCCAACACTCTAAAAGAATATGTTTCATTATGAGTGGCACATGACATGGAATGCACCACGGAGCTTCCTCATTCTTTAAAAGGTACGAATGGGTAAAATACGAATGGCCGGTGTGCAGCCGGCACAGAACTGTTTCTTCTTTACGACCACCAGATGTAGATGGGAGGAACTCCTTAAGGTATGGACGGATCTGAAAGAGTTTGTTATTCGTCTGCGTATTCCAATCCTCCTGCCAGATGTCTCTCACATAATCATTAACTTTGGGTTTCAGATCTGAGCAAGGGATATATATGTTGGACAGTTTTTCTCTTGTGGCATTCTTGGCTAAACGATCAACCATTTCGTTACCTCCGATGCCAACATGACCAGGAACCCAAGCCAGAATAATGTTGTAACCATCCGCTTTCAACTTGCTAAAAAGTTCAAAGAAATGTAAAAGTTCTGGATGCTGAAGGTTGCGGCCAGCTATTGCCTCCAAAGCTGACAGCGAATCCGACAGAACCAGAAAGTCCCTCTTTGTAGGTTGTGAGATTATCCTAAGCGCCAGAACCAGAGCAGTAAGTTCAGCAGAATAGACAGAAGCATCTGGAGGTATATGTTTTAACAGTATCTGAGAAGGAGCACCAGGGCAATAGGCTGCACAGGCCACTCCATCTTCAGACTTAGAACCGTCAGTGAAAATTTTTTGATAAGATGGGAATTTTGAACAGAGGTCAGCATATAAGGCCTTGTATGCCAGAGAGCTGGTAGACTCTTTACGAAAAGCTGCAAGATCAAAACAAATCTCTGGTGTGAAAAAGGTCCACGGAGGCTGATCTGGAAACTTGGAAAAATCCGACACAACTCCTAGGTCTAGACCTGCATTCCGCACGTGAGGCCGCATACGAATACCAAACGGCGGAATACAATTAGGATTGGTTTCGAATTTGCTTTGAAACTGGGGGTCAAAGACACAGTCATAGGCAGGATTCTGCGGTTCTGAGAACAGTCTGATATAGTAATTTAGAGACATTTTCAGCCTGCGGTTGGACAGCGAGGGTTCACCTGCCTCTGCGTACAGGCTGTACACAGGGGTGGTGCGGAATGCTCCAAGACAGAGACGAAGCCCTTGATGGTGGATAGGGTCCAAGAGTTTTAGGTAAGACGGTCTTACAGAGCCGTATACAGCACAACCATAGTCCAGTTTGGAGCGGACCAAGGCTCTGTAGAGGTGCAGCAAAGTTTTCTTATCAGCGCCCCAGTCAGTGTGTGCTACGACCCGCAGAATATTCAGAGCTTTCTGGCAAGAGGTTTTGAGGTTTTTGATGTGGCTGAGAAAGTTGAGTTTTTGATCAAAAATAACTCCCAGGAATTTGGCTTCTTTTACAGCTGGAATGGTGGACTTATCCAGACAAATTTCAGGATCAGCAAAAAATTGACGAAAATTGTGAAAATGGATTGACTGAGTTTTGGTACGTGAGAAGGTAAACCCGTTTTCCTCGGCCCACTGTTGGATCTTGTTGACACAAAGTTGGAGTCGACGCTGTACACTGGCGTAAGAAGCTCCAACTGCGTACAGCGCAAAATCGTCAACGAACAGAGAGGACTCAGAACCCTGGCTTACCGATTTAACAATATCGTTGATTTTAATGCTAAAAAGGGCTGGAGAAAGGATGCTCCCCTGAGGTACACCCAACTCCTGTCCATGGATGTCAGAGAGTGTGGTGCCAACACGTACCTGGAACTGTTGATCAGCCAGAAAGTTTTGGATAAACAGAGGCAGGTGACCACGAAAACCAAGTTTGTGCAGGTCCATAAGGATTCCTGATTTCCACGTGGTGTCATACGCTTTTTCGAGGTCAAAAAAGATAGCGACCACATGCTGTTTATTGACAAAGGCGTTGCGGATGGTGGTTTCCAGACGGATTAAACGGTCAACTATCGAGTGGTACTTCCGGAACCCGCACTGTTCACTGGCCAAAAGGCCATCGGTTTCCAGCTTCCACATCTGACGGGAGTTGACCATCTTTTCCATCAACTTACAGAGGCAGCTAGTCAGAGCTATTGGACGATAGTTGGAAGGGTTGGTAAGGTCCTTCCCAGGCTTTGGAATCGGAATGATCAGGGCTTTCCGCCAGGAGGGCGGAAAGGACCCTGTGGTCCAGATATGGTTACAGACTTTGAGAAGGGTCTGGAGACAGTTTTCTGGAAAATGTTTCAAAACCTGATAATGAATATCATCCAGACCAGGGGCAGAATCAGTGCAGGTTTGCAAAGCTGTTTTCAGTTCATTGATTGAAAAAGGAAGATTGTAGGCTTCAGAGTTATCTGATGTGAAATTGTATGAAGATTTTTCTCTGATTTGTTTGTTTCTTAAAAAGGCAGCAGATTTATTTGAAGATGAGGAGTTCTGTTGGATGGTGGAGGCCAACAGATTGGCAACAGCTTGTTTGTCAGTGATCAGAGCATCGGCAAGTTTCAAGTGATGAATGGTGGGGTTGGTGTTCTTCCCTTTGATTTTTCTGATGATGTTCCAAACTTTTTTCTTTGAAGTTTTAGATGTCAGCCTGGAGCAGAAGTTTCTCCAAGACTGACGTTTACTGATTTTGAAAGTGTGTCTTGTTTTGGCACGGAGTTTCTGATGGGCTCGAGCGTTGGGACCTGAAGGTCGTTGGTATACCCGACGCTGAGCCTGTTTGCGTAAGTTCGAGATGTGTTGGCAGTCTAAATTAAACCAGGGTGTTTTGGGCATTTGGAGTTTATTGGAAGACATTGGAATACAGGTTTTAGCACACTTTATCACAGTGTTAGTCAGAGATTCAGCTGGGTCTGGACTCTGAAGAAAATCAATTTCCTGGAATTCTTTCGAAATATTGGTGGCAAAAAGATCCCAGTTGGCCTTCTTATAATTAAGATGTTGTGAGACAGAGGCGGTTTCAGTTAATACGGTCTGTAAAAGAACAGGGAAATGGTCACTTCCGTGCAGATCGTCATGGACAGACCACTCATAGTCCAGGACCAGCGATGGGTCACAAATCGACAAATCTAAACACGAAAGTGAACCTGTGGAGGAGTGGAGGTAAGTTGGAGCTCCATCATTCAGACAACACAAATCAAAGTCAGACAGGACATCCTCAAGAAGCAGACCTCTGGATGACGAACTGACACTACCCCAAAGAGGATTGTGACCATTAAAGTCACCCAACAGCAAAAAAGGTCGAGGAAGTTCTCTGATCAGACTGACAAGGTCCTGACGACAAACCGGGGCAGAAGGTGGCAGATAAAGTGAGCAGATTGTAACAGTCTTGTGGAGAGTGACTCTCGCAGCTACAGCCTGAAGGGACGTACTCAGAGCGACAGGACTAAACAGCAAAGTTTTATGTAAAAGAAGGGCAACACCGCCCGACAGTCCCAATGTGGATGGTTGTGCAGGTTTTGAAAGAATATTAAAGCCAGAAGAGTGAAGGTCTTCTGGCTTTGAATTTTAGATTCCTGAAGAGCCACGACAGAAGGTTTCATAGTTTGACACAGAAGCTGCAGCTCTTCAAAATTTGAATTTAGGCCACGGATATTCCAATGGATTAGTTTACTATCCATGGTGCCGAGGACGAATAGGAGAGAAATCAGGTCATCTCCTCGTCAACGTATGCATCCAATGGAGTGAATTTATTGCTTAGTTTAACTGGACTATGGTGGTCTTCAGACCTGCTGGCAGACTTGCCCACAGGTGAAGAAGGCCTGGATTTTGGAGATGGTGGAGGTTTCTTCCTCATCTCCACCATCTCCACACTCGGTTGAACTCCCTTGCCAGCACGAGCACTGCTCAAGGAAGGCTGAGGTGGGAGGACTGGCTTTTTGGTCTGCCCAGCAGCAGATGGAGTAGACTGCTGGGCAGTCTGGGGGGTGGCGGATTTTTTGCCTCCACCAGGGGCACCTACTTTGGGTTGGGAGGTGGTGGACTTGCTTCCACCAGAGGTTAACATCCTTCCCTGCAATGTCTTGGTGAAAGTAAAATCGTCAGTCTGGCAGCAGACTGAACGGGTGGAAACTTTCTTTATAGCGGAAGCATAAGAAGACACTGTTGACGTCTGACTGCCAACAACCTGTTTGCGTGCCTCAAAAAACTTATTAAAAAATTTTCTTTTCAGTCTTCACTCTTTGGATGGTGGACTCCTGAACCCAAACAGGGCAGTTGCGTGAAGAGGAGGGGTGGTCGCCACCGCAGTTCGCACAATGAGCCGGGTCTTTACACGGCCCATCATGGGTTG
This sequence comes from Conus canariensis, assembly GCA_033310375.1. NCBI lineage: Eukaryota > Metazoa > Mollusca > Gastropoda > Neogastropoda > Conidae > Conus > Conus canariensis. The sequence continues at coordinate 71,099,391 of CM065726.1, read as the reverse complement.
CTTTGAAACAAACACCACATACCTCCTGCCCAGAACAGCGGTCTCTGACATGTCCAAACTTCTGGCATTTGAAACACCTCAACGGGGATGGGACATACAGTTGGACACAGACATTTAAGCACCCGACTTTAATGACCGGAGGCAGCACAGGGTTGCAGAATGTCAGAAAGAGGGTGTTTGTGGGCACTCTTTCTGCACCTTTTTTGACTGTCACCCTATGTACCTCTGTCACACCTTGGGACGCAAGTTCTGTCTTGATCTCCGCTTCCGAGACACCTTTCAAATCCGGGCACCGAATAACCCCTTTGGTCAAATTTAACTGCTTATGGGGGGTCACCCAGATCTCTCTGTCCACGAGTTTTGTTGCCCTCAACAGCTGCTCCGATTGCCTCTTTGATCTGCACTGGACAAGGAAAGTGCCATTCCGTAGCCTTTTCACTGACTGAGGGTCACCTGCTAGACCCTGAAAGCCCTTCTGAATAGCAAAAGGACTCAGAGCAGAAATAGGCTTTTCCTGCTCTGTCCCTTCAACCACAAGCCAGGAAGCCCAAAAACCTGTCCTCTGTCTCGTCTCCATATCCGAGTCACTGTCTGAATCGTTATGACTAGAAATGGGGTCCACTGCCTTCCTCTTCTTTATGGGGGGTGTGATTTTTGATAAAGCCATGATTTATGTTTAGAAATTTCGTCTCTCCCTTACCCACCCGCCATGGAGTCCAACTAAGGGGCCAGGGCCAAGAACTCATTGTCTTGACCCCTTCCAGGCTTCAGGAGAGATATACGACAAACAGAAGCCTACTGACCCTATCCCCCCTGATCATGCCCAACTCCCGGGAACAGACAGCTGAGCACTGCAGGGGTTACCTTGGCCAGTCGGAGAACTGCCTGTCTTGACCCAGCCCCACGAAGGGGAAGCCGATTGATACACCCGGGCCAGAGTGTACCTCCTGTCTAGGAGAGGTCTGAGCCAAAGTGATGTGTTGAGGGCGTTGCCCTCTCAATCACCAGGATCTCATCCCCCTCCGTCACAGGTCGCACCGCACGGCAAACGCGGCGGATCTTAAGAAGACCACAGAGAGAAAAAGAGTGTGGAAAAGAAGGCTTGAAAGGGAGACGAAGAAAGAAAAGAACCGTTAAGAAAGGCAGAAGACAGAATAGGAAAAAGGTGGGTTACTATTTGTCTGGGCCCTCACTCCTAACCTTTCTGACATGGGAGACCCTACCAGGGGCATCAATTCCTACCACGTAATGCTTGGCCAGTAAGCAGCTTGGCTATACAGGCCTAAAAGCATTGACAACAACTAACCATCTAGTCGAGTATTGATGCCCCCGTCAGCAAAGCCTAAAAGATCACTGGACCACGCAAGCCCTCCGACCACAGCAAGGTTGCAACCCCCGGAGGGGAAGAAGAAGGAGCAAAAAGATGAAAGCCCAAGACTTCTTCTTCAAAGACCCCTTCCAGTTTGCCAGGAAACTGTTCAAGCAGCCAAAATCAAGAACACTCACAGTGGACAACGAAACTCTTGAGCAGCATCTCAGGAAAACCTATTCTGACCCTCAGAGCGAAGCACCACTTGAAATCCAGGGCTTGGTGCAGCCTGCAGTGCCAGAGAAAAAGTTCAATGACAAACCACCAACACTGGATGAGGTAAAGAAAGTGGTTCAGAAAGCCAGAGCCAAATCTTTGCCTGAGCCAAATGAAATAACATATCTGCTGTATAAGAAATGTCCCAACATCCTCGAGTCGCTCCAAAAAATGATAAAATCAGCATGGAGGAACCTGAAGATCAGTGACCAATGGATGACTGCTGATGTACTGTACATTCCCAAGAGCAAAACTCAAGTGACATCAACTGTTTTAGACCGATGTCACTTCTGAGGGTAAAATCTTCTTCTCTGTCATGGTAGCCAGACTGACTAAATACCTGACAGAAAATTAGTAATTGGATTCGTCAGTCCAGAAAGGGGGCATCCCAGGTGTCTCTGGCTGTGTAGAACATGCCACTATGATTTGGGAAGCAATCCAAAGAGCTAGAGCAGAAAAACCAGACCTCGACGTGGTGTGGCTTGATCTGGCAAACGTATATGGATCAGTCTCGCACAAGATGTTTCAACTGGCCCTTGAGATGAATCATGTCTCAAAGAATATTGGAGAAATGCTGAGGAAGTATTTCCATGGCTTCTCAATGAGGTTCTCCACAAAAGAACACACAACAGACCAGATCAATCTGGAAATTGGTATAGCAATGGGCTGTGCAATTTCTCACATGTTGTGTTGGCAATAGAGGTCATCTTGAAAGCTGCCATGAGTTGCACAGGTCCAGCAGATCTCGGAAATGGATACCAAATGCCCCCTCTGAAGGCCTTCATGGATGATACAACAGTCCTTTCCACCATGGAACATGAAACACACAAAATACTGAAGCAGTTGGACAAATTAGTTGCTTCATCCAGGATGAATTTCAAGTCAAAGTAATCATGAAGCCTCTCTCTGCGGAAAGAAAAAATAGCAAAAGCAGTCAAGTTCACCATAGCCAACCAAGCCATTCTAACTGTAAAAGAAGAACCAGTCCAGAGCTTTGGAAGCTGGCATGATAACTCTTTAAAAGACACAAATAGGAGAAAGGAAACCAAGCAAATGGCATAAGAAAGCCTGCAGATAATAGTGTACAGCTTCCTGCCAAGTACAAGGTCTGGTGTTTGCAGTTCATGCTGATCCCAAAGCTTCTGTGTCCTCTTCTGAAATACGATATCAGCACTACCACTGTGGAATCAATGGAGGCCAACATCAACAAGTATACAAGGAAATGGCTTGGTGTTCCACCAGGTCTCACTGACTTTGCACTCTATTGCCGCCAAGCAAAGCTGAAGCTTCCTCTAAAATCCATCCTCGATGAATACCAAGTGGGTAAAGCAAGATTACTAACTATGCTTGAGGACTCCAAAGACAAATTAGTGAAATCAGACAAAGCTAAAGACTGGCAGAAAATGGAAGGTTCAGGAGGCAGTAGAGGCGGCAAAGGAAAACCTCAAGATCAAGGAAATAACAGACCATACACAGACCAACGACAGGGGCTGGGATCAACAGAAATGAAATGGTGGTCAAAAGCAAAATGGAAAGCAAAGAGAGTTATGGTAAGAAAGGGAGACACCAAGAGAATCCAGAAGGCAGTCCAGCAAGGCCAACAAGGACAGTGGACTACATGGGAAAACGCACTGCAAAGAAGTCTCACCTGGAATGATATACAGCACATGGCACCTCTTAGAGTCAGCTTCATCTTCAGATCTGTACATGACCTCCTGCCCTTAAATTCCAACCTGGGTAACTGGGAGAAATCAGATGACACTACATGTCCAATGTCATGGCAAACAAACAGTGCAACATGTCCTATGTTCATGCAAAGCAGTGCTAACCCAGGGAAGGTACATATGGAGGCACAACCAAGTGCTCAAGGCGACTGCGCATGCGGTTAGTACTGCTGGAGGAAGATCTATGCCACCAGATGCTCCTGCAATAAAGTTATACATGGCAGGAGGCCACAAATCATGGTCTGGAACAGCTGTGATATCAAGAGCATGGAAGCAGAGTTTACTGGATGGAGTAGGTGACTGGGAATGCACAGTAGACCTTCCAGAATAGGAGAACCATCCAGCAATCATCAGGAAGAGTGGTATGAAACCGAATATTGTTCTCCACACAGGTTCATCAAAATAAATGATTCTGGTCAAGCTCACTGTGCCATACGAAAGCAGAATGGAGCAAACGCACCTCTACAAGACCGAGAAGTATGCCAGTCTAGCGAGCAGCTTGTGGGAATCCAGTTTCCAGGCCCGGGATTTCGCTGTAGAAGTTGGAGTGTGGGGATTTGTAGGCTCATCAGCCTATGACCTCATGAAACAGCTCGCAATTTTGGGTAAAAAGAGGACCAGAACCCTGAAAACAATGGCAGAGGCAGCCGAAAAGAGTTCCAGCTGGATCCAGTCGAGAAGGAACAAAAGTGAACTTCATAAGGCTTCAATTTCCCAACTTAGAACAGGTGTCCCGTTAGCAGTGGGGTAAGACATCTATCTAAAAAAAAAAAAGGCACGCCTTGAGATGCCCATCCATCCAAAAGTTGTGAGTTTGAATCCTGGCAGTAAAAGTGTAAGGAGCTCAGGGCTGAAACGCTTGTCTGAGTTGTTTTTTGTTTTTTTTCTAAAGACCTTCTGCTGTCAAGTTCTCCCTAGAATTTCTTCCTATTTCTATAATGGAGGAACTAAGAGGAACAGGGAAGAAGTGATTTTAGTGGCTAAATACTTCACTGGAAAAGTAACCTTGGAAATAGCACAAGACAGAAAATCTTCATAGTTTCGGTCTTTGATAAATATGACTTTTATAAACATACATGCTCCAAATAATAATGCTGAAAAGTTCGCTTTATTTAAACTAATTCAAGAAAATTGCAAAGATTATAGCGACAAAAATCTTGTTATGTTTGGAGACTTTAACTGTGTCCTTAGCAACGCATTTGATACAGTGTCAGGCAAACCTCACCCTGAACATGAAATACGAAAAGTTTAACATGTTATCTAAAGGGTTTGAACTGAGAGATGGTTGGACAGCATTTCATATAAATGAACATGATTTTACATAGCACAGGCAAAATCCATTTGTAGCCCGTCAGCTTGACTATTGTTGTATAAAAGAAAACATACTGAATTATTGCCTATCATGTGAACATTGGACTGTTCCAAACTCTGACCATAAAGCTCTGACAATTGAATTGAATCAAAGTGAATTCACATAAGGACCTTTTTATTGTAAATGTAATCAAAGTTATTTGAAAAACAATTAATTTGTACAAAGAATGAATAACCTGTTGGATAAACAGCTTAACAATGACTGTGATAACAACTCATCCAATAACAGTAAATGGGAAATGTGTACAACTGAAATAAGAAATTTAGTAGTGAATTTGGAAAAGAATTATCTTGCCAAAGAAAAAACAAACAATTCTCTGATGCTAAACTTACAGATTTCAGAAATTGAAAAACACGCTTGTCAAAGACCTTACATGTGAAAGGATGCAAGCCATGTATATGCATTAAAACAAAAATCACAATTAAAGCAACTGAATGGGGCAAAGGGGGCACAAATTAGAGTTAAATGGGTAGGGAACAAAATACTGAGTATTTCTTCAACTTACAAAAAAAATACGGAAAAATGAAAAGTTATCACAAGGCTGAATAAGGAATCAGGAGAAGCATTCCCTGAACAGTGATATTTTACAAGAGCAGGTCTCATTTGACAAAAAAATTGTATAATCAAAGAACTCTAGCAGATTATGTTATAGAGGAGACTGACAAACTCATAGAGTCAGAAGAATTTCGACATTTAGATGAGAATGATGCTGCCTTATGTGAAGGACTTGTTACTATAGAAAAAAACACAAATGCACTGTACTGAGAAAACTCAGAAATGGTTCGGCTCCCGGTTGCGACAGAATCATGACAAAGTTCTTAGAATTCTTTTGGAGTAAACTGGGCCAATTGATTACTAGTTCTTTTGTTGAATCTTTTCATAAATGTAAATATCTTATACCAAAAGACAAAGAATAATTACATTATTACAAAAAGGAAAAGATCTGGAAAGAGATCAGTTAACTGGGGGCCTTTTTCTTTGACTAATTCAGATTATAAAATACTAGCAAAGTTCCTGCATAAAGACTTCAAGAGAACTATAAAATAGGCACTCTGGCTCACCCACCTCCGCCAGCTCCAACCGGCTGAAGCCGGTTTCGCTGTTGCTCCGCCGGCTTACCCAGAGTGCCTATTTTATAGTTCTCTAATAGTAAACACTTTACAAACATACATAATGTGTAGGATTATCTGTTTTTAACACTAATTTAGAAAACTTTTGAGACTTTAGTTTTTGCTTAATCCTTCGTTTTTCTTGATCGTCTTCAATAACATCATTTTCACGCATACATTCATCAAATGCGTCTCTGTCTTTCATATGAAATAAAACCACCGTCTTTAATTGCTCTCTAAAGTCTTTTAAAACTGAGTTATATTTTTGACATAAAATCCACACACTTATCCTAGCATGTCTTCCACTGAAAGCCAGTTTTGATAAAGTGTTTCTTTTTTTGACTATATCCTTTTCTGCCGAACAATCATCTATAATAAATAATGTCTGCGTTCCCTCAAACAGTTTAAAAAAATGTTCTAAACACTCACTCAGTTTATTGCTAGGGTCAACTAAATAGATTTCATCATCCGTCCATATAAACCTTCTATCGTGATATGCTTTGTTCCATTTAAGTGTCGGACAGAAAATTACAATATGATCAAAATTATAACTATAAACTGTTTGTAATAGGTCGAGGACAAATATTGTTTTTCCACAACCAGTCTGTCCACAAATCAATGAACAATGAGGGGTTTTTGTCATAAAGTTTAACATCGGCATTGACACCAAAGTTGTCTGCTCCATAGTTTTAAAACAGAATTTAATCTAATCCAGTTATTGTTTTTATCATACTCTCTGTCAAAACTTGTTCAGTATAATAAAACCCTATAAGGCCCAAATGTGTAAGATTAATCCAGTTTAGTTCTGTAAGATCGTTTCTATTTAGACTAATATCAATTTTGTTGCTTGTTGTTATGACCTTAATATCCTCGCCATTGTAAAGAACAACGACAGTAACTTTAAGTTTGTCAACGTCTAAGTTTTGCCAGCTAATAAGAATTCCTTTCATAAGATTGTCACTGACGCCCAGAGCTCCATTTCTCGCCTCATCTTTTAAGACAGAAATTTTAAATATCATTGTGAACGTGTCTCCTAATTTTGTGCGTGGAATGAACTGTAATTTTGTAGAAGCTTTCTTTAAAACCGATTCTCTTCTGTGCAGGATGTACTGTTTGTCCCCAAACGGCTTTATTTCGATCTCTTTCCGACTGTTGTCCTCTGGCATAAGACTTACATGTAAAGGGCCAGAGTTCAATGCTTTTCTGAAACTTTTTTGACGGTCAAAAAATGTAAATGGGCTTAAGAATTCAAATTTTATGTCCCATTCTAAATATGGTTCTAAGTGCCATTTGTTGTCAGTTTTTCGAACTATTTTATATTCATACTGACCCGCATTATTTGCTTCTACATTGCGTAGTTGTTCTAGTTTAGGAAACCTTTTGTTGTCGTCAACCTCTTTGCGCTTATAATAACCATCTTTAGTGTACTCAAAACCATATAAAGTGCCTATCTCACCGTTTTGTTCAAAGTCCTCAACGTCTGCAAGGTCTTTTAATTCTAAAGTTACACACCTCTCAGGCGCTAATGTGACCCCCGAATTGTCTGGTCCACGTGACATTTTTTAAAACAACGTATTATTTTATTTCTAAAACAATGTGCAGGTTATCACATTTCACGACTTTCCCTGTTTTATCTGTGATCTTTATATTAAATGATCTGACCCTCCCACAAGCTAATCTTTTAAACTGTAAATTAGGGAATTGTATAATTTCATAATCGCAATATGCAGCTTTCCCTGATGGAAGAGCTCTTAAAACAGTTGAGGGCCTTCCATCATATAAGTTTTCATCAGTGCTCAGCTCGTCCAAATGAACATAGAGTAATGAATGTAATGCAAGATCGAGCGGGTTTTCTCCCTCATAAGTAGTTTTGTCTGATGTAACTCTAAAACCATGATTGTCAGTTGCAAAGCCTAACATTTTAGCTAGCTCTACATCAAAAAGGTAATGGTCTACTTCTTCTTCAGGTTTGAATGTCAACATTATTTTCAAATTTGCATTGTTAAGTTTGAGAGTAATGTCGAAGTTACTCATTGCTTCTTTTAGCGAGCAAAACCCGTAATAACCATCAGGTATGGTTAACTGGCTAACTAAGTTTCCTCTATTATCAAATTTTTTAATCTTATTATTCTCCTTGGATTCAGTTATATTAAACCATACGACTTTGTAAAAAATTTCATGGAGTGCGACCCTTTGGGTTCCGCAGTTATTATCAATAGCATATTCTAAAAACGAAGGACTGTCTTGAGTTGTTATTGTTACAAACATTTTTAAAACAAATTTAAAAATGAGTGCATTCAAATATACTAATGCAAAATATTCTGTTGGACCGCACTACAGTCCTAAAGATATAACAACTGATACCCTCGACATTTCTGTGACTCAGACTGACGCCTTTCAAGTAAAGGTTAGTACTCCATTGGATCGTTATCTTAACCCTCCTATCAAAAACGACTACATCCCGAAAGTGTGGTTCAGTCATCCGATGCAGTTTTATCAGAACCAGTTAAACTTTGCTGTGTTTTGTGCATCAACTGGGTGTGGAGTGTCGTATGCTGATCATTTAAATCATCCTGATCCTTTGGTGAGGTCAGTGTATAGATTTCATTTTTATTACACCTTCAGACGTATTTTATCTGAACTGCAAGCACCATTACCAAATGACAAAACGTTTAATCCATTCAGCAACAGAATAGATTACAAGGCTTTTGAAAGGATCTGTAACGAATTTGATATTGACCCAAAGACAGACTTTAGACAAAAGTTGGATCTTAATCATGGTTTAGGCACTCTTTATTATTGGGGCGTGCATAGAAAGTATAACTATGATTGGAATCCTCCTTACACATCTTTCTCTTCAGGCACAACTGTTCACCTCGGGTCCATAGAGCAAGAGCATAAAACAGCATGGACAACATTTATTTTGGATACTTCTAAGGGCCTAACAAAAGCAGGAATAGAACGAATAAACGACTCTATTCGTACTTATGTTTGGTGTTTGCTAGGTTCGCAAGCACAAACGAGATCAAACATAATTGATCCTTCTACTGGCTTTGACGCCCAAAAACAGTATTTAGCAAATTTAGAGGATTCTATTAATTCTGCAATTGATTTGCCTTCAAGTATTAAAAGGTACCAAAATGTTTTGCAATACGCAAGATCGAAAGTAGACTTTGCTGTCGGCACTGGTTTATACATGCTGCCTTCTGACCTAAGACTCCAGATAGGAACAATAATAAACTATAATAATGAAATCCTTGTGGCTGGTAAAGAAGAGAAGGTCGGAAAAAACGACATAAATTCTAAGCCAGCAATAGCAATAAAAAAAGAATCCCCACCAATCCCCAAGGCCCCAAAACCCCATCCAATACTCCCCTCAAAACCCCACCCCCAACCAATCCCCATGGTGAATAAAAGCGACCCCCATGAATATGAAAAGACAGCACTTGTTATTGGATTAACTGCCCTAGGATTACTTGGTCTTTATCTTACTATAAAGTAACCCAACTATTAAGACAACTAATGCCCATAAGTGCTCAGCCATAAAGCCAACTACTTTACTTGCGGCAGACAAAAGCCAGCTAACGATCCCTCCTATTATACCAGGCAAAGAATCTATTGCCTTACTGGCTAATTTTTTTAATAAACTTGCAAGGTGATCGAGTTGTTTTTTTACCCATGATTTATCTGACGACGGAGTTGGCGGGCCTGGTGGCACTGCTCCCCCACCACCACCGCCTGTAATAGCCAACACCAGTGTACTTATTGCAAATCCTAAGGCTGTTATAACACTTGCTAATGTGACACCTTGCTCTCTAAACAGTGTTCTTATTCGTTCTGCTAACGTTGTGTCTTCATATAAAATTCTTTGGATAGTTTCTCTTATTCTGCTCACTTGAGTTCGTAATTGTTCTCGGTTATTAGACAACACTTCTAGTCTTGCTGATCTCTCTTGTTCAAGATCTTTTAGTCTTCGGGTTATTCTTTCTTTAACACCAGACCCTAAGTTGTGGTCATCAGCCTCAACTAGTTTTTCTTTTTCTCTTTTTATATGCTCATCTAGTTCACCCAGTTTTGCTAAATTGTTTGTTAATTCGCCTCTGATGCTTCTCAAAGCATGATCAAGGGCCGTTATTTCTCTCATAGGTAGCGGCGGATCCTGCATAGTTTTTAATACTGTTTCTTCTGAAAAACTGGTTTCTGCTTCTATTATTTTGTCTGCTGTTGGGCTTAAATCTTTAAGGGGTATGTTTTGAATTTGGTTTTCTGTTGGGAGTTTTTGTAGTGTGTTTTGAAGTTTAGCAACTGCTTCCCTATCTAATTTTGGTTTAGTAATGCCAAGGCGATTTTGATCGCTCACACTGAGCCTTTGTCTAATTGTAGTCTTTGCTAAAAACTTTGATGGGTCTGGTTTAGATGTAAGCTGAACAAGTTCACCTTTATCATTTTTAAAAAACAAGTGATCATTTTTTGTTTCAAAATCATTAGGGTCTATAAATTCGGGAGGTTCTTGGCCTAAACTTTGGTACAATGATCTGACCTTACTTTCTGTTAATTCATGTCGCAATGAGCGCGATGGTTGTGTCAAAGGAGTCATTTCACTCATGTCGTCTCCAGGATCAAAAACATCATAATCTTCAATGCCTGCCATGTTTTTAAATAATTAACTTTTTATTTTGTTTTATAAAAAAATGTCACAAGCATATGGCTCGATTCTTGACCCGCATAGAAGACTGAAAGAGCCCTTTGGCGTGAAGGGAAATAAACAGAATATTATTGTTCCAAATAATCCATCTACTATTGATTCAGATCAAATTCTTACTGTTAAATTTCCAGACCTAGGAGCAGATGAAGTGATTGTGCCGGGATCTGCACGGCTTACTTTCAAAATAGAACTTGATTCAGCAACAGACGCAAACAGGACAGTTGTACAGAATTTGGGACGGGCAATCGTTAAGAAAATTTCTATAAAACTTGAGGGGCAAGAAATATTTTCTTTACACAATGCAGACATATTTTTAATCTATTGTGATCTATGGCTAACCGATAATGAAAGGGCCGATCTTGCGTTTCAAGGAATCGAAAATAACGAAGCACTAAAACACAGAATAGACGCCGAAGACGCTAAAGCCGGCAACAAGTATGAAGCTGTAAGTTTTGCTTATGGAAATCGCTTTTCCATACCCTTAGATTTTGAGTTGTTAAAAGCGCATGCGCCATACTTTCAAGGAGCATTAAAAGACAGATTGTCATATGAACTAACTTTTAATGAATACAAACGTGTCATTAAATCTACAGACACTGATTCCAAGTACAGCATTTTCGACATCTCGTTAGAGTTTGACATTGTTAGCAACCCTAACTTAGCAAGGCTGATTGAGCAACAATATCAGTCAAAATTAGCAATATATTACGAAAGAGTGATTCATCATTCAAAATATCCTAAAAGCAGAGCAGACACTATATGGAACTTTAGTTTTAGTGCCGCAGCAAGATCCCTTAAAAGTATTTTATTGCTGTGTGAAGATGAAGAACCATTCAAAAGACAAAGTGAAAAGTTTATCAATCCTAAAATAACTAAAGTACAATGTTCAATTGAGGGTAGTCCTAACCAAGTCTACGGTAGCGGGCTTAAACCTTATCATCATTTTGATGAAATAAGAAAATTGTTTGGAGGCGGGAGGTCTAGAAGTCCAACAGTAGACCTTGTGTCTAAAGATCTACACCTTCACAGTGTTAGACTTGATGAATATTTAACAACGAAATACGGTTTATGGATTGACCTAAGGTCAACAGAGGATAATCAGTTGCATGGGAGTGGGAGAACAGTTAAAGACGTAATAAACATTCAAATTGATAAAGAAAAAGAGAGTGATAAACCACTTAATGTACATTTGTTTTTAATATATGATGCGCAGCTGAATATTCAAGATAACAGATTAAAAGATATCCAATACTAAATTATTTTTATTTTAAAAAAGCATGTCTGTTACGACTTATCCAAAAGTGCCCAAAGAAGAGAACTCTGTTGCTGTAGACATAAAAACTTTCAGATTAACAAACATAACACAAATGCAAACCCAACTAGAGCAGGACCTTTCAAAATACAGTAAAACCAAACGAAGGTATTCTGCTGTCTTTAATGCTATTACATATGTTAATACTGGAGCATCGGCGGTTAGTGCTTTAACAGCAGGAACAAGTGTAGGTCTCTTAGCAACAGGCGTAGGTGCACCGGTAGCTATACCTCTAGGTGGTGTGTCTTTAACTCTTGGCCTGTGTTCATTGGCTGTAAGTGCTGTCAGCAAAAAAATAAAAGCTAAACTCCAAAAGCACACAGCTATGGTTCAACTAATAACAGCTAAACTTAGTTCCTTCAAACTGATAATTGATAAAGCACTTGCCGACTCGAACATCACGGATGAAGAATTTAGTCGCCTACAGGCTGATTTTGAGGACTACAAAAGACAAAAGTTTGATCTTCAAAGAAAGGCAAGGGCAACTTTTTCTCAACAGCCAGACACCGACCAGATAAAAAAGGAATGTTTAAAAAAAGTAAACGAAACATTAAACTCTGTTCTAAACAGCTCACATTAACAACCCCAAAGGGCGTTTATACTTTAGTTTATGAGTCCAAGCACAAAAAGACCGTTGATATTGATTCTGATTAACTTTTATTTTTTTTGATTTAAATAAATATTTTGAGTTAGAAAAGAAGCTCAACATGGATAAGATATATGAAGGTTCAGATGAATTGTTTGAAGCAATGCTCGAGGAAGAGCGTTTGTCAAGAGCACTAAATGAGATTGATTTAGAAGTTATTAATCCAAAAAACGTGCGGGAAAGCGTTGTACACGCTATTTCTCAAGTTCCAAGTAAACTAACAATAAACCCTCCAGTTAAAGTAAGGTTAGTTGTTTTAATCGACTATATAACAATAAATGAAGAAAATCTAGAAGTCTGGGTCTCAACTAAACAGCAGACTATTCTTTCCTCTAATGACTTAACACCTGGTTGGGCAGACCAGCTGCTTACACAGTTTGATGTGGCCACTGAAGAAGCCAAAATGAGAGGCTCTGGCTGGTCAGAGGGTAAAGTCTTAGAGATCAGATTAAAACAGGCTAAGTATGAGCCGATTGTTGGCAAGGCTTACATTCCACTACCTCCATCATTAGTTGCAAAGAGAGCAGTTTTGAACATAAAGAATTCAGACAACAAATGTTTTATGTGGTGCGTTCTTGCTAGGCTGCATGTATTCCGCAAAAACGCAGAGAGAGTGTCTAACTATGAACCTTACATCAATGATCTTAACTTTAGAGGAATATCCTTTCCTGTTAGTGTAAATCAGATTGATCAGTTTGAAGAACAAAACAAACCAATAACTGTTAATATCTACATATGGGATGAGGAAACAAATCTACAGCCGATTAAAGTGTCCAAGAACAGTCCAACGATTGGCGAACCAGACAAAAATCATGTTGACTTACTACTGATGTTTTCACCAACAGGGCTACCACATTACACATTGATACGCACAATGAGTAGATTACTAGTGCATACTACAAAACAACATAGCAAACAAGAATTCTGTAGAAAATGTTTAACAAGAATTCCATCTGTTAAAGCAGCAAGCGAACATGTAAAACATTGTATTAGCCCAGTTGACTGTGATACAGAACTAATTACGCCCGGAGAAGGCAGTAAAGTTAGTTTTAAGAACTGGAAACGGTTGCAAACTAGTCCATATGTTGTTTACGCAGACTTCGAATCACTCATTGTTCCTTATGAAGGACCAACCCCACAGAAACTTCCTAAAACAGTCTTAATGAGTAATCATCAGATTTGCTCATTTGCCTTCATCATTGTTAGGTCGGATGGCGCCCATTCAAAGCCAGAATTATACAGAGGACCAAATGCTGCAAAATACTTCTTAAAACGCATGCAGCAAGTGCGTAATGCCTGTTCTAATAATCTAAACTTATCTGAAATCATAATGACGCCTGAAGACCAACAACAGTATGACTCAGCCACTCACTGTTGGATTTGTGGGGCGGCCTTGGTTGCCACCGCAGAGAATCCAACAGTAAGAGACCATGATCACATTAGTGGAAAGTTTAGAGGAGCAGCACATAACAAATGCAATCTTCAACTAAAGTTTGAACCAAAGACATGGAAGCTGCCTATATTCTTTCACAACTTGCGAGGTTACGACTCTCACCTTATAATGCAAGCAGTATCCAGCGACTTCAGGGTGTCATGCATTGCGCAGTCATCAGAAAAGTACATGTGTTTCACTTTAAATAACATGTCTTTCTACGACTCTATGCAACACCTGATGGGGAGTTTAGAGTCACTGGCTATGTCCTTAAAGTCCTGCCCAATAACAGAAGAATATTTTGACCCAACTCTTGTTAGAAAGGGCGTTTACCCTTATGAGTACATGAACAGTTGGCAAAGGTTTGACGAAGATACACTTCCGCCTAAAGGCGCGTTCTTTTCTAGTCTCAGAGGAAAGGACATCAGTGATTCTGATTACCAGCATGCTCAAGATGCGTGGCAGAAGTTAGAGTGTAAAACGATGGGAGACTATCATGATTCCTATTTAATGGCGGATACCTGTTTGTTGGCGGACGTCTTTGAAAATTATAGGAAGACCTGCATGAAACATTACAGCCTGGATCCCGCGCATTACATTTCTGCGCCCGGGATGAGCTGGGACGCTTTCTTAAAATTTACTGGAGTACAAATTGATTTATTGTCTAACCTGCCAATGCTTCAGATGATTGAAAACGGATTGCGTGGGGGAATCAGTATGGCGTCGCACCATTACTGTAAAGCAAACAACAAATACTTGGACGACTATGATCCAAGTAAAAGGTCTAACTATCTCATGTATTTAGATGCAAACAATCTGTATGGATGGGCAATGGCGCAATCACTTCCATTACGCAACTTTAAAATGTACACAGATACGGATAATATTCAAAAAGCATTAAAGTGGTTGGGCAGTTTGACGCCAGATCAACAGTGTGGATACATTCTAGAAGTTGACTTAGAATATCCTCAGAAACTCCATGACCTGCATAATGACTATCCATTAGCAGCAGAAAGTCTAAAGATGGCAAAAACAGAACCACCTAAACTTGTGCCTAATCTTCGAGGCAAAAAAAATTATGTCTGCCATTACAGGCTTCTACAATTTTATTTAAGACATGGTTTGAAGTTGACAGCTGTTCATCGTATAATTGCTTTTGATCAAGAACAGTTCATGAAACCATACATAATGAAGAACACTGATCTCAGAACTAAATCCACAGATGCTTCAGAAAAAGACTTTTTCAAGTTGATGAACAACAGCTGTTTTGGAAAGACTATGGAGAATCCGCACAAGCGTAAAGATGTTAGATTGGTCACCAGAGAGAACGATGCAATTAAGCTAACTTCTAAACCTAATTATCAGGACTTCAGAAGATTTCATGATCAGCTTTTTGGCATAATGATGAAAAAAAAGAAAGTCAAATTGGATAAGCCCGTTTTTATTGGGTTTACTGTTTTAGAGCTGTCGAAGCTTTTGATGTTAGAATTTCTTTATGACTACTTTAAGCCCTTGTATCCAGAGTCCAGAGTTCTGTACACAGATACAGATTCCTTTGTTATAGATATCCCTACTGAAGATATCTATAAAGACATGGAATTAGAAGTAGCTAAAGGGCATGCGGGATGGTACGACACATCTGATTATCCTAAAGATTCGCCTTTGCATTCAACTGTTAACAAGAAGGTTTTAGGTAAGATGAAGGATGAATTATCTGGAGGTGTGATCAAGGAGTTTATTGGTTTAAGGTCGAAAATGTACAGTCTTTCAAGCCAAAAAAAAGTTGTTAAAAAAGCAAAGGGAATATCTCGCAGTGTTGTGCAGTCAAACATATCCCATGACAATTACAAAGAAGCATTGTTTGGCAATAAGACTTTTCATCATGACAATTACAAGCTGCGATCTAATCTGCATGAGATTAACACAACAGTTGTAACAAAACGGTCTCTTGACCGCACTAACACAAAAAGAGTATTTGTTAATCCAGAGTTTTCATATGCAATTGGTCATTGGAGAATAGTATAATCATATGGGCTTATATTTTTCAGCAATCGCACGTTCAATTATATCATCATCTAATTTAGCAAAATTAATATTATTTATTAATGCTAGATGTGCTTTAATTTTTTTTGTCATTTCGCAATATTCATGTTCCCATACCCATAAATCAAAATAAAAGCTTTGGGGTTTAAAGCGATTGTCTGGCGATTGTTCTAGCCAGAGATTGTCAATCTTCTCAAATACTTCTTTAATGATATACTGATACTCAAATAAATCTTGCATTAATTTTAAAGACTTTCCCTTTGCCATTTCTGCCATTTCCCTTTGAGCTTCCATTTTAAACCCAAATGTATTTGCGTAGATTAAAACAGTTCTTTAAGCTTAAATATATCACCAACCAATTCAACCAAATTATTATCCATTACTGCTAAATGTGCTCGAATTTTTTTTATCTTTTTAATATATTCTTGCTCCCAATCAAAATTTGAGGTTTTGTCTAGCATGGCATGATCAATCTTCTTAAATATTAGTCTAATAGCAAGATTATAATCAAATATTTCTCGCATTATTTCTAAGGACTCTTCCTTCACCATTCTTGCTTCCAGTGCCATTTTACGTAAGGATTCTTCCTTTTCCATTCTTGCCGCCATTTTAATTTAAATTAAAAAATAATTAAGCGACTGGAACTGTGTCTGGAGGGATTATCTGCAGTTCTTCCTTCACAAAAGATCTTCGGGGGCTGGTCGTTTTGTTGTGTCAGTTTCTCGTAAATAATACACGGGCGGATTCATTTTCACAATTTTTTTTATCTCATATGGATCAACACTCCAAACTGGATCTGTTGCCCTGATGCGAGTGTCCCCTTCCGCTTCTCCCGGCGAATAAAGGTATCTCACTTTCAAACCAAATGGTAATAGTTTGCTTGATGAACTGGCGTCTCCTTCAACAACATTTATTTTTTGTTTTTTGATTGCTTGTACTGGTTTTAGACCTTTAAATTCTTCATTATTCATTGCACGTAGAACTGAGGGCAGTCTTCTAACCCATTCTGTGTTGCGAGAATTGTCAATCAGCTCTCTGTGATACTGGTAGGAGAAAAGTCTTTCAGATAACTGTTTGTTAAAGTTTTCAACCAAACCCTGTGATCTGTGAACTCCTGGAATGCCTCTTTTAATGGTAACTCTATGTTTTAACAATAATTGATTTACTTGACCTTTAAATTCTTTTCCATCATCGACTTGAATCATGCGAGGATAAGTTAACGGGCCTCGTTGATATATCAGTTGTAAAGCGACAGCAACAGCAGAAGCACTCTTTTGTGTTAATGGTTCAGCATCTTTGTATCTTGAAGCTATGTCAATGACTGTAAGTGCGTACTTAAATCTTTTTCGTCTAATCGTATCATGGGGTAAATATAGAAGATCCATTTGATGGGTGTCGTTCGGTATTGTGTTGACAAAGTGTGGTCTTTGTATTCGTTTAGGCGCTGGTAAATAAATTTGCCAAATCGCTTGTTTAGATAACCATTCTTTTGCTGTTTGTTCACTGACTCCCGCTGCTTGGCTAAGCTTTTTAATTGCTGTTATTCCCTTCCAATATCCTTTTGGAGAATAATAGATTTTGTACATTTTTATTCAGCCAATACTTTGTGCAACAAAATACACAGCGGTCATGCCAAAGACAATAAACAATATTTCTTGCATCTTTTGTTTTTCTGATGGTTGATAAAAGTCGCTAAATTTTGGTGGGGGCAATGTTTCAACTTGTTTGCCTGTTACTAGAAAATATTCTTTTATTGCCTGGTCAACATCTTTAAATGTGTAAGCTGCATGTCCCTGTTCTTTCAGTTCATCGTTAATAAAATCTAACTGCTCAATTCTCTGCTTTTCATACGCAGCTTGTGCTGCGGCTAGTTGCTCCATAGCTTTGTTATGTCTTTTTCTCTCGCCGTCATCCCGTAGTTTACTAAATGCGTAATTACTTCCGCTAAAAGCAAGCGCATTAACCACTGCGCCGCCTATCATCATTACGAGTGAAGCCATTTTTATAAATGTATTTTTTTTTAATTTTACATATTGATACTGTCTGGAATTATTCCTTGCTTAACTAGAAAATCTTTCGTAGCAAATGAAGCTGTAATAACAGCTATCAGCTTTGCTGAGTCTTCAAAGTCTAGTTTGCCAAGATCTGCTGGTTTTATTTTTAACAGGCTTTTACCAAGCATTGTGTATCCTACACTTAGGCCTCCAATAACAGCAGAATGGTATACAAGGTTAGTAATAGTTTTTTCGGTGCTCATTTTTAAAAAATAAAATAATATTTATTCATTAATAAAACATGAACTGCGATGATTTACTTCCTGAACTTACAAATGATCAAGTTGATGACCAAGCTATTATGCGCCAAAAGGAAAGGCTGTATTCTTTGGCGGCGTGTGGAAAAACAAAACAGTACCTTGGAAATGAATTCAGCATAGAACAGATTCAACAGATGTCGACGCAAGACATTGTAAAGTATCACAACAGGTATGAAGCGCAACTGGGGTCAAGAATGGTAAAAAGTGTTGGGCAAACGGTTCTTAGTTTGTACACTAAACTAGTTAGTAGATTTGCTCCCATTGATTCTGAACAAGATTTTATGTATGATTTAACACAGGATCCAGTTTTAACAAAGTCATTAGAGTCTCTAGGATGTGATCTATATTACAGATTTGGAACATTGTTATCGCCATTAATCATGGGATTAATTACTTTTAATCATATAGATTTTGTTTCCCTTCAAAATGACCGAGCCAGAAAATCAGCAGTATCAGAAAACATTGAATCAGGTGGAGAAAGTGACCAGTAAAAAGCCTCCTCATCCTGGGCGTGTTGCAGCAGGAAAAAAATTAGCAGAGTGGAACAAACAAAAAAAATTAATGTTGCAATCACAGAATATAACTCATAATGAAAAAACACCAGTTGTGCCAGAGCCACAACAAGAACAAGTTGTTTCAAGTCCCGCAACATCATCATGGATTATTTGGATTAAAAGAGTTAGCATTTTTGGCGTCATTGCTGTTGGTGGGGGTGGTTATTACGTTTATAAAACATATAAAGAAAGACAGCAAAAACCAAAGCAGCCCAAAAAATCACAGCCACTAAATACAAAATCTGAACAAAAAAGAATACCAGAACCGCCAACAACAAAAGATCATTTTGATCCATTTGATATGCAGTAATATTTCAAGAACTTAATAAATAATTATAAGTGACTTGAATAAGAACTTGATAACGACTTCATGACGACTTGATGAAAACTTAAATAAGAACTTGATAAGAACTTGAGGTAACTTGATTAAAAACTTAAAGTAACTTGATTAAGAACTAGATTAAGAATTTGGGGTAACTTGATTAAGAACTTGGGGAAACTTAATTAAGGACTTGGGGTGACTTAATTAAGGACTTGGGGTGACTTAATTAAGAACTTAATTAAGGACTTGGGGTGACTTAATTAAGAACTTGGGGTGACTTAATTAAGGACTTGGGGTGAAAAGTGGAACTGGTAGGACCACTTGTCATTTGATATGTCAGCCACTTGCTTTGTGACTGAACAGGATGTGCCTGGGCGCTGAGCAGTGATTCGTTGGCCTGCAACTACTAGTTAAGCGCGATGAAGAACAGAGAAAGAGGCAGCTCACGCTATAGCAAAGAACGTGTTAGCGCACGCCCGCTGTGCGGACAGACCGCGCCGCGAGCCCGGTGAGAAAAGAAACGCAGTAGGCGCGCGAGGCGTGTTTTATTGATTTTTAGGTCAGAACATAGGGAGACACACAGTTTGTAAACAGGACGCTCGGCCTGCTAACTTACTGCGTCGTTATAATTGTGTTGTCTTGGCCTTGCAAAAAAGCTGACAGTCAACCGACTGGTAGTACAGACTGTTTGGGGGAACGCAGACACTATTTATTATAGATGACTGTTCGGCCGAAACTGGCTTTTAGCGGGAGACATGCTGGGATAAGTGTGTGGATTTTATGTCAAAAATATAACTCAGTTTTAAAAGACTTTAGAGAACAATTAAAGACAGTGGTTTTATTTCACATGAAAGACAGAGACGCTTTTGATGAATGTATGAAAGAAAACGATGTTATTGAAAATTCCCAAGAAAAACGAAGGATTAAGCAAAAACTTAAGTCTCAAAAGTTTTCTAAATTAGTGTTAAAAACAGATAATCCTACACATTATGTATGTTTGTAAAGTGTTTACTATTAGAGAACTATAAAATAGGCACTCTGGGTAAGCCGGCGGAGCAACAGCGAAACCGGCTTCAGCCGGTTGGAGCTGGCGGAGGTGGGTGAGCCAGAGTGCCTATTTTATAGTTCTCTCTTCACAGAGTTATTCATTCTTGTTTTGATTAACAACGACCAAGTCAGATATCTTATCCCTTACGCCGCCGACGTCGCCGTTTGGCGACGACATGGCTCACCGCCAACATCGCCGAAAGGCGACCAACTAGGGTTACCTAACTCCTGATATTCTCATTCTCTAATCTGATGAGACAGAAAGCCAGAAAGGAACGTCATAGTTGGGTGATTCCCTGACCTGTGCACACAGCCATTTGCTTCGTCAGAGCGCTGTTCAGTTAAGTGTTCTTTATCAATTTATTCCAATTATTTTTCCATTCGCTATGACGTCACAACCAAGCACTTCACGTACTCAGCCTTGCCGTACATTTACCACCAGGTGCTAGAAATATTGAAAAGACGGTCAGTTGATCCTCATTCAGATAAAGAACACCCAGATTGTGAGCAGGCCGTAAGTGAAAGGGGGAGCTTGACCAAATTATCACAGTGGCTGACTGTTGGACGCATGCCAAGTGGCTGAGCAGTGTGCCTCGTCTCACACACACGCACACACACACACACAGGCCCTTCAACAAGCTTAGTGTTGCTGGCTGGTGGGCCAACTTTCAGTGACCGACTCACACAGTGAGAGAGGCGTTGTAGGGCTAACAGCTACGAGATAATAAATGAACTGCAAGCCCAGATGGCTTACCACGAATCGAGGTCAAAGGGGACGTGGCTGACTGACACGTGTCAGAGGTCTGCTGCAGAGATGAGTTTGAGTGGCAAGCTGCACTCATAGGCCCTAACAGCATTGCTTTCCAGGTTACAGAGACCCACAGGCAAATGAATAACTTTGTTTTCATAAAAAATATTGCTTTCAACAGTGAGAGTGAAAGGGGTCTATGTGCATGTGCGTGTGCGCGCGTGTGTGTGTGTGTGTGTGTGTGTGCGCGCGCGCGCGCACGTGCGTGTGAGTGTGTTCCCTTTTTCTTTCTTTCATGTGTGTAAAAGCGGTGAATAATAAAGTGTGTGTGTGTGTGTGTGTGTGTGTGTGTGTGTGTGTGTGTGTGTTCCCTTCTCTTTTTCTTTCTTTCATGTGTGTGCCAGTGGGATGTAAGCAGTGTGTGTGTGTGTGTGTGTGTGTGTGTGTGTGTGTGTGTGTGTGTGTGTGTGTGTGTGCATGTGTGTGTGTGTGTGTGTGTGGTTTCCTTTCTGCATAACCTCATTAGTCATATCACTAATTATTCCTCTGAATATTGTTTCAGGAGTGCTGGTGAACAAGGATGATTTTCAACTTGTGGACTTCTTCCAGCTCTTTTTCTGCTGCTGGGGTATGTTGATTTATTGCTGGGTTTTTTTTTTTTTTCTGTTGGATATTACATACTTTCTGGTCTTTATTTTGTGAGTGGAGTATTTTTCCTTCTTTGTTCAGCGTTTGATTGCATGCTTTCTTCTTTTTTATGTTGACACTAAAGATAGCATTTGATTTTTCATTTTGCATTTTTTTGCAATTGAAATTACCAAAAATTTTTAATTGTTGTTGTCTAACCATTACTAACATTCTGTAATTTAACAAAAGTACAGTTTATTTCCTCCATTTTCCTAAAAACAGCTTGAGAATTGGTTGCTTAGTTCCAGAGATATCCGCATTTCACACATGCTGGTATGAAATAAGAGATTTTCTGAAAAATGGCTGGCGATGGGGATTTATGCAAAACAGAGCGTCTGGCGGTGAAAGGGTTAAAGGCAGAAATATTGCAATAATTGTAAGATCTATACGCGATATAATAACTTACTTAAACAAATGTAATGAAGCTGGATATCTACTCGCAGTTGATTACTCCAAAGCTTTAAACTCGATATGTAGGAAATTTTTGTAAGATGCATTTGATATTTTTGGTTTTGATACCCACTTTTAAAAGTGGATATACATTCTAAACAATGGTAGCTTTAGTAGTATCAATCATGGAGGCAGGATTTCTGAACCTTTTGATGTTTCATGCAGTATCAGACAAGGATGCCCTTTATCACCCCTAGCATTTATACTGACTGTTGAACTGCTTGCTATTGAAATTAGGAGCAGTACCATAGAAGGCATCAAAGCACCCACATGTCATTTAAACAAACCCAGATCGCATAAAAATAAAACAAATGGTAGATGACACAACACTTTTTCTAAAAACCAGAGCAGACAAGATGACAGCTTTAGACACACTTACTACGTCTGAAAGATTTTCTGGACTGAGACTAAATAAACAAAAAACCAAGATCTTAAGAATGAGTAGAAAGATTAATGATGAAAATATTCCATTTACCGTGGTCAGTAAAATAAAGAATTTGGGCATTCATTTCAAACAAACAAACTGGCGAGAGACATTGAAGACAATAGGTTACAGAGACTAGATCAAATGAATTCTCTGATTAAGGAATGGAGCAAAAATGACCTAAGCATCCAAGGTAAAGTTGTTGTTGTAAAGGCCTTTTTTAATAAGTCAATTTATGTAATACAATCCATAGGTCTTCCCCATAGTATATTAAGTAAAATTAACATAAACCTACACCAATTCCTGTGGCAGAAAAAAAAAAAAATAGGACAGCATTTAAAAAATGTCCAATGTTAAGTTATGGAAGCTAAGTACAGAGCTGGAGGTCTTAAAATGGTAAATATGATCGATCTACAAAAATGCTTTAATTTACAATGGGCAGGAAAACTGTTTGAAGCAACTGGTAAATAAAACTAGTGTCTTATTCCAAAATGGCATTTGGAAAATCTTGCAAAACATGATAGAATTTTCACATTAACTGTAAAAGCAAAGATATCAAAGGACTGGACAGAATAGATCATTTTTTCACATTAACTATAAAACCAAAGACATTAGGTAACCCTTTCACCGCCAAACGTTATGTTTTGCATAAATCGCTATCGCTAGCCTTTTTTTTTTTTTAATCTCTTTTTTCATACCAGCATGTGTGAAATGCGGATTTCTCTGGAACTAAGCAACCAATTCTCATGCTGTTTTTAGTGACATGGAGAACATAACCTGTACTTTAGTTAAATTATAGACTGTTAGTAATGGTTAGTCAATGACAATTTCAAATTTTTGGTAATTTCACGTGCAAAAAAATGCAAAACAAAAAAAATTGAATGTTATCTTTAGTCTCAACATAATAAAGAAGAAAGCATGCCATCAAACTCTGAACAAGGAAGGGAAAATACTCCACTCAACAAATGAAGACCAGAAAGTATGTAACATCCAACAGAAAAATGATAAAATCAACTATAAATGCACGTACTCCAACAGCAGAAGAAGAGCTGGAAGTAGTCCACAGGTTGAATATCATCCTTGTTCACCAGCACTCCTGAAACAACAGTCAGAGGAATAAGTATTGATATGCTAAATGAGGTGATGTAGAAAAGGAATTACACACACACACACACACACACAGAGACATAACAAACTTCCTACACCCCACTGGCACACACATGAAAGAAAAACGGAAGGGAACACACACACACACTTTCTTATGCCCCACTGGTATACACAAGAAAGAAAGAAAAGGGAACACACACACACACACACACACACACGCACACACACAGTCCTTTCACTCTCACTGTTGAAAGCAAAGTTTTTTTATGAAAAAAAAGTCTTTCACTTGCCTGTTGGTCTCCAGAACCTGGGGAGCAATTCTCCTAGGGCCTATGAGTCCAGCTGGTCATATAATTCCCACTCAAACTCATCTCTGCAGCACACCTCTGAAATGTGTCAGTCGGCCATGCCCCCTTTGACATCGATCAGTTGCAAGCAAGCTCTGGTCCAGTTCATTGTCTTTGAAGTGTTCATCACCCCCTATCAGTCTCTCACTCACACGGCGTTCAAATCACTCTCTGCTAGTTTGCCCAGGGCCAACACTAACATGCTCGCACTGTGGCTCGCACACATCACGCTTGCCCAACGCTGGCTTAGCCTACTACTTGGCAGGCGTCCAACACAGTCAGTCTCTGTTTGTGGTAATTCGGTCAAGCTCTCCCTATCACATAATGTTTCTTGGTCACAATCTGGGTTTTCTTCATCTGAATCAGGATCAACTGACCGTCTATTCAATATTTCCAGCACTTAAATGTATAGCGAGGCTGAGTACCTATAGTGCTTGTTTGTGACGTCATAGTGAATTGAAAAGCAATCAGTATAAATCGACATAAAAACACTTAACCGAAGAGCGCTCTGACGAGGCAAATGGCTGTGAGCACAGGTCAGGGAATCACCCAACTGTGACATTTATTGCTGGCTTACTGTCTCATCAGACAGGAGAGTGAGAGTATAGGTAACCCTAGTTTGTCGCATTTCGGCGACGTCGGCGGTGAACCACATGGTCGCAGAAACACGACATCAGCGGTGTAAGGGTTAAAGGATAGGACAGAATAGATCATGAACTTTGAAAAGAGGTTTCAGTTACCTATTCAGAGAGCAAAACACTAATTGCGCTGGAAAACACTACTTGTGAAAATTTTCATGGCAAGTTGCTTTTCAATAGTTCATTACTCATTTACAAACACAAAACAGTGTTTTTTCAAACCTGACACAGGAAAGGAATTGAAACTACTGAACAGGTCATTTATCCTCGAGAAAATCAATTACTTGCTCTGGAAGAACTGCAAGACCTGAAAGGAAAAAATACAGCAAACAAGGTTTTGGAATATAACATTTGAATCAACTCTATTCCAAAGACATGGATCCAATGGATACAGAAAGATGAGCAAGAAAAGGGAAAACAGATGTGCCTGGCAGGTCGGTACACTATGAAAAAAGGGATATTAAGAAATTATTACTTGTTGGTTAAAGAAACGGTATATTAAAAGATTATCACTTGAGGGTTAAAAAAACCGGTAACACCATGTTCATCTTATTTTTGGTGTATAAAATTTGGCATTAGATTAGGATGTTACTAAAGAAACAAGATTAAAAGTTCACTGGAAAATCTTACATATTTATCCAACAAATATTCTTCCCAGTGAAATGCAGCTAAAAGAAAACAAGATTTGCTCTTATTGTCCTGACACAGTTGATTAATTGCACATTTTTTCTGAATGTCCAGTTTTACAAAAGTTTTGGTGTTTTTTCAGGAATTTACTTACCTAAAAACAGACAAACAACTAAAGCTATCTGTATCTGATATTTTATTTTGGAGTAGACAAATCCAGTCAAAATCAAGTAAACTATCAATTCATTAACCCTTTCACCGCTAGACATTCTATTTTGCATAAATCCCCATCGCCAGCCATTTTTCAGAAAATCTCTTATTTCATACCAGCATGTGTGAAATGCGGATATCTCTGGAACTAAGCAACCAATTCTCAAGCTGTTTTTTGGGAAATGGAGGAAATAAACTGTAGTTTTGTTAAATTACAGAATGTTAGTAATGGTTAGACAACAATTTAAAATTTTTGGTAATTTCAAGTGAAAAAAAAAAGCAAAATACAAAATTGAATGCATCTTTAGTGTCAACATAAAAAAGAAGCATGCAATCAAACTCTGAACAAAGAAGGAAAAATACTCCACTCACAAAATAAAGACCAGAAAGTATGTAATATCCAACAGAAAAATGAAAAAAACAGCATATAAATCAACATACCCCAACAGCAGAAAAAGAGCTGGAAGAAGTCCACAGGTTGAAAATCATCCTTGTTCACCAGCACTCCTGAAACAACATTCAGAGGAATAATTAGTGATATGACTAATGAGGTTATGCAGAAAAGAAACCACACACACACACACACACACACACACACACACACACACATAACAAACTGCTTACACATGGCACACACATGAAAGAAAGAAAAAGAGAAGGGAACACACACACACACACACACTTTCTTATGCCCCACTTGTACACACATGAAAGAAAGAAAAAGAGAATACACACACACACACACACACACACACATACACACACACACACACGCACATACATCCCTTTCACTCTCATTTTTCAAAGCAATATTTTCTATGAAAACAGTCATTCACTTGCCTGTGGGTCTCTATAACCTCGCGAACGAGTCTGATAGGGCAGCTCACCACTCCAACTCTCTCTGCAACAGACCTCTTGACACGTGTCAGTCAGTCAGCCACACCCCCTTCGACCTCTATTCATGGCAAGTCAGCTGGGCTTGCACTTCATTCAGTATCTCGTGGCTGCCACTCATCCCCTATAAGGCCTCTCTCACTGTGTGATAGGCACAAAAAGTTGGCCCAGAGCCAGCAACACTAAGCTTGTTCAAGGGCCTCTTGTGTGTGCGTGTGCATGATGCACTGAGCACTGCTCAACCAGTTGGCACGCCTCCAACAGTCAGCCACTGTGATAATTCGGTCAAGCCCCGCCCCCCCCCCCCCCCCCCTTTTAACTTAGCCAAATGTTTGCTGCTCACAATCTGGGTGTTCTTTATCATATCGAGTATCAACTGACCGTCTTTTCAATATTTCCAGCACCTGATCTGTGGTAAATGTACAGTGAGGCTGAGTAGGTGAAGTGCTTGGTTGTGATGTCATAGTGAATGGAAAAACAATCGGAATAAATTGATAAAGAACACTTAACTGAACAACGCTCTGATGAAGCAAAATGGCTGTGAGCACAGGTCAGGGAATCATCCAACTATGACATTTCTTTCTGGCTTTCTGTCTCATCAGATTAGAGAGTGAGAATATCGGGAGTTAGGTAACCCTAGCTGGTCGCCAAATGGTGCCTTTGGCGGTGACACACACTGTCGCCAAATGGCGCCTTTGGCGGTGAAAGGGTTAACTTCATTATTCTCTTAGCTAAGATGTGTATAAGTATTTAAATATATATATATATATATATTCTGTTCTCTCTTTACAACATAATATAAAAAATTATTCTTAAATCAAAAAGAGTTAAATATAAGATCTCCAAGTTACTCCCAAGTCTTCCCCTCACCATCCAAAAATTGTTGATCATATAAAGAAACGGTTACCATGGTGATATAAAGTGTATGCCTCTCTGTATCTCTCTCCTTCCCTCTCTCTCTCTCTCTCTCTCTATCAGTCAGCCGGTCTGTCATTTTGTCTGTCTGTCTTTCTATCTATTCCTGTTTGCCTGTCTGCCTGTCTGTATGTATGTCTGTCTATCACTTTTGAACTCACACACACACACACTCATGCGCACACATAGACAAGCGTGTTCGCATGCTAGCATGCACGCGTGCGCGCACACACACCACACACACACACACCACACTCTCTTACACATGCATACTTGCACTAGCACACATGCACACACACACAAACATACACACACAAATATACTCTGTGTGATTAATCGTTACTATGGTCTTCATCGTAACTATGGTCTTCCTTCTTTTGCTTTTTTTTGTTTTTGTTTTTTTTTTGGGGGGTGGGGGTGGGGGGGTGGTGTTTGTTTTTTTGCTGTCCCAGCCTCTGCGCCACCTCAGAGGCAGTGCACCCACGCTGCTCATTCCGACACCCTGTCCACAGCCACAGCCCGGTTGACCCCGCCGCAGCCCCGGCACCGGCAATCCACAGGGAGCAGTCAATGTCAAGTCGTCAAGAGGCAACCCACCGGAGGAGACACTGCACTGCTGCCGAGTCACTTCGGTGGTGTTCAGTGGCGCCTGTTCTGATCTAACATACGCAGGACACCACCTACTAAGCCCCCTACTGACGACAACAATTGCTTAGTCGCGGAGCCGGCGTGAGTGAGCTCTCCCTCCGGAGGGCGCCACCACGTCCGTCCAATGACAGCCCCCATGGACTCGCCGATATCGGTGACCCCGACGGAATCAAACCAAGACCACAGACGTGGAGAGGACATCAAAATTGAGGTCACCATGAGAGCAGGGCATGAAGGGCCACAGAATTTGAGACTTTTTTTTTATGCTGATCGATGAGAATGAGGATGATTAAGATGATGCTACAGATTTCCATTTCGGTCTGAGACTACATGACAGGGCTGTACTCTACGCTTCCTTTCATAATATATCCCAGCGTCAACCAGGCCCGAGAGATACAGGCACCTGCAGTGTTGGTCAGGAAATTTGAGCAACACTCTCAGAAACGCATCCATTAAGTGGATGAAATTCGACTGTGTGGTCCCAGTCTTCCCAACTGAGTCCGCAGCAAACTCAACTCTGCGTAGGAGCCGGTCGGGGCAGAAAAACCCACATGACTCTGATGGGATTCGAACCCACGACCTCCCAGCCGGGAGTCCACGACGCTAACCAGTTCGCCAAGGCGGCTGGTTTCTTTTGCTTTATTGTTTCCTTGGTCGAAAGTGTTGCATGCAACAAAATGAAAGTGTCAGCGCACCAAACATCAGAACATCAACAAACCCAAATGCCATTGTATCAAACTTAAAACACATAAAAAACTGCAAGAGAATGTCCATCTGTAAATGAACACACAGACTATGCATGATATGTGAGTTTGTTGGAGGAAAGAAGTAGAGTTACAAAGTGAGAAAAAATAGAAGGATGGAAGCCCCCCTTATTAAAAGAGAAAAAAAAAGAAGGAAATTTTTTTTTCATATTGGAGGTTGGAGGCCAAAAAAAGAAAAAGTTGTGCATAAGTTGATGCCTGAATGTGTATGCATATTAGGCACAAACTTCAATCCTGATATTTCTAACACAATGTGTGTTCAATTCAAAATTTTCTCATTTCTTTTTTGTTTGCTTCAAAGATTAGGTGGATTTTATAACAACAGAAGCTGAATCAGACGAGGGTGTTCAAACTTTCTCTGTGACTTTCCTCTCCATCCCTTTTATTATCAAATTTTAACATACATGTACAAATGTCTATCAAGTGATTTAACTAATTCTTCATATCATTTTCTGATTGGTTCTTAAACTAGCGCATATTTACTTCTTGGTAATCTCTCAAGGACACCAAACAACATATTCATATAAAATTTTTTGTACACAGAACACTTCTCAACTCTTACTTAAAGATCCGGTCCAGTTTCTCCTGCTCCACTTCCAGGTGAGCCTCAGTTTCCCCAGGACGCAAGGTCAGCCCACACACAGGACAGCAAGGCAAGTGCCCATCTAATGGCCGTTTCCTGGACTCTGAGGCAAAAGTCAAGGAAATGAGCAGTGATGTCACAGAAAATATATCCCATTATCAATGTGAGTCATATCATGCATTTCAAAAAAAAAAATTCCACACTGACGAAAAAAAAAAGGTGTTTTCAATACTTCCTATTAACAAGACCTGTTGCTCATGAAAATTTAGATCTGAAAAGTTAATTTGCAAAATTTATTAAAAAAATTACGGAATAAAACAGAGAACTCTGAGAAGGCATGTCAAAGTCTGCAAGCAATTTCCTGGAAAGGTTTTTCGTGCCCTTTTCACAACAAAAAGTGAATGGTAAAGGTGCATGACAGCAACTGGATGCCTCTGGATAGTGCAGAGAGAGAATAGGAATGTGTATTGAGCAAGTGAGTGCAAAAATTTGGGAGAACATGACAGTCCATGCAGAATATGAGAACAGGGCAATGCAAGAATTGGTGACAAACAACGGCAGGCTCAGTCATAAAAAAAAACTCACTTTAGTCAGGTAGAATCATACCAGAAACTGAACAGAACTTAGCAAGACATGGGAGAAAAGCTGTGTATATGGGAGATGGAATGAGTAATGTGGGATTGACACCACTGAGGGATAAAAACAATCCACAACTGTATAATTCCACCACCACTGCAACCACTACAAGTCCAGCACCTGCATACCACAACTGCATGACAAAAATCAATTAAGTATTGCTATGACTCGTGAGAGAAATAAAAAGAGTAAGTGCAGAGCTTTGCAGCCTAATTTATATTTGTTTTGCACCATTCTTGCAATCAACTAATTTGCCAACATGGTTGTCTTCTATATGGACGGCAGGAGACGGTTCTGGAAAATGCTGCCTCTGAACTAGTGCGTAAGTGGGTCACTCTTCAATATTTCTGTGTGTAAGGGTGTCGTTACATTATTCCATAGTTTTGCTGTACTATGTTGTACTGATAAGAGTTCTGTTGTACTGTGTGTCATGCTGTGTTGAATTATGCTGTGTTGTATACAGATTGCACTAGATTGTGCAGTTTTGAGCTCTATTTGCAGTGTCAAGTTTTGTATTGTTCTTTAGACCTGTGTTATCTGGTGTCAAGTTCTGGTGTTGTGTTGCACTGACTTTTGATGTGTTATGTCTCTGTACTCCTGGTGTGTGCTGGGCATTTCTGTGATTTCTGTAGTCTGCACTGTTGCCTTATGTTGTAAATAATGTGCTGTGTATGGCTTTGTTGTGTTATTTCTAGAGAGTTGTGCAAGTTGGGTTCTCCCAATCTCATGTTGTGTCTGTGGTGTGATCTGCCGCACTCAGTTCCTTTGTCTTGTGCAGTGTCAACTGCAAGCAATATCTCTATATCTCCCAATGCATTTGCAATGTACTGATGAACATTCTGTTAGTGTTATGGAGTATTGAGTTCCATCGTGTTCTGTGCTGTGAAATTCCATTATGTTACTCTTGAGTTCGACACATTTCTGTTGTGTTATATTTAGATTTGTTGTTATCCAGTGATGACTTTTATATTTGTTTTTTAATTATATACACTTTAATATTTGTTTTTTAATTAAATACAAAGACTTTCGCTTGCAGGTTTTTTTAAAAAGTGTACATGGAGTAAGATTGGACAAATCTGAAAAAAAAAACAATGTTACTGGCAATTTTTTGTATTCTCTATCAATCGAAGTTTCCAAATTAGTTTAGAAAAAAAAAACTGCTTAATCCATGTACACACAAACTCGGGTCTTACGAAAAAAAAGTCTCACAAACAGAACACAAAGCTCCCTTTTAACACTGACACATAATTACAATATGAAAGTGCCATTTAGCCCTCCTTTCTGTCTGCACATGGTCACAGTCTTCTAATGATTTGATCAGCTGACAACATGCAAGAAGAAAATCACCAACAGCCCAGATATGCAGTATCCATGATGGGAGCAAGTTAAAGCTGTGCTTTCACCATGTGTTGCTTTTACACAAACAAATAACAATTTCAAGTTAAAGACAAGATGGCAAAAGGCTGAACAAACAGCAGACCATAGACTGCTCACATTGGCTTCAGACAGATCAACCAAAACAACAAATACTCTCCGTAATGTTAGCCTTTCAGTTAAGTTGCATGGTTTAGACACACTTTAAAAAAATATTTTAAAAGCAAGATTTTCTCTAAGTGGATGGGGGAGAAGAGAAGGCAAAGGGAAATTACTTCTAAAATGTTTAGCAAATTATCTCAGACTGGAATTACTTGTCCAACAAAATAATAGACAGTCTGACAAATGTTCAGTTTGCACATTTCAAAACTTCCGAAAGGAACACTGATGAACTGTACACATTGCATCCTTCTCATATTGCATGTGAGAGCAGCACCAATATTTAACATTCACCAACATGTTGGGTGAATTCAATTTATACTTTATGGTTCCAGATGCATGCGTGGTGACCTGAAAAATTCGCTGAACAGAAGAGATTCTATACACTGTACCCACACTCTGACATGTGCAACACAGTATACATGCACCTTCAGGCACCATCTTTCATTACCTTCATGAGGTCCAAGATGTCGGAAAGCACCACCACTGGGTCCCATCAGCCTGACACCTTGTTCTAATGCCATGAATCAAGTGAGACTTGCTTTAGTTTTGCTTTGCGCATGCCAGTTTTTTTAAGCCAGACATGGCATTTTCTTAGCTAGGGATCTGACTGCTTAAATTAAAACATGTCGAGGTATCTTAATTTCTCTGGGTAGAAGCCTGGCTGGCAACTAGGTCTTGCCGACTCAATCTCCGCATTACAACAGGGACACTTATTTCTATATCATTAAAGCCCGATGCATATGCAAACATCAAATGCACACACAAGTACATGCATGCACACACATACAAAAATCATATAATGTTACAATAAATATGCACATATGAACACACTGCCATTTGGGAAGCATTGTTTTCTTTCTTTTTTTCTGTCTGTTGTTTACTATGTTTGGAGAAGACACACCTGTCAAAAAATGTTTTATTACGTTCTTTCCATCTTGATTTCATCAAATGTGTCTATTTGTTTACCATATGTGTTTTCAGTAACATTATAATCTATTTCAGTCTCTGAACTCACAAAGTTATAAAACACACACACACACACACACACACACACACACACACACACACACACACACACTTAGCAAGAACTCACTCCTAAGTGTCCGACCCTCTGAGTCTGGCGTTCCTCTATCAAACAGATCCCCATTGTCCGAGTGAACTTCAGAATTTGTATCTCCTCCTGTTGAACTCATACTAGAAGGGCGCTCTTCTTTCACTGGAGGCGATGGTAAATCACTCTTAGAACCTTCAATATCTTTTTCGAAACTCTGCTGGTGATTATTCTCTGCAATATATGTTGACGAGCTAGTGGCATCCTCTGGCTTCTTCTTTGCTGGTGTGAAGGCAGAGTGGTATGGTTCTGCACCTTCATGAGGTCCAAGATGTCGGAAAGCACCACCACTGGGTCCCATCAGCCTGATACCTTGTTCTAATGGAGAACGGGGGTAAGGAGGGATGGGGGCGTACAGAGAGGAAGGCATGAGTTCAGGGTGGTAGACAAAACCAGCGTTGCTGAATGGAGGTGGGGGAGGTGCTGAGTGTTCCTTATCCAGTGATGGGGCAGAGAACGGGTGAGGGGGTGCTGCCAGTTGAGATGCTTCACGGGCTTCAGCTGAAGATGCCAGCATCATCAGGGCTGATGATGACAATGTATTTGGACCAAACGAAGAGTTTTCCATTTCACAGTATCTGCAGACAAAGTCAAAACCAGCATTGTTTAGATCATTGATGTTTGCCCTCTGCTGTTTCAAGAATTCAATTCTTTCCTTTTTTGCATTATGGAAATTATCAACGAAGGATAATTCATGGATTAATACAAATGGTAAGTAAACTGATTAAAATCGAAGCACTCTATTCTAGTTTTTACTCTCATTTCCAAATTCATTTATTTCACATCCATGTACCGGCACGGCAGTATCAAGTACTGTGGTAGGTTTGTTTTTGTTTTGTTTTTGTCAAGTACTGTGGTAGGTTTGTTTTCGTTTTCTTTTTGTTATCTATTTGGTTGGTTGGTTGGTGTTTTCTCTTCTTTTTGTGTTTCTTTTCTTGCTTTTTTGTTGTTGTTGTTTAACTGCTATCATGATGGTGCTCAAAGTGCAGGATGAAAGATTTTGCAACTTTCTATGTTTGAACCATATTAATAACATTCCTAATCAAGAAAAATTAGCAGTCTGGCCAATCCAAAGCAAATGAATGAACCACAATAGTGACTCTGCATGCGCAACAGGTACAATGAATGTGTATTTATTATTTTATACGAGGCCTATAGCCAGTATGGACTGCTGTCCTCATTTTGTCTTTATTCAGTGCCTATCTTGCGCCGCACTGGATGAAGATAAGCGATTGCTTGTTCATTTTCGTTGTCCTGACTGTTGTGTATCTTGCCTGAAGAAGACCTAAGAGGTCCAAACGTGTCGTGATTTGTCTTGTGATTCATTTGTCAATGGTTTTTTGCAGAGCTTTGTCAATAATTTTTCAAATTTGTCTTTATTTGATTAAAATTATAATTAAAAAGAAGCTTTCTCATATACTTTGCAACTGGGAAAAGAAACAATCATCCCAGGGCAGACTTGTGAGACACTGATGTAGCTTTCATGCTAATCCCCCCTACCCCCCCCCCCCCCTACCCCCCCCCCCCCCCTACCCCCAACCCCCGTTATCTTCCCTACAACTCTTACCATACTCCCACTCTTCCCTAACTCAGTACATCCACTTTATTCTGCCCCTTTTAACATAAAGTTTAAGCATAATCTTGATGCAAAATAAGGCAATGACAATAGCCACCAAGACCCTAGCTAAGTTTCAGTAAGTGAATTATAAACCATTTTAGGAAAAACTGAAACAATAAAATAACGAAATGTGCAAACTTATTTCATTTGAATTGGAAATCTGTAAAACATGGAAAAACATAGTAAGATAATATATATTCTTTTTTTTTTCAGTCATCAAATCATCATTTTTGTCATTGTAATCTGCAAAGTTTTTCTGTCTCAGATATCAATGTCAGTGTATATATATGCGAGTATGTGTGCATACTCACACATATGCATGAGTGTGTGGCCTGTCTGTGCACACCCGTGCATGAAAACATCATGGAGTCTTTATATCATTATTCATATGATCATGTGAAGAATGAACACATTGTAATAAAAGGACAAAATATGTAGTCGCAAACACCCACACACACACACACACACACATACACACACACACATACACGCACACACACTTATTGATTGTTCATCATACACTGAAGTACACGCCCACAAACGTAAAATGGTGTGAACGTACAAGCACATAATACACATACAGGCAAACAGATTCACTCAAGTTGTACTCGGTCACAAGAAACAGTCCACCTTTCAACACCCCCCTCCCCCCCCTAATAAATTTGTCATATGTATTTTTTGGTGCTTTAGAGTGCATAGATCACGAAAAATCATGTTAATGTCAAAAATCTTGGGACGCACTGCCCCTTCTGGCTTGATTTTGAAGGGTACCCATCTCAGGTGCCGCGGCTGCTTTTCTCCGGTCCAAAACGTTCCACAAGTTTCGTGATCACCTGTGTCTTTGTTATTTGAACTACGTGAATTTTCTTTATGTTTTTGTTGACAGTGATGCCTTTTGCACAATACGCAATAATCAGAATGATAATATATGCAATAAGGTGACCGCAGTGAAGCTACGGGTATACCCACCGTCTATCACACATTGCAAACCGTAAATTTGCCAGAATGTTTGCAATAAACCGTCTCTCTTGAAAACAGTGCAACTTATTAGAAACAAAGTACACCACAGTTTCAAAGAACAGTCTCTTGTGATTCTTTTGAGCTATGCCACATTACCATGGGCCTATTCTGATGTCCTCTGTCACCGGGTTATCTCCCCTACCCCCTCGACGCAAATTCAATTCTTTACAAATTCATATTGGTCTTCTTAATGAAAAAAGTTCATGTGCACTTTTCAAGTGTGAGTGTGTGTGTGTGTGTGTGTGTGTGTGTGTGTGTGTTGTGTGTGTGTGTGTGTGTGTGTGCAAGATGCTGGCATTGGAAGGCATTCTGTTTCATGGTGATATCTGCCAGACTGTATTTAAATCAACCACAATCTCATCATTCTGAGTCGCTTCCCTCGGCACAAGTAGAAAGCAACTCTTCTGATACATAGGATATGACGGATTCTTCTTCGTCGTCGACAGAGTCTGGAAAGTCCACAAGGAAGTCAACCATATCTGCGGGCAGGATGATGTCCTCCTCTTCTGCGGACCACATTGGTTCCAAGATGCCATCAACGTCAATCCATCCATGTCTATTGCTTGCTCCTTAACACCAGACATGGGTTTGAGAGCCCTCTTCCAAATGAAAACTTGCGAGTTGCTCCGTTTGATGTGCTCTTGAAAGAGTTTGTTTGCATGGAGGCATGCTTGCCATGTCAACATTGTGGTTTGCGTTCAATGGCTCATCTCCACATCTCTTCTTGAGTAGCTGGTGTCGGAGGTCATTGACACTGGTGCAGACGATGTCTGCCCTACATGACACTGGCGAAAGTCAAAAGATCAGCTTTGACTTCTTCAGCGATGGCCCATGCACCTCCAAGGTGGGCAATTGTTTCCATAAATCTTAGATTCTGCTGAAAAACTTTGATGGGTTTAATTTTCCCAATACCCTTGAATGCACTTGTGTTGCAGCCGGTATAAGCATGAAGAGCCAGGAAGGCAGTGCAGTGCTGTCGCCCGTATGCTTTTGTGATGTCAGAGATGCTGATGATCCATTGTTTGTTCCCCATTCCTGTGTTGAACAGAATCACCACATCCTTCAGCTGCAGAGTGAAGTGCAGGAGAATGAAGAAAATGGCCAAGTTGGGACTCTGGACGCGGACGAACCTGTAGCCATTCCGTTCAGTGTACACACAGTAGAGGACAACTCTGGAATCTGTCTCTTCTTGTGTGGATTTGAGATTGGCGTCCTTGTTGTCAACAGCTCATCTGCCGATTGCAGTAGGAAGGCTTCTCCCTCACATATCTGTCCTTGAATTTTGGCGCATTCTCATCTTTGCTCCAAATGTCGAGTAATACTTGGCTGAGCTGCTTCTTGTTTTTGTCTGACAGAAACGTCTTCCAGTCTGCAGGACCCTTGGTGCTTTCTCCTTTCATGATGATCTTATCGCCAAGGCCTCTCCTTTTCCTTTCCATCGCTTTGATCGAGTCTGTTTTGTACATGTCTGTACTGAACACCACCTCCGTTCCCTTTGGCAGCATGTCAAATATCTTCTGGCTGATCTCCCTGAAATTGGAAGGAAGCTGTTTGCAAACGGTGAAACACTGCATTGCCATCGATCACAACCAGCAACACGTCATGCGGAGGTAGAGCGACTTCTTCCATATCTCTGGTGAGGTAGTTGAACCCTTTTGCTTTGTCGGTCTTGGCAAGGAAATTGTCAGCAGTGGCAATACTGTAAGGTACAGGAGTAAGTTGGTATGTCATCAACTATTTCAGATCGAGTTGAACACCTGCTTCCTGTGCCTTCACATGGAGTTGAAAGGCAAGGTTCCCTTGTTGTTTGTATTCCGCAACCTTCTTCTCGGTAGTCTTCATGTGGACAGTTTTGTTCATCGATGCCATCATTTTCAGGCTTAGCCGCTTGACTGGTTCAAAGATATGGTCACTTGCCATCAGTCTCTGCGTGATGAACGCCTCCTTTGCAGCTTTACCAGCTTTTTCTGCCCTCAACACATCATGCTGAATGCCGGCTGGGACAGATGCTCCAGATGATAGGGCGATGAGTTTGACCAAGGCTTCCTCACAGAAAGGGTCGAAACTTTTGATAGCATCCTGAGTCTTCATGACGTTGCTTTCGCTCTTCAGTATCTCAGAACGACGCAAGTCACGATGTCTACTGCCAGCCTCATCACCTTGTGCCATGCCAGCCATGTCAAGAGTAGCATGAAGATACTTTGACCTCTCATAGGTTGTCCTGACCCATCTTTGGAAGGCCTCCTGGTTGGACAGCAGTCCTGTGAGACCAGCGCCACCTCCGCCAGCTCCTCCTCTGCTTTTGGCGTGAATGTTTCTTCCATGGTCTTGTCCACTGCACAGTGATTGCCAGGAATGAAGGACCTTGCCATGCTGAAAGCACCTCTCTGCAGCATCTCCTTGGCACCAGGATGTGACAAGTCAATGTTTGCCAAGAAGACTGAGAAGAAGGTCAGGTAGTGTGCGTAGTTTTGTCCACCGAAACTGAAGAAGAGGTCTGGCATTTGGGACATCGTTCATGCGCAGAGCAGGAAGTCGTTGATTTTGACAGCCTCAAGGAGCGCTAGGAGATACATGATTGATGTAGGACAACCAAAATTGTGCATTTGGTCCAAAGGCTCCTTCTCTGACTCTATTTCTGAACTGTTCGTACTCTGCCATGAAACTGAAGATGGCTTCATCTTGCTGAAGCTCAGTCAACGTCTCTTTTGAGAAGAAACATGAGGCTGTCTGGATTTTGTTCATGTTATCTTCTGACAGTGTCGGAAATGACATGTCTTCATCTCTGATTTCAAGATATCTTTCCAGCAGCAAGCGTTCTAGACTCTCAACCATTGTTTTATGGCAGAACAATGCTCGTTCATAATGTTTGCCAGACAGCACCCCTTGCAGAGAACCAGAAGAGATCAGGCCTGCCTCCAGAAGGATATCTCCAAACCCAGAACCATCCAGCTTTTTCCCAAGCATCTTGAGGTACACACAAGCAAGGTGGAAAGTGCCGATCAGAATGATATGCTTCTTGTACCAGTCAGGTTGGTTCCAGACGATCGGGAAGGCTTTCATACAAACTCCAAGATCTAACGTAGTGATAAAATCATAACAGACTCTTGTCCAACCTCTCTCATACCGTCCTCTGCAAGTCGCAAACACTCCTGGACTGTCTTGTACTTGGTGATTGGGTGATGGATCACAGGGTAGTAGTCCAATGTCGTCTTCTTTGCCGGGTTCTGCCCACGCTGGTATTTCCTGATCTGACATGCTGCTGTATTTCTGGAGAAGAATCCAGTGGAGGTTTGAACTTTGGACTTTCTTGAGTATCTTCACCTCCATCAACTGTCCATTGCCTAATTGCAAAAGGTGGGCTTTTCCTCTGGGTTACGAAGTACTCTGGTAAAACCTCTTGAGTCAAATGCAGAGATTGCTCACCGGTTCTTGGAATGGATGGCATCACGTGGTACGTTCCACTATGGTCAGTCCCTTCAACTTCTTGCAGCATGATGCCATATGCTGTGTGAATGGAACTCAGGCCATGGACTACACACACACACACACACACACACACACACATAATGCGCTCACACTTGGAAAGTGCACATAAACTTTTTTTTTCAATAAAAAGACCAATATTCATTTGTAAAGAATTAAATTGGCGTCAAAGCCAAATAGGGGGTAGGGGAGATAACCCAGCGACAGAGGACATCAGAATAGGCCCATGGTGATGTGGCACAGCTCAAAAGAATCACAAGAGACTGTTCTTTGAAACTGTGGTGTACTTTGTTTCTAATAAGTTGCACAGTTTTCAAGAGAGACGATTCATTGCTAACACTTCGGCAAATTCACAGTTCGCAACATGTGATAGACGGTGGGTACACACGTAGCTTCACTGCGGTCACCTTATTGCATATATTGTCATTCTGATTATTGCGTATTGTGCAGATGGCATTAACAAAAACATAAAGAAAATTCTCGTAGTTCAAATAACAAAGACACAGGTGAGAGAGAGAGAGAGAGAGTCGGAGAGAGAGAGAGTGTGTGCTTACCTGTGTGCATGCATGTGTGCATACATACATATGTGTGTGCGTTTGAAGGTGTGGGTATGTACATATAATCACAGAAAGATCGCCAATAACATATTAAAGTAAATACCTAGCCGGACTACATACCAAACAAAAGGTAACTTTAGTAGTAAAAGCAAGATCAGTATCAGAAAAAAAACATCAGTTACAGACATGCCTGATAAATATGGCAGGTATGTCCTAAGAGGCACACATTCAAACAAGATATGATGTCTTGATTTGTTTGTTATTGACATGCATTTTGTTGATGCATAATATTTAGTTCTAAGAGCATCTAGTTTTAGTCGATAAAATGTTGAAACAAAGTTTCTGTATTGATACATATCTTAAAATTGCAAGTGTTGAACCCCTTTGACAGAATCAATACTGAAAAGTTGACTATATTAGTATATTGTGTTTTAAAGTGTGAACTAAGTTTGTTCTGACTATTTCTGAAACACTCCCATGTCATTCGTCTTAACATTTGATGATTCTCTTGTAAAGTGAAGGGTAAAGAAAGTTGTTGTACACACATTTCATTTCCAGCACCTTTTTTTGCACATCTGTCAAAGAGTTCATTACCAAATATTCCACAGTGTGAAGGAATGCAAAAGAAAGTTAAGCCAGTTCCTTTGCATATCAGTATATGAATTAAATGACAAATGTCCTTTCAAATCAAATTATCTGCATTCGATTTGCAAAACTTAAGGGATCGCAATACTGACATCGAATCTATGCAGAACAACACTTGAAAAATTGTTCGTGGTAAGTCAGTTAGATATGTCAAAGCCATTAATATGGCTATCATTTCAGCAACAAATCTATGTTTTCCAACGAAGTATGAATTTTCTACTTTAAGAGACCAAATAACAAAAGCAGACCCGTGTGTGTGTGTGTGTGTGTGTGTGTTGTGTGTGTGTGTGTATGCGTGTGTGTGTGCGCGCATGTGTGCCAGCTATACATAGTGTACATTAAGTATTGTGCTAGTTGCAACTGATCAGATTTTTGTGAATGTGTATATGTGTGTAGATTTATCATATGTGTCCTGTATGCAAATGTATTAACATACATGCAATGTGCAATTGTGTGCACATATATGCATGAACGTATCAAAATACATGTGCTTACAAAGTCGCAAGTGTGTCAGCTTATGTGATGTATTAGAACTGTCAATACCATCTAAAGCTAATGTACAGAATGTACAGTCAGTTAAACAAATCCATTTAAGATGTTCACATCATTTTACTCTTATCAACAACAAAAAATTCGTAAATTCATTAATGATTCTATCAGTCCCTAATTCTATTATGAAAGAAAATAAAAGTTACCAAAAAAGAAAAAAAAATCATGGCATGGATCAAAACTAGTCTTCGAAAGTAGAATGTGGGAAGCTACTCATAAGTTTGTGCCAAATCAATGAACAAATGCCTAAATGAAACTCCATTCCCAAATAAATACACCCCACCAACCCCACCCTCTGCCAACTGAGAACAATAAACAAGTAGGATAACTCTTGCTCCCATAAAAAAAAAAAAAAAACTAACAGAGTAACTTTTATTCAAGACTGGCACAGCCTTTTAAACTTGAATAAAGTCAGACAAATACAAAGAGGAACAATTTGTTGGCCTGCGCTTGTTTTCCCCCCACTATTTGATTGTTCGTCTTTGTACTTGTCTGACTTTATTCAAGTTTAAAAGGCTGTGCCAGTCTTGAATAAAAGTTACTCTGTTAGGATTTCTTATGGGAGCAAGAGTTACCCTACTTGTTTATTGTTTACTGTTCACTGCCTCATTTTATTTTCAACTTAATTACTGAGAACACTACGCCTCTCTCTATGCCAACCAAATTCTAAGTACACCTCTAAAGACCACGTTTTCTCTGTGCAGCGGCTCACGTATCTATTTCGCTCGTTCGTCCTCCCGTTTTCCTCCGTTTTCCTCAACAGTGCGCACAGATATATATCCAAACTTTCTATAACCGATTAGGCAAATTAGAAGGAAAATAATGGTGTTTATGACATCTACGATCTCGCATGCATCGTCTAATCCTATTTCTGTATGATAAAAAAATACATATAATGTCGATGGTAACCGATTCGGCATCCTTGACAATTTGTAAACAATCGCCGTTTCCGCCACTTCGCCACAGTTCCGAGCTGAGGGTTTTCACTTATAGCCAGCAAGTACGCATTTACAAGACGTAGTTCGGAAACAAGATGATCAAAACAAACTGCCATAAACATGGTTGCACCCTCTGTATAACATTAATCCATGATTCATTCATCGATGACCTGAATATTAAATGGATATAAAAGTCGGTACTTACTTCCAACTTCCTAGACAACTCGGAATAGCCAAGCGTTTGCGTGACCTCCGGGATTCCCTTATTTTTGTCAGAACGAGGCTTCAACGGAAATGAACTTTAGTTGCTTCATGTTAAAAATAGTTGGGGACAGACGTGTGTCAAGCGACTAACTTCTGAAACGTTACTAGTACTACTATCTTCTGAAAACACTACTATAATTTTCATAAGATAGTAGTAATACTTCTAACTTATGAAAATTATAGTAGTGTTTTCAGAAGATAGTAGTATTAGTAACGTTTCAGAAGTTAGTAGCTTGCAGTTGCGACTATCTAGTGATCATTGATCCCTGTGTGAAATTATGTCCTATACTAATTATTACTATCAAGGGTCACTGATCGATGGTCATTTGGCCTGTTTTCACCGCTTGACTGCTAATCAGTATAGTACGGGTTCATGTGAACAATTTATGACGTTGCTGACCAATTGTCAGTATCATTGACCAGTGGTCATTTTTGCCCCATTTCCACTGTTTGACAGCTAGTTAGTGTAGAATGAGTTCATGTGAACAATTCATGTTGTGGTTGACCAGTGGTCAGTGTCATTGACCAGTGGTCATTTTAGCACAATTTTACTGTTTGACAGCTAATTAGTGTAGAACGAGTTTATGTGAACAATTTATGACGTTTTTGACAGTGGTCAATATCATTCACCAGTGGTCATTTTGGCCCAAATTCGTTGTTTGACAGCTAGTTAGTGTAGAACGAGTTCATGTGAACAATTTATGAAGTTTCTGACCAGTGGTTAGTGTCACTGACCAGAGGTCATTTTGACCCAATTTCACTGTTTGACTGCTAGTTAGTGTAGAACGAGTTCATGTGAACAATTCATGATGCTGCTGACCGGTGGTCAGTGTCATTGTCCAGTGGTCATTTTGGCAAAATTTTACTGTTTGACAGCTAATTAGTGTAGAATGAGTTCATGTGCACAATTTATGATGTTGCTGACTAGTCGTCAGTGTCATTGCCGAGTGGTCATTTTTGCCTCATTTCACTGTTTGACTGCTAATTTCTGCTGTAAACTTGTGTGTGTGTGTGTGTGTGTGTGTGTGTGTGTGTGTGTGTGTGTGTGTGTGTGTTGTAAGAGAGAGAGAGAGAGAGAGAGGCAGTCAAACAGTGAAATTAGGCAAAAATTATCACTGGTCAAGGACACTGACCAATGGTCAGAAACGTCATAAATTGTTCACCTGAACTCGTTCTACACTAACTAGCTGTCAAACAGTGAATTTGGGCCAAAATGACCACTGGTGAATGATATTGACCACTGGTCAGAAACATCATAAATTGTTCACATAAACTCGTTCTACACTACTAGACCAAATGACCATCGATCAGTGATCCTGGATAGTAATAATACTAAGAAAGAGGACATAATTTCACACAGGGATCATTTCACTAGATAGTCGCAACACCAAGCTACTAACTTCTGAAACGTTACTAGTACTACTATCTTCTGAAAACACTACTATAATTTTCATAAGATAGTATACTATCTTATGAAAATTATAAATTACAGTATAAATTACAGTAGTGTTTTCAGAAGATAGTAGTACTAGTAACGTTTCAGAAGTTAGTAGCTTGGTGTTGCGACTATCTAGTGAAATGATCCCTGTGTGAAATTATGTCCTCCTATCTTATGAAAATTATAGTAGTGTTTTCAGAAGATAGTAGTACTAGTAACGTTTCAGAAGTTAGTCGCTTGACAGACGTGGGCAAGACAACAGTTGTTGCCAAATAATGCCAACACTCGGACGCTTTGATCAACATGTCGTAGGTGGCGCGCATGTTAAAAGAGACTGACTTTGTAGAGCAGGCAGTATGTGTGGAATTAGTATTCTTAACCAACTGGTACGGCTTCTCCGTCTGCTTTGTGCTTACGTTTGCGCTGATTTCGAAGTGGGTTGACAGCAAGGAGAAATAGAAACAAGAGCAAAACAGAATTACAGGGTCACCAAATTAAAGAGCAAACAAATTCATCAACAACAACAACATGTTTGCGTGTCAGTGCCAAGTGGGATAACTTGCGCGCTGGTAACCTACTCATTTTTGAGTGAACTAGCTTTTATGGAAGAAGAAGAAAACTACAACTGAGACCATTAAAGACATCTGTGGGGATAACAGTATAGCTTATTTATAGAAACATATTAGCCCCATAAGCCCAAAATGGCTGTTTTCTCACTTTGTCTTGAGCTTGTTCACGGTAAATCAGTTTCAATTGTAATATGGCCCAGCCCACCACCACGTGGGCCATTTTTCGCTGTCATTCATCATTGAGATGTAGAAAAAAGTTTTGGTATTGTGTAAACAAAAAAGGTATTTCAGTTAGTTTTTTTTTTAAAATGAAAAGGAAGGAAGGAAGATGAAAAAGAAAG
Source organism: Conus canariensis (assembly GCA_033310375.1). NCBI lineage: Eukaryota > Metazoa > Mollusca > Gastropoda > Neogastropoda > Conidae > Conus > Conus canariensis. Next base: position 71,055,476 of record CM065726.1, on the reverse strand, counting down.
AAAGAAATAACGAACACAGCTAACATAGGTCTGCACAAAATATGCACAACATTCCATAACATGATGGCTGATCTGCTGACAATCCGAAGGCAAACAAACACAATAATCGAATTGAGCCTACTGTATACAACCAACAGATATAGTCAGTCGGGCAAAAAGGATTACACGCTTCAGCTGAACTCTACCAAAACGAAAGAAGGTCAAAATCTTTAATTCTTTTCGGTGATCTTATTCAAACCGATTTTAGTCTAAAATGTAACTGCACTATTGACTATCATTGTACTCATTTGGCCAGACTATATGCAAGGGATAAAACGCCCAGTATGTGCGGGGTAAAAAGCCCATAAGATCATGTGGGCCTTTTGCCCCAGAGTATGGGACCTCGTTTTCATTCAACACCTATCTTTCGCTGAAGTGATTGAAGATAAGTGATTGCTCGTTCATTTTCATTGTCCTAATTGCTTTGTATCTTGCCTGAAGAAGACCTAAGAGGTCGAAACGCGTCGTGTTTTGTCTTGTGATTTGTCCACGTCTTTTTTGGCGCTTCGCTTACATTCATTTAATATTTGCACTATTGTGTTATGACGGTTCGATCCGACTTTGTCAATGGCCTCTTTGCCCCATACCCTGGGGCAAAAGGCCCACACGATCTTACGGGTTTTTTACCCCGCACATACGGGGCATTTTATCCCTTGCATATAGTCTGGCCAAATGGTTCCAGTGCAATGATAGTCAAACTACCAGGGTCAGTTGAATCGAACTTTAATAACATCTATTGAAAGTTTTAAAGCAAGGTTCAAACAGCCCTAGCCCATAGAAACTTAATGCACGCAAACTGCATTGATTGATTATTTGAACAAAAGGGAAGTGGACTTTGATCCAAGATACTCTGCGACTTGACATACTCTGATGTATACAATGTATCATCAATCAGTCTGAGTACGCTGATTGTGACTGATCATAATGTATCCTTCAGCGGTTCATAATACTCTGATCTTG
>CM065726.1:70934477-71049477 GCA_033310375.1 Conus canariensis | reverse complement strand
ATCTATTTGTATTGCCTGCTCCTAGGCCTTTCGTCCGCTGGATCGGACTCATTTAAATGTTTTCTGAAAACGCATTCTCGTCATAATAACCCTTCAACTCCTTCCGCTGGACTGTCTCCCGTCGCTTTATTTCACTTCAATTACAAGCTATGCGCCAAAATGCATGTTTGTCCGTGAAAATGCGTGCGTGTGTTGTATCTCTGAGTGTGAGGGAGATGAATTACTCGCGCACTCCGTCGTGTGTGGGTGATGTGTGTGTGTGTGTGTGTGTGTGTGTGTGTGTGTGTTCGCGCGCGCATGACGTCTTGCAGGTGGTTTGTGTGCACTGGGAAAGGGAGGAGCGGCATCAAGGAGTGGGAGGGTAGATGCAAGAGACCAGGGGGAGGGTGTGGAGGGGAGTATATGGGGGTCCATATGACGTTAGCGTGTGTGTGAGTGGTTGACGTACTCTGGCGTCTGTTGGTGCTGAGTGTTTTCATTTTGTTGCAATATCTCATGATTTCCCCTAAATTACTTTTTGATATGTAGTTGTGTCATAATTCCCCCCCCCCCCCCCCCCCCCCCTTCATATGTATTTGTGTCCTAATCCACTCTCTTCCCTCTTTTGTCTTCCTTGGTATTTGTAAGCTGTTAGGTCTTAGTTTAGATTCCGTGCAGATAAATGCTTGATGATGGTGATGATGATGATGATGACTAATACTCTAAACAGGGTTGCTCATCCCTTCAAGTCCCGAAGCTACGTCTGCGAGCTTCATTACAAAGAGCTTTCGGCTGAAAAGGGGTCACGTGTTGATAATGCTCAGTTGCTTCTCTGCACAGATTTTAAGGTGTATCCTTCTACTTCGTTACAGTTTTAAAGTCTGTACCGGCCTAGGACTCTTAGCTTTACATCAAACTCTCTGCTCGCCCTGGCGTAGAATTTGTCTACAATGAAGACGCTGACTTTTCCCCGGGAAAGATATCTATAATTCAATGTACAAAGCTTCTATAGCGGCAGTACATTAGATGACAGGGTGAAGACAAAGTCATGAAAGTGAAGAACTGGTTGTCATGTAAAAGCAATCGAAAAGATATCCGACAGTCAGAGAGAGTGACTGGGAGGTTCTGTAGCTTTTTGGAATGGAGCTTTAAGAGTGGTGAATATTGTTCCAGACAGATGGGCCTTCAAGAGAGGAAGAGCGCTGTCCGTAGGTTTTTGTCTGACATGAAGAATTCTGAGAACGGTCCGCGGAAAAGCTCTTTTGTCGTGAGGGAGTGTAAAGTGAGAGAAGATCTGATTGATATTTACGCCTGTCGTGTTGGGTACGGTAGACAATACACAAGGATGACCACGCAGAAGGCCGATTTAGTTTTGCGTTCAATGTTTGCTGGACTTCATTTGTGTTGGTCGACATCGAGCACGTTCCCCAAGGTGCCCACGCTTCCGGTACGTACATGCGCAGTCCGTACACACAGGCACCTTACAAGTTGCATCGCAGTAGGTCCACAGAGGCACCTTACATTACATCTCCCTCTCTTTGAGAAATTTACAATGACAATCGAAAGTGACTTTAACTTTACAGTCCGTGTATAACCGAAGAGGGGAGGTATTAAGTGGACACGCATGATTGTCTATTCTTCGATATATCGACTGGGCTTCTTGATGGTGCGACCACTCCTGGTACTGGTAGTCGGTGGCCCCGGTGGCTGGGTTTGGTCTGGCGGCCGTGGAGGCTGGAGCGGTTGCGTTGGCCCTGGAGTTGGTTGCCATTGAGGCTGGGGCGGTTGTACGACCTGGACTGGCCCTGAACAACGGGCTGGTCCTGTTGGGCCGTGCATGATGGCTGCAGAGCAGAGCAGTAGACTCTGGCGGGGGCTGCTTAGTCTCTTTCAGGTGGCGGCGATTTCGACGGTACGTAGCACCATCTGAAGTCTGCACTGTGTTGGACCGAGATGCGACATTGTCAGTCACAACAGCCGGTCTCTTCCAACCCTTCTCCCCATCACGCTTCATCAGCACACGTTGACCAGGCTGTAAGCTCATTAACGGTTTCACGCCGTTGTGTCTGTCATAACTCTGCTTCTGTCGTTCTTTGGCCATGAAGTCTCTGTCTTTGAAGCTTTTGTTAGACAACTGCTCCAAAGCTTCTGGGAGGATCAGGAGTGTGGTCCGCAATTTCCTGCCAAAGGCCAATTCGGCAGGACTGGAGCCAAGAGAGGGTATGGGCGTTGCTCTGTAGATGAGAATGGCAAGGGAAAAATCTTTCTGCCGTAGCATGTTCTTGACAGTTTGGACTGCCTGTTCAGCTTCACCATTGGACTGGGCATAGTGGGGGCTGCTGGTCACGTGGGTGAAACCCCACTGGGATGCAAAGGACTGGAATTTGGAGGAGGAGAACTGCCTACCGTTGTCACTTATGACTACCTCAGGTATGCCATACCTAGCGAACATGGTTTTGAGCTGCTCTATGACTACCTCCGAAGTGAGCTTGCTCAACCTAGCCACTTCTATGTATCTACTGTAGTAGTCTACCAGTACTAGGTAGCTCTGCCCTTCAAACTTGCAAAGGTCCAGCCTGACTTTCTGGAATGGGTAGTTTGGAAGTTGTGAGGGTATCATGGGCTCTTTGACCTGTGTTGGGCGTTTTTCTTCACAGTGTCTACACCTTCTTACCATATCCTTGATCATCTGACCCATACCAGGCCACCACACTGCCTGATCTGCTCTTTCATAACATTTTTGAATGCCTGGTGGCCGTCATGAATACGTCCCAGCACGTACTCACGCTCTGAATGTGGGATGATTATTTTGCCTCCCCGTGTGACTAACCCATCATACTCACTAAGTTAATCTTTCACTCTATAATACTCGTGGGCTGCTAATGAGCAATCTGCCATGTACTCAGGCCATCCTTCCCGAACCTACTGCAAAACTGCACTTAGCTGGATTTCTTTTGCTGTTGCCTTTTCAGGTCTTCTAGTTTTTTGTCTGACACTGACCACGAGACGCATATTGAGTCATTGAAAGCAGAGACGTCTGTCTCTAGGTTGGCTGGAAAATGGTCTTCACGGTTTGACAGTGGCGATCATGAAAGAGTGTCGGCTACCACCAGGTTTTTATCTGGTGTGAATTCCACAGTGAGATTATATCTCATGAGGCGCATCAACATCCGTTGACACCGAAGTGGCGTGTCAGTCAGTGCCTTTTTATTGATGAGGGGAACCAGGGGGCGAAGGTCCGTCAAGACGTGAAAGTTTGGTAAGCCTATGAGATAGCGCTCGAACTTCTCACAAGCGTAAACGACTGCGAGGCACTCCTTTTCTATTTGTGCATATTGCTTTTCGGTATCACTCAGTCCGTAAACAAAACGCGACTGGTTTCAGCACACCTTCATGTTCCTGATACAGGACTCCCCCCAAGGCCGTAACTGCTAGCATCACTACATACTACTGTCGGCTTGTCTGCTTGGTAGAATGCTAGCATGGGTGTTGATGTGAGGATTTGCTTGATGTGTGCAAAGCACTGTTTTTGGGGTTATCCCCAGACCCAGGTGGTATCCTTTCTGAGAAGCTCATTGAGGGGATGGAGTTTTTCGCTCACTTTTTCTTTAAAGCAGCCAAGGTAATTTACCATGCCAAGGAAGCGGCGTAGCTTGGCTACGTTTGATGGCTCGGGCATGGCCAATATCGCTTGGATTTTGGCTCTGTCTGACTCGATGCCTCTCTCACTGAAAGTATGGGAAATATATCAAACTGCAAGAAATCATGTTACTGACATTGTTCATCAAGCAAAAACTTTGTTCTATTCTTCAAAGATATTGGCCTGTAATACGGCCAAGCAACTATTTAATGTCACAAATAGTCTCCTAGGCAAAGTCAGCTACTCCCCCCTTCCCACCATCTTCCAAACTCAAGAGCTCCCTCAGAAATTCTTAGAGTTTTTCAATGGCAAAATTGACACTATCCGTGAAAAGCTCGATTCTACTGCACCTGTACATTATCTGAATGACAAAGTTTACTGTGGACCTCCTTTGGCTTGTTTTAGCCCTGTTAGTCAAGACTATGTCAAAAAACTTTGTTTGCAATGCAGCCCTAAATCATGTGAACTTGATGCCATTCCCACTAACTTGCTCTTTCAGTGCATTGATGACGCCCTACCCCATCTTACTCATGTTATCAATACCTCTTTGTCCTCTGGTCACGTTCCTGAAATCTTCCGGTCCGCAGTGGTACGTCCATTGATCAAGAAACCTTCATTAGATAAAAATGTTTTAAAGAATTATCGGCCTGTATCAAATTTGTCATTTCTATCAAAATTATTGGAGAAGATTGTTTTGGAACAAATTCTAGAACATCTTGAAAAGAATCACCTTTTGAATCCTCATCAATCTGCTTACAGACAAAGCCATAGTTGTGAGACAGCACTCCTCCGTATAGTCAAAGACCTCCTCTGTGGGCTTGACGATGGGAATGTTTCCTTATTAGCGATGTTAGACCTCTCCACAGCATTTGACACGATCAATCATAATATTTTGTTCTCACGGCTTCAAACTTCCTTTGGATTCAAAGACACAGCTCTCGACTGGATTATCTCTTAACTGACTGGACGGACTCAGACAGTGTGTGTACAGGACAGATACTCAGACAGTTCTCCTCTTAGGTACGGTGTGCCTCAGGGCTCTGTACTGGGGCCAGTCCTTTTTGTGCTGTATGCTAGTCCTGTGTCTGACGTCATCAGTGGTCACGCCATGTCGCATGAGAGCTTTGCTGACGATACTCCGCTTCATCAGTCGGCTCCCATTGCTGAAATTGACTCACTGATTTATCGGACGCGGGGCTGCATTGCAGACCTGAAGGACTGGATGACAACCAACAAACTACACCTAAACGACAACAAGACGGAACTCATGTTCGTGACAAAACAGCCTAACCATCCTTCTCTGCCTTCAACTGTCACTATCAATGACTGTACTGTCTCTGTCTCCACCTCTGTCCGCAGTCTAGGGGTCATTCTTGACCAATCCCTCTCCTTTGAGAAACAGGTTTCAAATATTTGCAAGATTGCCTATTTAGAACTAAGAAGAATCAGCTCCGTACGTCACCTTCTCTCTACAGACGCTACAAAAACTCTCATTTGTGCATTTGTCTTATCTAGAATAGATTACTGCAACTCACTTTTGGCCGGCCTTCCAAAATACCTGATAGAAAGATTACAACGAATCCAAAATCATGCAGCCCGAGTTGTCTGTAGAGCAGGAAAATATGATCACATTTCGCCTCTACTTCACTCTCTTCACTGGCTACCTATCTCAAACCATATCTCGTACAAAATCTCAACTCTCACTTTCTCTGCTCTCTTTGAAAATGGACCTTCTTATCTCTCAGATCTCCTTAAAATCTACATCCCCTCTCGACAACTACACTCCTGTGCTGACGACCACCTTCTACGAATGATTCGCTTCATGACTACTACTGGTGAAAGATCTTTGTCTTTTCAAGCTCCAGCGATGTGGAACAGACTGCCAGACTCTCTCAGACATTCAGATTCTATCTCTTCTTTCAAGTCTAAACTTAAAACCCATCTATTTTCTCATAATTAGTCAATGCGGGGGGGGGGGGGGGGGGGGGGGTGGGGGGGGGTGGGGGGGGTGGGGGGGGGGTGGGGGGGTGGGGGGGTGGGGGGGTGGGGGGGGTGGGGGGGGGGGGTGGGGGTGGGGGGTGGGGGGGGGGGGGGGGTGGGGGGGTGGGGGGGGTGGGGGGGTGAGGGGGGGTACAACCTAACTCATAGCCGTCTGGGCCTTTTCAAATGTAGTGTATGTGTATGTTCTCTATTACATGTATTTGTTGTATGATTGAACGTTATAGGATTAAGTTTTTGTAGTGATACTTGAAAAATAAGTGAATGTCACACTCGTAGGATTAGGATTTGTTAGTTATTGTAGTAATAGTATTTGTAGCTGGGTGTAAGGTGTACTCTTGTCTATGAGAAGGGTGAATGTAGCATGACTTTGTAAAGCACTTAGAGAAATTCGTTTGATTAAGCGCTACATAAGAAACCATTATTATTATTATGGCCCAAGAAGTCGACCTTGGTCTGCTTGAATTCACATTTATCCTTGTTCAGCACTAGACCTGTGCAAGCCATACGTTTGAGAACTTCATTCAGACTGTGATCATGCTCTTGTTCTGAATCCCAGTACACCAATACATTGTCCATGAAGCAGACAATCCCCTGGCAGCCCTCCAGCATGCTTTCCATGATTCTTTGGAAAACTTCAGGTGCCAGATTGATGCCAAAAGGTAATCTCTTGAAAAAATAACGCCCAAATGGTGTCATGAATGTGGTGTATTTTGCTGTCTCAGGGTCTAGAGGCACTTGCCAGAAGCCTGAAGCAGCATCCAGCTTTGAGTACACCTTTGAGTTTGCGAGCTTGTGTGTCACATCGTCTAGTGTTGGTACCTCTCGCGCTTGACAGCACGATTCAGGTGTTTGAGATCAACACAGATCCTGACTTCCCCATGTTTCTTTAGGACTGGTACCATGGGTGCGCACCAGCTAGTCGGTTCAGTGATCTTTTCTATGACCCCATTGCTTTCCATCCTGTTCAGCTCTGCCTCTACCTTGGACATGAGGGGTATGGCTATGTGTCTAGGTGCGTTGATGCTGTATGGCTCTGCATGTGGATCTACCTCAATCCGGACTGGCTCTGTGCTGACTGGTGTACTGATGTCACCAAAAATCTTGCCCTTGGCTTCGGTCGAGTCAATGCATTTCATGAGGTTCAGGCGAACTGCTGCATCACAACTCAGGAGGTTATCGGAACTTCCTTTGATGACAAACACGCAGAACGAGATTTTCTGATTTCTGCGGTGCATATGAACAACAAACTGTCCCATGCTTTCGACCCTACCACCTGGTGACTGCAAAACTGTGTTGCTTTTCTTCAAATGCAGCTGAGCCTACACCTTGAGAGTGTGGGGTGTCCTGGACATGGGAAACATTTGCTTGTGAGCTTGAAGCGCTGTCTTGACTGTGTGAATGCGACAAATCATTCATGTGTCTGGTTTTGCAAACTTTTGCAAAGTAGTTTGGCCTTTTGCACTTGTTGCAAATTTTCCCTTTTGCTGGGCAAGTTTCTGACCTGTAATGTGGCCTACCACATTTACCACATGTGGGTTTTTATTTGTGGTTCCCTGCCTGGTTCTGACCGCGTGCTTTGTGGCTTTTTGGTTTGTTTACTGTGTCTATGCTAGCGTTTGCCTCGCTCAGTCGCTGGGCATTTAGCTGTGACTTCACCTGCTCCCTCTGCCTTGCTATTTCTATAGCTTTGTCTAGGGTAAGCTCTGGTGTTAGCTGCAGTGTTTCGCTCAGTTCCCTGTCCTTCATTCCTAGGACTAGCCTATCCCTGATGGATTCATCCCTTTTGTCAAACCCTGCGTTTTCTGAAAGTTCATACAAACTTCTTACATAACTCTCTATATTTTCCTCCTCCTTCTGGGATTGGGAGTAGAAGAGGGCTCTTTCATGGATCACGCTGATTTTGGGGACAAAGTGAGAGCTGAACTTCTCAACCACCACATCATATTGTTTTTGGTGTTCAGCCGACAGAGCAAATGATGAAAAGATTATCTCACCTTGAGCGCCCATACAGTATAGTAAGGTTGACACTTGAACCTCACCATCGTCTGTGTGTAGCTTGGCTGCGAGCCGGTACCGCTGGAAATGTTGGATCCACTCCAGCCAGGAGATGGGTTTGCTAAAGTCAAACTCCTGAGGAGCTTGGAATGAAGGCATGGTGGTGCTACTGGTGGAGCCTAACTAGTTACTGTTGTCTATACAGCACACTTTCTCCACATGGAAACGACACCACGTGGAAACGGCACCACGTGGAAAAGAAGCCACGTGGCAATGACTGGTGTGAAGTCTATCCCTTTGTCCACAGATTTTCGCCCGTTTGATGCTTCATCTAAGAAGAAAACATCGTCAAATGGTTCTTGATAGCCGCTGCCACCATGTCGTGTTGGGTACGGTGGACAATACACAAGGATGACCACACAGAAGGCTGATTTAGTTTTGCGTTCAAGGTTTACTGGACATACGCCATGTTGGTCGAGATCGAGCGCGCTCCCCAAGGTGCCCACGCTTCCGGTACGTACATGTGCAGTCCGTACACACAGGCACCTTACAAGTTGCATCGCAGTAGGTGCACACAGGCACCTTACATTACAATGCCCTTAAAAAGCAAAGGAACTGAAGCACAAAGAAGAAATGTTTTACTTCACTTTCTTATGAATAGGCATTCAATGAAGCGAGTGTGACGAGATGAGTAAGTGTTAGGTAGGTCCTCTAGGGGAAGGACTAGGGATAATTTCTCAATGAGAATTACCTTAACATTTCACCTACACCCTCTCTCTTACTAGTGGTGGAAGGAGCAACTTTCCAGTACTAGTCACCGAAGAAATTTTTATTTTATACCGGGACTGGGTAAAATACTGAACAGTGGCTCTGAGATAGTTTTCCTTAGGCCTGTACTCTTATTAGTACTTGTAGCTCTGAGAGACAGAATTGAAGAGAGAAGTTCAAACCTTCAACATTTGATTGAACAACAAAGAACTGCCACAAGTTAAGTGCACTTTCACACATCAACTTTTATTGTTTACACATAGGTAAGTATTAACGGGTCAATTCCATAGGCTAGGGTTTAATTCTCATTGGACTACCACAATGAGGGGCCCTTCCTCACTCCTACTTTACTCGCTTGCACTCAGTGCAGCAAGTTTTAAGTTGGCATATGGGGGGGGGGGGGGGGGGGGGGTTCAGTCTAAGTTACACTGAATGTATATGGTTATTATACATCCACTTCGCTTGCAAATCACCCGGTGACTGTAGCCAGAGTGGTACTCATGGACTGGTTCTCCCTATGTCATCATAAAGTGAGGGCAAGGGTCTGATGGGTTTGAGTCCAGGTGGTAAGCTAACTTAGCTTTGCTTCAGAGAGGGTAGTTGATCTCTCCTGTGATTGGTGACTGCCCCACTGGTGTAGATTGGTTGTCTGGTGTCGCCCTGGTGTTGGGCGAAGTCCCAGCTTCTGGTCCAGCCGCAATGTGTAGCGTGTCCAGGATAGCCTGACCAGGATCGCGTGACCAGGATAGGGTGACCAGGATCACAGTTTTTTCCTGGGAATGAACAGTGAATGACTGGAGATCAATGAGGGTACCGAGATTTTCTCACGCCTTCTCTAGTTGTCTCTTTGTCTTCCTCTGGTCTGGTCTACAGGTAGGCTTGAGGGGTCAGTGAAGGTGAGCCCTGTGTGTCCGGTATATATGAATTCTAACTGCGGAATTCGATTTTGACAACCTGTCACACACACATCAGGGGTGAGAGGGGGAGGGATCTAGTCTTATCACTGGTCGCCTCGGGAACCGTTTGATCCTAATCGGCATAGCTCACGGACTTCCGCGGCCAGTTTAATTTATGCGTCCGTATGGATACATACTATCGCGGAACGATTCCCGTGACATACGTTACAGTTCAGCCAGGGCACGAACTGTAGATATGAAGGGGGGGGGGGGGGGGGGGTGAGTGGTGGTGGGGAAGAGCACGGCAGAGGCGTCGCGCCTTTGTTTTCACGGGGTAGAGAGAGAGAGAGAGGGGGGGGGGGGGGGGGGTGCGAGACGGGCCATTGCCACAATGAAATTGAAATTTTACTGTGTGGTAGCTACTCGGAGTGGGGAAGGAGAGTTGAGAGAGAGAGAGAGAGAGAGGGGGGGGGGGGGGTAGGTCAACAAGAACGAAAGGCGCCACGCGTTTGCCGTGACGAAATTCTTTTTCTCTGTCATAGATCGTGTCCGCCGTGCGATTTGCACTAAGCGGGAGAAAGGGGAGGGAGGGGGGTTGAGAGGGGGGAGTGGGTATAGATTTGAAATCTATTTTTTTGTTTGGGATTTTAGTGGGACCGATCGGATGGTTTTGTCAAGCGTTTCGTCACAGCGAGTCAAGAAGGGTATTTGGATACATGTTCTGCTTTGGACCGTTTGAAAACAAGATGAACAGTGTGATTTTGAACCATTTGCAATTTGTCAAAAAGAAATTTTAGATAGGTAGAGAGAAGCGAATTGCAGTGATCGAGTCTGGATTGTGCAAAAGAACAGGTAACTGTTTTGGTCGAGTCTTCAGTAAGATCTGTCCGTAACCTTGTGAGCAGAAAGTTGGTGCCAGAGAACCATGTTCTATTTGACTTATCTTTCCCACTTAATAATGGTTGCCTCATCCAATCAGAATCACTTTCTGATATCAGGTGTAGATAACCCATGTATGGCCTTCTGAAATAGAGACTGAGTTCGCAGACCTCACTTCAATCATAGATTAGGTAACACAGCATATTTATTAGTTCAAAAACGAACATCAATGAAAAAGATGGATTAGACATACAACACATAAGTGCATCAGACTACATAAAACCAAGCAAGTGTGGAAAAATCGGTTTTGTGAAGTGTGACCGTGTGCGTCTGAGACGACCCAGCTATACACCAACGATTGATAATGGTATACGTTGTCAGTGAGATCGAATACCAAAGTTATGTCAGATCTTACTGCTTATATCTTACCTACAACCCAGTAAGGGGCTTAGTAGGTGGTGTCCTGTGTATGTTAGATCAGAACAGGCGCCACTGAACACCACCGAGGCAACTCAGCAGCAGTGCAGCGTCTCCTCCGGTGGGTTGCCTCTTGACGACTTGACATTGACTGCTCCCTGTGGATTGCCGGTGCCGGGGCTGCGGTGGGACCGATCGGGCTGTGGCCGTGGACGGGGTGTCAGAATGAGCGGCATGAGTGCACTGCCTCTGAGGTGGTGCAGAGGTTGGGATAGAAAAAAAAAAAGAAAAAGACACAAACACGTTAAAAGTGGGTTCACTCTGGGACATTAATCAGCAATAATTTAGTACAGCAACAAAATTGTCAAATGTGACTTACTGCATTTGATTCCTTTGGTTTACATTGATAGTAAATATGCGTGAATAGTTTGAATGGATGGCGACCCAGACAACTTGGAAGCTGGGACAGACAGCACAAATTTCTGTTGGTTCCGGCCTCACAAGGCCCATTTTGCCTTCAGAACCGTGTTGCTGGCTTTGTGGTCTGGTTCACCCCTATATATTTAGAGGCGCTGTCTGATGTCTTCGACGGCTCAGTGCTAGAAAACGGCGAGGCAGGATGCGCTCTGGTTATCCCAGAACTCAAAACCATCAAACAATACCGACTACCCAAAGGGATCAGTATTTTTACTGCCGAACTCTACGCCAATTTAAAGGCCTGCGCTACCATCAATGACATGCCACAGCCTCCCCAGGCTGTGATCATTCTAACGGACTCCAAGTCCACATTGCAAAGCTTGTCGATAGGGAGGATGAAGAACCGACAGGAGCTCCAAGCCGAAATCCTGTTCCTGGCTCACCAAATTATCTGTAAAGGTACAGACCTTACCCTGATGTGGCTGCCCTCCCATACAGGAATCAAGGGCAATGACATGGCGGACCTTCCTTAACCTTAAATCTCTCTGTGCCAGGAGGCACATAAGGCTTGGACGTCTCTCCTCCACTGTGTTCGGTCTGCAGCTGCATGGCGTACAACACTCCATGTTTTCCAGCCTGCGCCGTTTCTCTCCTCCACCATTCGCCGCCATGTTGTTTTCGGTCGGCCTCTTTTCCTTCTTCCCTCTGGTGTCCAACCAAGGGCCACAGCACAGTCGTCGTTCCTCTCCTTCCTCATTATGTGTCCAATCCAGTTCCACCTCCGTCTCCTCACCTCCTCACTGATCTTTCCTGCTTCTGCCATCTCAAGAACTGTCTTATTGGAGACATGACATGGCGGACAATGCCGCCAAAATCACCACAAGAACTGGCCACCAAATCAACCTACGACTATCTCTGGCCAAAATTACCAGCAAAGCCCGAGAAGCCTCCCACGACATCAGGAACGACACTCTGAAGGCCCGATGTGCCGAGTGAGGATGGGTGTTCATCCCCATGCAAAGAAAAACTCCACGACTCTGACCTCCCCGAGGAGTCCAGCAAATCCTCCGACGGATCAGGACAGGATACCACAGATGTGTCCTCCTGGGCCTGACCTGCCAATGCAGATCAGAGGCCTCTCTCCAACATGCCCTGAGTGACTGCACCGCCCTCCCTGTCGCCATGACCACCATCCAAGACTACAGACGAACACACCAACTACAACTGCATGAATTTCTACTGCTGCACCCAACCCTCGGGACACAACCCATGAGGATGCTCGCCAATGCCCTGATGTCCTCTGGACTCGACGATTGGTTCTAACCTACCCCAGAAGAAGACGAAATGAACATCAACAACTACAACGAAAGGAGACAACTTTAACGACTACCACCGTTGAATAACAACAATGACCAACCGCACCATGAATCTCTTAAATCCAGTGACACCAAAGACTACCGTGAATGAAAGACATATCCCGAAAAGCTTTCGCTATGAGGACGTAAAACTCAACCATTTCCCCTGATGCCTTCCATTGCCTAGAGACCCAGCTTGCTGCCCTCACCAGGGAAACAGCATCCCTGAAACAGCAGCTGAGGGAGCAGCAGCAGCCAGCCATCGTCGCAGCTCTCCAGACTTCAGGGATACAGCAGAATCCACCTCCCCAAACAAATCATCGCCTGCCAGAGAGGAGAAAGGCCCCAACATGCTGGTGGTGTCAACGCCAGGGTCACAGGGAAGCAGACTGCTGGGCCAAGCAGCAGTAAGTTTACCGACGTCGCAATAGGCCCCAGCCCATAGTCAACCACCAGCAGCACCATGAGCAGCAGCAGGGAAACTCCTAACCCCCATTGCCACCAACATGCAGGCAGCGGGGGCCAGGAAGAGCACAAGACTTGCAGGGAACTGTCCACCAGCCGACATCACTGTTAACGGAATGCCAGAGTCCGCCCTCCTCGACATTGGCAGTGAAGTCACTTCTTCTTCTTCTCCTGTTCGCGACCAACATCATTATGCTGATGACTCTGTCGTATACTTAGGGGTGTTCGAAGATTTGCGCTGTGTTTGTCAGACGTAATTTTGATTTCAGCTTAAGGGGTGGGTGGGGAGGAGGGAGAGGAGATAAGGAGGAAGTGGGGGGAAAAAGGGGGTGGGGGGTGTAGGATGAGGTGGGGGGGATGGGGGGGGGATGTTGTTGTTGGTGTTATTGGTGAGAGGCGAGTCTGAACCTGAAGCGGTCCAGGGTCTCCGCCGTCACCACAACCTCTGGTAATTTGTTCCACTCTGGGATGGTTCTTGGGAAGGACATTTGTCGGTAGTCTGTCCTGCATTGTGGGATGTCGTAGCTGCAGCTGTTGTTTTTTCTTAAACTTCTTCTGGTCTGGGATTTCCTGGGCAGGTACTTGGAGTTGATGCCAACACGATTGTGATGGAATTTGTACATCATTTCCAGTCTGGCATTTTGTCTGCGTTTCTCTAATGTAGGCCACTTCAGAGAGTGTAGGATTACATCTACACTGGTTGTTGGTCTGTGGCTGTGTGTGACCCATCTGGCTGCTCTACGCTGGATCTTTTCGATCTCCTGGATCTCGTTGCTGGTGTGGGGGTCCCAGACGCATGATGCATACTCAACAATCGGTTGAACAAGGATTTTGTATGTAGTTTCTTTCATCTTCTTGTTTCCGATTTTGAGGTTTCGTCTAAGGAAGCTGAGGATTTTGCTGGCTTTTGCGGTGATCATCTCAATGTGGGATCCCCATTTTTGGTCGTCTTGGATCGTGACCCCTAGGTATTTGGTTGAGGTCACAACTTCTAGAGTGTGTCCAAGGAGTTTGTACACAGGTTGGAGTTTGTTCTGTCACCGTGTAGCACTCAGTGTTGAGCACTTTTTTGGATGGAAGCTCATGGACCACTGCTCTCCCCACTTTGTCAGAGTGTCAAGGTCGTTTTGTAGTGTCTGTTGGTCGGATGCCTTCTTTATTGTGTGGCTGCACATCATGTCATCTGCGAACAGGCGGACTTTGGAGCTGATCCCTGCCGGGAGGTCATTAATGTAATAGAGAAATAGGCTTGGTCCTAGGACTGAGCCTTGGGGAACTCCTGAGTCTACAGGGACGTACGACGATCTTTGTCCTTCTACTAGCACTGTTTGTTGTCTGTCTGTGAGGAAGTTTTCTGTCCATCGTTTGTTCGTCCTTTGATTCCATAGCGACGGAGTTTGTGAATGAGGAGGGTATGGCTGACTTTATCAAATGCTTTGGAGAAATCGAGTACGATTGTGTCCTCTTGATGACCTCTCATGATCTCTTCTGTGATTTCGTCCACATACCCTATCAGCTGGGTCTCACACGAACGTCCGCGTCTGAAGCCATGTTGCTGGTGGCACAGGATGTTGTGCTTCTCTGCGTGTATCATGATGTGGCTGGTGAGGATATGCTCCATCATTTTGCATGTGATGCACGTTAGTGAGATCGGGCGGTAGTTTGGTGGTTTGTACTTCTCACCCTTTTTAAAGACAGGGGTGATGTGGGCCGGTTTCCAATCACTTGGCACTTGTCCGGAGTTGTATGAGCAGTGGAACAGGAGGCTGAGTGCTGGGGCTATTTCATCCGCTACGGTTTTCAAGAGTCGTGGGGCAATGTTGTCAGGTCGACATGCTTTGGCCTCACTGAGGCCATGCAGTAGCTTTCTCACTCCTGTTTCTGTGATGTTGACGTCTTCACAGTCTGGGTATTGGGGGGGATTTTGGGTTTGGGGGGCAGCGTAGATTGAATTGCTCAGGGGTGATTTTGTCTTTGGGGCTGAACACATACGGAATCTGTTTGTTGAGGAGTTCTGCTTTTTTCTGTGGGTCTGTGATCAGTTTCCCTCCATCTTTCAATGGGGAGACTCCGGTCCCCTCCGTCCGTCTGGACTTGATGAAACTCCAGAACTTCTTTTTAGGTGTTGTCTGGTCTGAGTTGTCTTCACATATCAGCTCCTCCATGTACTTCCAGTATTGGCGCCGGAGTCGTTTCTGCACTTGTCTTTTTAGTGTTTTAAACTGGCACTGGAGGGCTTTATCTCCTGATTTTTTCCACTGCTTGTGCAGTCTATACCTTTTTTTGATGAGTTTTTTTGTGTTGTAGTCGATCCACGGGAGGTTGTGTTTGGCTCTCACTTTTTTGTGGGGACATGGTCGGAGATGGCCTGAGTAAGGCCATCACGTATTTCTGTCCAGATGTTACTTGCACTGCTGTCCTCGTTGAAAGTCGATGCTATGTGGCTGCTCAGTTGTGCTGCTGCCTCTTTCAATGGGGCTTCGCATTTGCTGTTGATAATGGGGATTTTTCTCTGCGTTTGGGGATTTTCAGGGGGGTGTATTTGTAGTTCCATGAAGGTCGCGTCATGGTCTGAGAATCCTGGAAGGAGTTCTGTTCTGGGGACGAGGTTTGGGTGGTTTGTGAGGAGGAGGTCAAGAATGTTCCCCCCTTGTGTGGATTTTTGGACAAGTTATTCCCACCCGAGGTCTCGTATGTCGTCCATGAACTGGCGGCGTAACGGAGGAACCTGAGACGAGAACACTGTCATGTCAAACTGCGTGCAGTAAACGGGGCTGAGGTACCCTACTCTGGCCTCTAGCTTGTCGACATCCCTGGATCAGCCACTGAATGCACACACACACACACACACACACACACACACACACACACGCGCGCGCGTGCATACACACACAACATGCCGACTCCCACAGTAACCCGTACATACATGTGAGAGCAGTGTGCATGCCAGCGCTACAAAGCTTATGAACATGTTAGTGTGTGTGTGTGTGTGTGTGTGTGTGTGTGTGTGTGTGTGTGTGTGGTGTGTGTGGTGACAGATTTGGTTTCTAAACATGTGCCATATAGTATTCCTGTGTGCTCTAGTATTTTCCATCCTCTCCTGTGTATGAAAACACTGGTCCTCACAGCGGAACATAAAACACAGAGTACATGCCATGGACATGATCGAGCTGCTACCACGAGACACTGAACATTATTATTACCGATGAACAAGTGCGTCAAACCATCAAGCAATATCTCGGACCAAATGGAGATCTTCTGACATCAGTTAAGAAAGGAAAACGACTTAGGTATGGCCAGGTAACAATATCTAATGACTTGTCAAAACAATTGTACAGGTAACCGAGTTGATGGAGGCAGAGGGGGAGGGGGGGGGGTTAAAAACGATGGGCTGACTACCGCACAAGACAGTTTTGAGAACGTGAAACCGGTCATATATTATTGTTGCTTATTCATTCATTTCTCCCATTTCGTCATGCGTGTTGTTATTTTAAAAAAGAGAGAGTTCGTCAGAGAAATGAGAGGGACTGTGGAGTGCGTGCGTCGAGTTCAGTCCCCTTCTGAGCTGAAGGCACGCCTTCATCGTGAGTCATTGAGGTCATTAGGCACCGCAGGCGCGGCTTTCCCGTCATTGTTTTATTTTTACAATATTGTTTCATCCAGAAGAATCCGAAATTAACGTTATTCTAGTAATATCGAATCTAGGCACACGATTCTCAAGTGTCAAAGCAATATTAAAGTTGTACGTTTGTAGAACTTGAAATATTGATCTTCCTTTCAGTATGATTCCCGATCTGATTTCCCATCCATCATTTTACATGATACACTCGGCCTAAATCCCTGTAGACTAGACTAAAAGTGGGCCTTAATGATGACGACTGGGGAAACCTACAAGCGTCTTGTAGTCGCAGAGACAACGTCAGCGTCAGTGCAATAAATAGCTACTGAGGTCAGGCATCGTTTTATATCGATCACCATGCCTGTGCGCGACCGACTCGACGAGCTTCACTCAAAACACAAGCTGCTGACGAAAGAGGACAAGAAGGACAAGACAAAAACCATGAGTAAAAAAGACAACGGTCTAAATGACTTTCTGGCAAAGGCCGGTCGTATTGATATTGATTTGGCATCTTACAAATCTCGTATTGCCGATCTGAAAAAGGTTCAACTGGATTTGATCAATTCTCCCTTCGCAGACAAGAAAGCTGTAGCTAGCTATGAAAGCGCAATTCAAGAGCTCACCCAACATGGTGTCCGGCTTCGAAATGACATCCGAAAATTGGAGGAAGAGGCGGAGAAACATGGCAAAAGTAACGATGAGGCCTTCAGTCGTGTGGCAAAGCAGCAGCTCAATGGACTCACTACTCAGTTGGCTATGGCAACCAATGACTTTTTCAAATGCCAGTCAGATTACGCAGATAAGATGAAAGATCGATTGAAACGTCAGCTGTATGCTAGTGGTGAGAGTGAAGTGTCAGATGAGCGGGTGAATGAGATCCTTGGGAAGGAATCGTACAGTGTGTTCACACAGAACTTCATCTCCGAAGTGGAGGACGCAGCACAAACTTTGCAAGAATTAGAAGAGCGCCACAAAGAGATTCTAGCGCTCGAGAAGAGCGTCACAGATGTAAACACGCTATTCAAAGAGTTAAATTTAGTGGTGTCGCAGCAAGGAGAGACGTTGGATAACATTGAAAGAAACGTGGAAGAAGTGCATGTGCATGTGGAAGAGGGGAACGTTCATCTGACAAATGCCAAGGAATCGCAGTCAAGAGCTCGTAGAAAGAAGTTTTGTTGCTTTGGAATCATTGGTGTGGCAGTCGCCATACTTATTATTGTAATTATTGTTGTTGCCACACAAAACTCAGGCTGAAGATTCAGTGGTTTTGTACTGGATGCAGATTTTATAACGGCACAACACAGATGATAAACAAACCAAACATATGAGAACAAAGAGACTGCAAAAAATGCAATGCAAACTTCATTGTCAACATGATAATTTGTGTGTTTACAACTGGCACATGGGTATGTTGTACTGATTTTGCTTTTTCCCAATGTTTAAAAATGTCTGATAAATGCTATTGCTCATACTGCTTTCTTTTATTCTACATTACATTTTCAGTCATGTATTTGAAAATGTTACCGAAGAATGATGTGTGTGTGCACACGTGTGTGCATGTATGCAAAATGACTGTGGAGTGGATAGTATACCTTGCCACATCAGTTTAATTTGAACTTTTTAATTCGTTTCTCACCTCATCATTTCTCCCATCTTTAATTCAGTGTATTAGTGTTAGTCAGTGTGTGTGTGTGTGTTCAAGTTTGATTTTAATTGAAATAGGAAAACATATTTTTCAAATGAAGTGTAACATTTATTGATTTAATGAGTTCAAATGAAAAAGAAAAAGAAAATTTTGTACTGCACATGATGCATGGGGTTAGATTTTATTATTATTATTAATCCTAGACTTCCAGCAAGTAGTTTTCCAACTTCAGTGCAGGTGAAATTTTCATGCTAAAAGAAAAAGAAAATATTGTAGTTAATTTCTGAAGCTCCACTCGAAGTTCTTATTGATTAGCAATAGAAGCCAGTTTGTGAAAAATTACAGCAGAAATAGTATTTCAGTAGTTGTGCCTTACCTTTTTTTCTTCTTTTGACTTTTTAGTTTCATTTTTTTTAGTTTAATACTTTTTTTGAGGAAAAAAGTGAAAACTAAAGTGTTGAATTTAGCGAAGTTTAAAAAGTTGAATTTAGATGAGTGTTACTTTCTTGCTCTGACCCAGTTAAAAGGAACAATGAATGGAAACTGTGGTTTAATTTTATTTCTAACTCTAAACCAAGCCATTTGACGTTAAAACCACAGTATATATGGAGACCAGAGCTGCATGCAAAGAAATTGTGTAAATTCATTTGCATATATCCATTTACTGACCGGGACACTTGGCTGGCCATATGATGGCACATCATGATGTTTCTGTTAAGACAACTTAAAATTATGTACATTGTAGATAATTTGTAGTACTAGTTAACACAGTCTGTAATCTCATTCTGTTGTACTAGAAACCAAATGGCATTCACTTACCAGTGTATGAAGTCTGTAGCATGTGATGTTGCAAGCATGGTTTTCAGTTTAAATGCTTTTTTTGATCATTTGTGTGTGTGTATGTGTGTGTGTGCTTGTTTCCATTGATTTGTGAGTGTTTGTGTGTTTGATTGTGCTGACTTGTGTTGAGAGAAAGAGAGAGTGTGTGTAGGGTTCTGAACATATTCATTACCTCCGTTTGTGCCTAAAGATTGTTATGAAGGAAGGCCAGTGCTGTGAAAAAAATAACCTGAAAAAAGAAGAAAAAAAAGGCAGAACGCAGTGAAATAAATGTTAGAAAAAGAGGACAGGACAATGAAAGTCTTCCCATTACCCTAAATATTTGGCTCAATTTAGACTCCTAAACTTCAAAATTGATAGCAAGCATGCAAGAACTCTGCATTTGTTAAAATGAACATGACACAATATTTAAATTAATCTTTCATAGGGAAGCACTTACACAAAAGCTGGGAACTTCAGTCGTGTTTATTGGCATACTTGGTGGTGATGATAGCAAGTCTACTACTATTCACAGCACACGCTGCACACTGCTGTCTTGTGTAGAAACGTTGATTTGGAAATAGCCATTCTGTTTGAAGGTTTATGAACTGCAGCCAGTGGAGATATAACTCATATATAAAGTGTAGAGAGTCTTGGGTTGGGGTTCATGTTGAGTTGATAAACTTAAAGCCTGATGACTGTGACATTATGGGCGGTCGTCATGGGGATGCTGGTGCAAGTAACTCCTGTACTCTCTGGAAGGTCTGGGCTAGTCATGTCCTCCTTTGTCTCTTTTGATTACCTTTTTTATACCTTTTTTATCCGTCTTTGCTGTCGTTACTCTTTGGTGCCTTAGTGGACTAGTCTGTGTTTTTTGTTCTAGAAATCCGTTTACACTTATTTCTGATCAGTCTTATACATGTGTGTGTGCGTATTTGATTGTCTTTTCTTGTTCTTGATCCAAAGTCATCTTCTGAACATCCACGCACGCAGACACTACACACACACACACACACACATATGTGCGCACACACACACACAAACATGTGCGCCTACGTTCACTCGCTCCTATGCACAAATTACACACACACATATGCACATGCACACACATATGCACATGCACACACATGCGCACACACACACACACATATGCACACACACACATGTGCACATACACATACACACATGCGCACACGCACACACATGGGCACGTGTCCACATATCCATACACACACATTCGTACATTCACTACATACACATACAAAAAAAAAAGGAAAAAAAATAAATTGAAAAAAAAAAAAAAAACAGTGTTGTTAGGTAGGCACGCAAGGTCCGACCAGCGCATTGGGCTAATGCGTAGGTCAGACATCTGCTAAGTCGTAGCCACGAGACCCTCTGCTTCAATTTTCTCATCTTAGTTGTTAATTCATTTATCCATCAGCTTAAAATCATGCGTAGTGTGGTCTCAGAACTTAGTTGATGTGATGTAGCGAATATGGACTACAGTGACGCCTCCTTGATTAAACTGAAATTGAACTGAATCTGATCACAATTTATGACGTCATTTTTTTCTTTCAAATTATCATTATATATAAAAAAATTTTTTTTTTTTTTAGCAATCTGACAACTTAAGCCAGAAAACTGTTCTCTTTGTCCAGGACGGACACTACCAATCGATTCTGCAATGTATGTATGCCCAGATGCCATTTTGAATTGTATTTTTTGTTATACTTAAGTTTGTTTTTTTTTCATTCATTTTCTTTTGTGTTTGTTTGTTTATCTGGGAGTATTGAATTAAGCCAAAGGGCTGTCACTGTTTTATCTGCTTTAAACAATGGTTTAGGTAATATGTCATGAATTGTTTTTGTTGTTTGTTTCTTTTTCAGGATGTGGCCTTTTGGGGAAGGAAAGGGAGGGGTGGGGGCCTTTTTTTGTCTCTCTGCGAGTCTGACAGCCCTATTTAGTAGGCTGGGGTTGAGTGATTAAAGCTTTGATTACTGTGAACATTATGATCATGTTTACTGTTTGCTCAGAAGAAAGTATGATGGTTAGTGTTTGCTGTCAGTTCAGTATGAATTTGAGTCCTTTGTGTGTGTGTGAAAGACACTGGCCAGTAGTTAATGCTGCCGATATGGAATTTACTAGGAAAATAGTGAATATTCATAACTTTCATAGTTTAAGTCTATGAAGTCTTGTTTGTTTGTTTATACTTATTTCCTAGTCTGCATATAGTGTCCTTGTTAGTACAAGCTCAAGAAACATGATTTCTGGATTGTGCTGTTAATGGTCACATTCACAGTAGCTTCTGCATTTCACTTGATCCCTGGTTCAGTGTATAATGTCAAACACAGATGTCTAGTTTCATTTATCTGTTATATTTGAAAATTTGGAAAGTTATTTCATTTTAACTTGGTGAGTCACAGATTTTTATTTGTTGTATATGTTGTAATATTTAATTTGCCATGAGTGTGTTTGTTGCATGCATCACTGTAGCATTTTTTTTCTTCTGTTAAATTACAGTTAGCAGTTCTCATATTTTGGGTTTCTGGCAGCAGTAAATTTGGAATCATTGCATTTGATCTCAGATGCATTGTTTCATATCAAACCAGGTTGTGTTAATGGGTTTGATTCATGTGAAAAGTATCAAAACTTGAAAGTGAAATTGAGGGATTAAATTTAATTTAGTTATTTCAGCAAGGATAGCATTAGCATGAAGTCGTGGGAGTCAATTTCCAGATATTCGTTTTTTGAATATTGCTATCCTGCTAACTTTGTTTTTTCATTGCTAAGAATTGTTGTTTTTGTATTCTCTCTCATTGTGAAAGGGCATAAAAATGTGTGTGTGCATTTTGTGTTGATCAGCCAAATGAATGCATGTAATTGCTATTTTTGCCCCCAAATGTAAATAGTGCTTTGAATGTAGACTGACGAGTTTTTGGAAAATGAATAGTCCCCTTCCGACATTAAATATTTTTTCTTTTTTTTTTTTGTAGTGAGCCAGAAATAGATGTTAACTACTGTGCGCTTCCCCGAAGTTGGGAGTATGGCTGCCTTAATGGCAGGATAAAAAACGGTCATACACACAAAACTCCACTCCCTTTGTTGGGTAGATAGGATTAATCCTTGCCTGTCTATAAAGGGAGTGTCTGCAGGAGTATCAGCCTGCATATGCAGGAAAAAAACAACAAAAAAACTACTGGGCTTAAAAATATGGTCAACATCTGCTAGTGCTACTGCCATCACTATCCTCATGTGCTTGAAATGCTAAAGAATTTTAAATTACATGCTCGAAAATTGCTATGATCAGGACATCTGTTTTTTGTATTACTTAGAAGATGCAAACACGGTACACTGAAAAAAGTCACATTCACACTGAAAGTTGAGTAAAAGATTCAGAAAAAAGTCATATTTTCACACTGATTGAAAGTTGAGTAAAAGATTCATTTTTGCTGTTTCATTCTTTCAATGCTCTGTCAGCGGCATCACTCTATGCTGCTTATTCGGCTCATTTACACACAGCCGCACCCCATAATCAACCTGTCAAAGCCTCAGTAAGAGCAGTCCACAGCGAGCGGTGATTATCAGGTTATCATCAGACAAGATGTAGCATTGCTGCCGAGTTCTTATGGTGGTGCTTCTGTGTTGCTTTTTCAGCAAGTGTTCTCATCCAAAATATGAAAGGAACACACGTGCATGCACACACGCACAGATCACACGTTATTCAGCCCTTTTACTGGAGACAATAACTGCTCAGCTGCTGAGACGTCATGCACGAGGGTCACCAATCAGAGAGGATTACCATATTTAACAGCAGTCACCATAAACTTGTCGGTACCAATGATTTTGACTCAAACTCACCATTAGGGTTTCCATGAGAGCTTGGCATGAAAGGCATAGTATTTGTCTTCTTTTTCAAAATGATGTTCAGTTAAAATGATGATGATGATGTAAAGGAGTCCTGTTCTGGTCTGAGGCTAGATGTATGACAGGGCTGTACTCTTCTTTTTCTGTTATTATGACCATGCCTTAACCATTCCTGTACACCGTGGATGTGAAATCACCCACATCCCCACTTTTTACCCTGTATCTCAAAAACGTTTAAATCTACATCCCTGACACTTAGTGACTTTGCCAATAAACCTGTGTTTTACATACCCACTGAAACTTGTCTCTCTGTGTTTGTAAACAAACCAGTAAATGAACAAAAACAAAAAAAGGTCTCAGTACATCGTGGGTGTGAGCGCACCCATACTCACAAAGAATAAACCCAGCAGGCTGTATGTCGTGGATGTGGAGACACCCATACATGTTTTAGACAGACAGCCCTGTCCGGTATGCGCACTTGGAATTAGAAGCTATTCATGCCGTATGTTGTGGGCGAGACAACACCCATATTCACAAAGTACAAACCATGCGTGCCATACATCCTGGGTGTGGCATCATCCATGATACTTTTCCCAAAACAGCAAGACAATGATACGACCACCGACCCTAACTGGACCTGTCCTGCGTGCATTTTCCAATGTGCTATGTGTGGTATCAGTTTCATCGGTAAGAAGCCAAACAGGAAGTATTTTCCTGCCGCTTGGTAGCCTATAGACAACTGAAGACACAAAAGAAGACGCACATGGTCATACACGTAAATTGCACCAACATATATGCATCAACTGTATCGCACACAGAAGTGAAGGGTAACTCACACACACACATGCATGTGCGCAACACATGGATACAATTTTGCACACAAAAACGTGATGGGACACCCTCCCCCCCCCCCCCCCCCCCCCCCTTTCTCTTGCGTATCCCAGTACTCTATTGGCAATCGCACTTGGATTGCCACTTCCTCCAGCTTTCTCTTCTGCCTTACTTTTTTGAGTGAAGCACGCATGTGTGTGTATGCCAACCACCCTCTCTCTTTCCCTCCCTCCCCACATCTGTCTCCTTCGCTGCCACATACATAAGCACATGATGTCACGAATACTTGGGTGCATTCATAGCAGAAATTTTGTTCTTTTTTTTTTTCCTTCTGCATACACAGGCTGATACTCCTGCCGGCACTCCCTCTATAGACGGGCAAAGATTAATCCCATCTACCCAACAAAGGGAGTGTAGTTTTGTGTGTATGACCGTTTTTTTTTTTTATCCCACCGCCATTAATGCAGCCATACTCCAACTTCAGGGAAAATGCATGCTATATGTAATGTGTCATCCATACCAATGGCCAAATTGTCTTTCTCTTCCGAAAGTTGGAGATGGGTGTGTGCAAGATGTTATGCGTGCGTTCACACATGGAACCTCGGTTTATAGTCTCATTCGAAGGACTGTATGGGAAATGGGAGTCAGAACCAATGTTAACAACTCCGATGGAAAAATCCCCATGTACCAAAATGGCCCGGCGGAGATTCGAACCCACAACCCCAAGATTATAAGTCCGGCGCTCTACCAATGGGCTATTCCGGCCCCCATAGCAGAAATAATGCTATACACACGAACATATAAATGTCATTATATACATTCATCTGATACTCCGATGGATCAAAAGAATGACACGATCAACACCGACACTTAGAAATATCACACGGCTTTGTGAAAATCGCAGTGGTGTGGTAAACGCTTCAAAATGCGTTATTTCATGCACATGCTGAGAGACAAGCTGTATTTTCTTCACTGATAGTTGGGTGTATGTGTGCGCGCGCACGAATGAGTGCTCACCATGTACGCGCCTATTACTACCTTCTCATGACGTAAGGAAAGTCATTGTTCCTTCTTAGAAGACATGATTTACTGTATATCCACAACTAATGGAAAGCTCCATCAGGAAAAGCAAGGTTACATTACACCTATGGCAATACGGTGGGATCCATGAAGCAGCACAGTGTGTCATTTCTTAGTATAAAGCATGGATTGTTGCACACCCACAGCGAACGGGAAGGCAATGCGCCTTCAAAGAAACCATGGGTTACTGTGCACCCATGGTGTACGGCACAACTTCTACTTCCTATGCTGTTGCTAAGGGTTGCTTTACACCCACAAAGTGTGGGGAGGGGTCAACTTCCTTTTCTGCCACTGAAGGTTGCTTACATCTACACCCTATGGCAGCGTGTTGCTCCTTCATTGAAAGCATGGGTTATGGCACATCCACGATGCAGAAGTTTAGGCGACGTACGGGAAAGGTTAAAACTATGAGAGATATGGCCTTTAGTACTTCCTAGGAATTTGAGTCTCTTTAGAGACGCATCCATTGTACGGATGAAACTTAACTATGTATTCCAGTATTCCCAGTTGAGTCCATATTACACCTGACAATGGGTAGAAGCCAGACAGGTTTGAAAATCCCACAAACAGGAAGCCTGTGATGGGATTTGAATCTACAAAACAAAGTACAATGCTGAAAACTGGTGGTGGTGTGAAATTTTTTGCCCTGAAAGCTAAATGTTGGTGAAGTAAAATGATTGGTGTTGGCGTTCTCATTTTTAGCCGTCCCCATCCAATCAACTTTCAGAAAGAAATTGACAGCCATCTTTTTTGTTTACAAATTGCAAGCTTGAGTAGAGCCTTAATTCTATGCAGTATGTTGTCAAATGAGATAATCTGATATAAACAAAATGGGAGAAAAGGTGGGGATGGGGTGGGTGGGGCATTGCAGGAGAACAGAGAGAGAGAGAGAGGGGGGGGGGGGGGTGTCTTTGGGAGAGTTCACTAATACAGTTCAAGAAAAAGAGAACCAAGAACAAAATAAAAGCAGTCTGTGAAGAGCAGAATTTTTATTTTTTAACTGTTTTACTGTAATGATTTCATTTCTGGTGTTTATGAAAATATTCAATGGTTTCAAGATTTTTAAGTATTGTGTGTGAGCAAACCTTGAAACAAACGAAGCACTTCAATTTCTAAGAGCATAGGAACAAGGGCAGAGCTGGAATGAAGGATAGGTGTAATAGGTGGACAGGGGGCAATGAGTGTATTGTAAGAAAAGGAGGCAGCGGTATCATAAATAGTACAGCGACTGAAGCGTTGGGAAGATGAGGATTAGCAGACAGTATTCACTTGAAGCATGTGAACATTGTCTTGCACCATGATTAACAAAGACTACTTTACACACATGCAGATGCCTATGCACACATGCCTCTTCTGAGAGACACGTTCAAGTTCAATCTCATGTTTCGAGTACAGTTGTTGCAATCATCCTTACTTCTCCATGCGTTGGTCATTCTGTCAAAAATCATCTGGTTAACAACATATTTTAACAAATACACAGGCCTGAAGAGAACTGAAGAGCAGACAAAAATGTAGAAAGTTTAACATTAATGACAGTTGAACAATATGTACAGAGTGTCTGTTTTCAGCGTGGACTTCAAAAGTTGTCTTTTCGCCTGTATCAGTATATCCTGTCCCATGTAAATGAGGACCAGACAGTAGTGCTGACCTGATATGTTACCCCCATCCCATCACATGAACAAAGCAATTTCTCTGTGGACAAATACACATGTTCACTGCAGTCAAGGAGTAAACGGGCAAAGCAAGACTGTGTGAAAAGGAGTGGGGAATGGGTGGTTGGGAATATCTAGAAAACTGTTCCATTCTCTTTTTCTTCCGTGTTAAATGAGGCCATTTTCACCACCCAGCATCCTCTTTTTTTTATTTCCCCTCTATTAAGAGGTGTAGAAATGGTTCACTTGTCCACAATTGCCATTTTCAGTCATTGATGTGTTCACATTGGTTGTCATTTGTGACATTTAGAAAAAAAAAAAAATCAGGCTGTGGACAAGTAAAGATAATGAACTACATTGAAGTTCTTTGTTGCTTGTTCCCCTGCTCCTCCTTGCCGCCCCCCCCCCCCCCCCCTTTTTTTTTTTTTTTTTACCCCAGCCTATTTTCCCCCTTACTGAATTTTGTGTGTGTGTGTGTGTGTGTGACAGAATGTGGTGTCTTAATTTTTTTTATAAATTGAAAAAAAAAAAAAAGCTTTCATTTCTTGCTTTCATATTGAGAATAGATCAAAATGTAGAGCATAGACTTTTATTTGCCAGAATCATTTTCTATAGCAGTTGCATTGAAATATTATCATCAGTTTGTATAATGTATGCATTTCTGTAAGATTTTGTTTGCCTGTAATTCTCAATTTGAATTATTCTGATATTGTTACACACATCCTATGATATGGAATAAATGTGATCTCATTTATGAATCAATAGCTAGGTGAAAAAGACAACTAAAGAAACTTTTTTTCCCCACATGGGTAACAAGACTGTATACTGTCCAGGATCGACCAATTGTTAGTTGTCAGTATGGCATTTATGTTTTTCTTTCATTCTTTTTGTAGTCTGGTGTGTAAGCTTGAAGATTTCCAAGCACAGATCATTATCAACAAACAAACTCATAATGAACATTTTTGTCTCCTATACATAAAGTTCTTTTTGGTTGTGTTTGTTATTATTTTTGCATCAAAACAGTAGCATTCATCATCCTGAAATCAACAAAAGAACAAGCTCCTCAGTACTGAATTTAGGTCAGACTTTTTTTTTTAATAGTTCAAACACTCGCCAGATTCCAGTAATTACCCATTTAAAAAAAAAAAAAGATTTGGCCATTAGGCTACTGTGGCAGACATTCAAGCTTAATGCTACAACTTCCACTGTAATATCGGGGCAAGAAACTGGTGTGTGTTATTCTTGTTCTGCTAGCTTGTAAGCACATAGTGTTTCAATGTTGGTGGCTACGTTAACTGGCCTTTCCTGGTGAGAGATCATGTCATGCATGCATGCTCACACATGTACACAGAGGCAAGCTGTTCCAACAGCCATTGTAAGATATGCATTTTTTACAAGGTAAATGTGTTAAGATCTGGCCCCATCCCATCCATGCCTTCCCCAGTCCAGGATGTCCTGTAAGGGGATAACCATGCCACCACTACCCACTCTCACCATTCCCACCCCCTCGGTTCGTCAAGGTTAGGAACTGACCCTCCCCTCACCCCATTCCACTATCTTGTCACCAAACTGTAAATTCCCCTACCATTCTCCCTCACTTAATGGACTAGGGGATGCCAAGTTAAAATGCTAAAGCATATAAAGTGCAAGTATAATGCACACAACTTATTGAACTCTTTGATTAGGATGTTGATGTGGGACTGATGCTTTTGATTCACTGTTCATATTTAACAAGAAAAATAGAAATTGGAGTTAACTTTGCAACAAAGATAGCATTCTATTCTTTTCCTCTTTTTTTCTTTTACAAAGATTAGGTGAAGACAAGCTGCATGTATTAATGATAACATTTCTCCAGTTGCATTTTAGGTCATGATTTTTAGGAAGTTTGTTTTTGTATGTTTGTGGGGAGGGGAGGGACTTTTGAAGACCAAATCTAGCTTTCAGAAAAAGGGCTATTTAAATATTGTGCCCTGTATCCTGTGCCCTTTGAATTTCTGCAAGCAATTTTCCTTGCAAGGGCAGTTGTGAAAGACTTTGGTGGAACTGGACAGACGCTGTTTTAAGGTTGTAAGCAGGCCATTGATGAGTTTTGACAGCCGATGGTGGTCACTGCTACAGAATAGCAGATGTGGTGGATGATAGTTTGTTCATTGTTGTAAACATGGCACAAAAAGAAGTTCGCCACTGAATATTTTTGGTTGTGAATTTCTAAACACGAGTCATGGGCCAGTCAGTTATTTCTGATGCAAACAGCATGCTTTTCTTTCTATTGGGGGTTAGCAGATTTTGGTAATATAAAACTTAAACATTAATTTAGATTCATGTTCAGTGGCAAATACCTTCAAGTTATGCCTCTGCTATTGTCATATTGAGTGAGCTTTGAAGTGTTTTCTCAATTTTAACCCCAAAGATGAATCGATCACAAGTGTGGCAAGATCGATTTGCTGGATCAGTCAAAAGGTTTCATTTAGAGTGCTAACCCCATTTGTGTTGTA
The DNA here is from genome assembly GCA_033310375.1 of Conus canariensis. Classification (NCBI taxonomy): domain Eukaryota; kingdom Metazoa; phylum Mollusca; class Gastropoda; order Neogastropoda; family Conidae; genus Conus; species Conus canariensis. Next base: position 71,020,660 of record CM065726.1, on the reverse strand, counting down.
AAAGAATTTCAATCAAGATTGCCACCCAAAAACATTTTTATAAATTTCAGGATTGCTGCCCAATTGGGATGTTGGCAATTTGTGTTTTTGAAAATTCTCTTGGCATGGTTATTTTTCCTTCATAATGATCCTCCCTCGAGTTTCAGTCCGTCTGGCTATGCTTAGCATTGCTGTCATTTAAAAAGTGTCATGGAACGGAGAGAGCACCCTTTCGGATTTTGTTGTTTTTTTCTTTTTTTTTGTTGTTTGTTCTAAAAGAAACAGTATTTTACACATAAATAATGTCAAGGCACATCCTTCCACTTGAAAATTATATGTAGTGTAATTGCAGTGCACACTACTGCAGCTTGCATGTGTATGCCATTAATGCGACTATACCTCAGCAACACACACCCTATGGCTGGTTGATTCCACACTTGCCGTATGGCTGGTTGATTCATTTACGTACAGTCTGTCGTCTATAATGATGTATTTAGATTGTAAATAATCATTGTTGTCAGCAGATCGAAGACTGAGATCAAACTCGGCATGTGGGGAAAAGGGGTAGAGTGGCTGGAAGTCATGGAAGCGTTGAAACATGCTGTGGAATGTTTCACTGAATTGATCTGAACACTACATGCTATGGAATGTTTTACTTATTCATCTGAACACTGGATAATCAGTGATTTGTGTCATGCAGACACAGCAGGCTTGCACCATGGTAGCAGGCCATATGTACAAAGTTTGCTTGCACAGCTGGTTGCCACCAATCTAGAGGGTGCATCCAAATTTAAGATACTGTGGGTGGGAAATGGAGGAAAACTATTGCATCATACTTCTATATTTAACAGAGCATAGCTCTCTTCTTCATGTTCATCTTGCTTTTCTCTTATGACACCAAGAATAATAGTACACTTCTGGTCTTTTGAGACATACATGTACAACATAATTATATATTTACAAAGAGAAAAGTTGTGGGGTTTTTTCTTTGTGCTTATACACGCTCATTTTGAAGCCACTTCGTAACTAATGGAAGATAAAATAGATATCAACATTAAGTTTGAGTAGATTGTTGCATGTTGCATTTACCAGTTTACTCCATCAGTGTGAAATTTAAGGTGGTTACACAGTGTCCTTTTCTGAATTACTGGTGCAGATGTGAAGTTCCTGTTTCAATAGGTCGTTGCGCTAATTTTAGAGCTAACACCATCAGTGTGAAATATTGGCTGTGAGTTAAATACTGTTTGTCATCTTCATGGCCAGTGTCGCAAGTATCAATACCAGAATTACTAGGGTCATCAGAGTAAGTAATCATTGACTTTGCAAACATTGATTTCTTCCTATGCTAAAGCAGTCCTACAAAAACAGTTCTGTATCCAGGTTAACATGCAGCTGCTGTGTAAACATAATGCATCGGTATGCATGTTGGCAACATGAAATAAGGTTGTAGTACAAGTTGTCTTGTCCAGCATTTGCGTTATCTTTTCACAGCACCAGTTGCATTGCAACTTTGAATGGCCATTACACTGCTCAGCGTGAGAACTAGATTGTTCATCAGTTACTTTCAAACTAATTTTTAAAAGAAACGGTATTAGTACCACCAGACAATACAACCAGATTACAGGACAAAACACAATGCATTTTGATCTCTTGGTTCTTCTTCAGGTAAAAACAAACAACACTTTGGACAATGAAAACGAAGAACGAGCAACCACTTCCCATATTCGGCTCAAATTGGGCGTTTGATGAAAACGAGGCCGTTAAGAAGGGAATCATGGGGGTTGAAATAATGATAATAATAATAATGGTAGCAATAACAATAGTGATAATAGTGGCAATGATGAAAAAATAACAAGAGGTCCGTATCGTCTGATGGAACTAATACCATTTGTTTTTAAAATTTGCTTTATTTTCTGCCCTCAGTCACCTTGTTTTAAAAGTTACTTTCAAGATTTTCCAAACGTTTTGGTCATTTGTTTTTGTTTTCCAATTATTTGCAAAGAATGTTAATCTGGATTAGTTATAATTGGAAAAATAAGTTCAGACATCATTCCCCCGCCCCCCCTCTCCCCAGCGTTGTAGTTCACAGATCCTATCATGACTCCGCTTATTCAAGATCGGTACATCTATATACACTTTGTAACAGAAGTTACTATTACATTAAGAAAAGAAAGGTGTATACCCTCACTGCTTTCTGAAGCTTGTTCACAAGCCTTTGTGCAGTGCTTGATGGTCACCATTTAAGACCACCTTTCATGTGCCTTTGCTTTGATTTTTACATGTGACCAACATTCCAAATATTCCTTCAGTGGATTCTGTTAAGTCTGAGGCCTTAGTAACTACTGCCAGTATTTCCTATAGACTTGTTAGCAGTATCAACTATTGTTCTGTCCTGCATGTGTGCATATTTATGAGGAAGAAATTACATGACTTTTGAACTGCATGTGTGCATATTTATGAGGAAGAAATTACATGGCTTTTGAAATACTTTATCTGGATGTTTTCTGTGGTGTGGATGCTGCATGGAAAAACAGCATTTCATATATATGTAATCTACTATCACTGAAAGGTCTCCATTTCCCATGCTGCATATACACACCCTCATGAACCTTCAGCTTTTGCTGTCCAACAAGGTCTCTTGACACAAATGTTCCGTTCACAAATCAGTTCAAATGGAAATTATGATAACCAATGATAAGAGAAACCATAGAGGAGCACTTTGGAGAGTTACGTATGGTGGAGGTTCGTCCTTGAAATATATCCAGAAAGGGGACATCTTTAGAAACAGATTCTGGGCACTCTTGATCTCAATCCACATGAAATTTTAACGCCTTCATTGTTGGGCTCAATCCATTAATCATGGAGGTGAAGGACCTGGATATGCATGTTATGTGCGATGTGCACGTTTTACATAGTCAGAATAAACATACTGACTTAAACCATTTCCATCTCTATACCCATCTCTAGAACTTAAACGAAGGAATGGACATAGGTAACAACATAACCAACCTGATTGTTGGACGCAGAAGTCGGACACAGATGTGAATGAAAGGGATTTTTTTTTTGTCTCCCTTTTCAAACACTCGTCCAGTTCCACTCTTTCCATTCCATTTCGGAACAAACAAAAATGCTCTCACATCTCACTACTTTATGACATGATTTTATTAGATCAGCATATTTGGTTTCTCTTCTCCATTAGCTTTAGGAAGAAGGTTGCTGATCACCGGTTGGCATACTCCTGATGATGTCAGAATCGCCTGAAACACAATCAAATCCTTCTGACAACAGAGAATGAGGTAAATCACAAAAGACAAACCTATTACAGGTGTGGACAAGAAAAATAAACCAGTGCCTGTGATGATCCTGGATGCTGAGCTAATCCCAATGTGTCACAGCCAAGGAAGTAGGAGATAAGATAAGATAATGCTGCTTATAGCCCAGCCGACCAAAAGGGGCCACATCAGGGCTGTCACCACGTTAAAATCAACTCACAAGTGATTTAAAAAAAAAACAAAAAAAAAACACCTTTCACACATCTCTTTAAAAGACATCTTCTAGAAACGCACCAGAAACTTCGTTAAAAATCTTTCATCCGTAAAATCTTAAATCAGATGAAAAACGTTAATCTCTCTCAAAAACTCAAAGATCACGTCAGGCGGGACATCCCTGAACAGGATTTTCATGGACTCTGCTGTAAAATGTTTGTGTCTCACATCGTGCAAGTCCCAACACTCTAAAAGAATATGTTTCATTGTGAGTGGCACATGACATGGAATGCACCACGGCGCTTCTTCACTCTTTAAAAGGTATGAATGGGTAAAATACGAATGGCTGGTGTGCAGCCGGCACAGAACCGTTTCTTCTTTACGACCACCAGACGGAGATGGGAGGAACTCTTTAAGGTTTGGACGGATCTGAAAGAGTTTGTTATCCGTCTGTGTATTCCAATCCTCCTGCCAGAGGTCTCTCACATAATCGTTAATTTTGGGTTTCAGATCTAAGCAAGGGATATATATGTTGGACAATTTCTCTCTTGTGGCATTCTTGGCTAAACGATCAACCATTTCGTTACCTTCGATGCCAACATGACCAGGAACCCAAGCTAGAATAATGTTGTAACCATCCACTTTCAACTTGCTAAAAAGTTCAAAGAAATGTAAAAGTTCTGGATGCTGAAGGTTGCGGCCATCTATGGCCTCCAAAGCCGACAGCGAATCCGACAGAACCAGAAAGTCCCTCTTCATAGATTGTGAAATTATTTTCAATGCCAGAACCAGAGCAGTAAGTTCAGCAGAATAGACAGAAGCATCTGGAGGTATGTGTTTTAACAGTATCTGAGAAGGAGCACCAGGGCAATAGGCTGCACAGGCCACTCCATCCTCAGACTTGGAACCGTCAGTGAAAGATAAGATAATGTTGCTTATAGCCCAGCCGACCGCAAGGGGCCACATCAGGGCTGTCACCACGTTAAAATCAACTCACAAGTCATTAAAAAAAAAAAAAAAAAAAAAAAACCTTTCACACATCTCTTTAAATGACATCGTCTAGAAACATACCAGAAACTTCGTTAAAATTCTTTCATCTGTAAAATCTTAAATCAGATGAAAAATGTTAATCTCTCTCAAAAACTCAAAGATCACGTCAGGCGGAACATCCCTGAACAGGATTTTCATGGACTCTGCTGTAAAATGTTTGTCTCACACATCGTGCAAGTCCCAACACTCTAAAAGAATATGTTTCATTGTGAGGTGCACATGACATGGAATGCACCACGGAGCTTCCTCATTCTTTAAAAGGTACGAATGGGTAAAATACGAATGGCCGGTGTGCAGCCGGCACAGAACTGTTTCTTCTTTACGGCCACCAGACGTAGATGGGAGGAACTCATTAAGGTTTGGACGGATCTGAAAGAGTTTGTTATCCGTCTGCGTGTTCCAATCCTCCTGCCAGAGGTCTCTCACATAATCATTAATTTTGGGTTTCAGATCTGAGCAAGGGATATAAATATTGGACAATTTCTCTCTTGTGGCATTCTTGGCTAAACGATCAACCATTTCGTTCCCTCCGATGCCAACATGACCAGGAACCCAAGCCAGAATAATGTTGTAACCATCCGCTTTCAACTTGCTAAAAAGCTCAAAGAAATGTAATAGTTCTGGATGCTGAAGGTTGCGGCCAGCTATGGCCTCCAAAGCTGACAGCGAATCCAACAGAACCAGAAAGTCCCTCTTGGTAGATTGTGAAATTATTTTCAATGCCAGAACCAGAGCAGTAAGTTCAGCAGAATAGACAGAGGCATCTGGAGGTATATGTTTTAACAGTATCTGAGAAGGAGCACCAGGGCAATAGGCTGCACAGGCCACTCCATCCTCAGACTTGGAACTGTCAGTGAAAATTTTCTGACAGGATGGAAATTTTGAACAGAGGTCAGCATACAATGCCTTGTATGCCTGAGAGCTGGTAGACTCTTTACGAAAAGCTGCAAGATCAAAACGAATCTCTGGTGTGAAAAAGGTCCACAGAGGCTGATACGGAAACTTGGAAAAATCCGACAACTCCTAGGTCTAGACCTGCATTCCGCGTGCGAGGCTGCATACGAACACCAAACGGCGGAATACAGTTAGGGTTGTTTTCGAATTTGCTTTGAAACTGGGGGTCAAAGACACAGTCATAGGCAGGATTCTGCGGTTCTGAGAACAGTCTGATATAGTAATTTAGAGACATTTTCAGCCTGCGGTTGGACAGTGAGGGTTCACCTGCCTCTGCGTACAGGCTGTACACAGGGGTGGTGCGGAATGCTCCAAGACAGAGACGAAGCCCTTGATGGTGGATAGGGTCCAAGAGTTTTAGGTAAGACGGTCTTGCAGAGCCGTATACAGCACAACCATAGTCCAGTTTGGAGCGGACCAAGGCTCTGTAGTGGTGCAGCAAAGTTTTCTTATCAGTGCCCCAGTCAGTGTGTGCTACGACCCGCAGAATATTCAGAGCTTTCTGGCAAGAGGTTTTGAGGTTTTTGATGTGGCTGAGAAAGTTGAGTTTTTGATCAAAAATAACTCCCAGGAATTTGGCTTCTTTTACAGCTGGAATGGTGGACTTATCCAGACAAATTTCAGGATCAGCAAAAAATTGACGAAAATTGTGAAAATGGATTGACCGAGTTTTGGTACGTGAGAAGGTAAACCCATTTTCCTCGGCCCACTGTTGGATCTTGTTGACACAAAGTTGGAGTTGACGCTGTACACTGGCGTAAGAAGCTCCAACTGCGTACAGCGCAAAATCGTCAACGAACAGTGAGGACTCGGAACCCTGGCTTACCGATTTAACAATATCGTCGATTTTAATGCTAAAAAGGGCTGGAGAAAGGATGCTCCCCTGAGGTACACCCAACTCCTGCCCATGGATGTCAGAGAGTGTGGTGCCAACACGCACCTGGAACTGTCGATCAGCCAGAAAGTTTTGGATAAACAGAGGCAGGTGACCACGAAAACCAAGTTTGTGCAGGTCCATAATGACTCCTGATTTCCACGTGGTGTCATACGCTTTTTCGAAGCCGAAAAAGATAGCGACCACATGCTGTTTATTGACAAAGGCGTTGCGGATGGTGGTTTCCAGACGGATTAAATGTCAACTGTCGAGTGGTACTTCCGGAAACCGCACTGTTCACTGGCCAAAAGGCCATCGGTTTCCAGCTTCCACATCAGACGGGAGTTGACCATCTTTTCCATCAACTTACAGAGGCAGCTAGTCAGAGCTATTGGACGATAGTTGGAAGGGTTGGTAAGGTCCTTTCCAGGCTTTGGAATTGGAATGATCAGGGCTTTCCGCCAGGAGGGTGGAAAGCACCCTGTGATCCAGATATGGTTATAGACTTTGAGAAGGGTCTGGAGACAGCTTTCTGGAAAATGTTTCAAAACCTGATAATGAATATCATCCAGACCAGGGCAGAATCAGTGCAGGTTTGCAAAGCTGTTTTCAGTTCATTGATTGAAAAAGGAAGATTGTAGGCTTCAAAGTTATCTGATGTGAAATTGTATGAAGATTTTTCTCTGATTTGTTTGTTTCTTAAAAAGGCAGCAGATTTATTTGAAGATGAGGAGTTCTGTTGGATGGTGGAGGCCAACAGATTGGCAACAGCTTCTTTGTCAGTGATCAGAACATCGGCAAGTTTCAAGTGATGAATGGTGGGGTTGGTGTTCTTCCCTTTGATTTTTCTGATGATGTTCCAAACTTTTTTCTTTGAAGTTTTAGATGTCAGCCTGGAGCAGAAGTTTCTCCAAGACTGACGTTTACTGATTTTGAAAGTGTGTCTCGATTTGGCGCGGAGTTTCTGATGGGCTCGAGCGTTGGGACCTGAAGGTCGTTGGTATACCCGACGCTGAGCCCGTTTGCGTACGTTCGAGATGTGTTGGCAGTCAGAATTAAACCAGGGTGTTTTGGGCATTTGGAGTTTATTGGAAGACATTGGAATACAGGTTTTTGCACACTTTATCACAGTGTTAGTCAGAGATTCAGCTGGGTCTGGACTCTGAAGAAAATCAATTTCCTGGAATTCTTTCGAAATATTGGTGGCAAAAAGATCCCAGTTGGCCTTCTTATAATTAAGATGTTGTGAGACAGAGGCGTTCTCTGTTAATACGGGCTGTAAAAGAACAGGGAAATGGTCACTTCTGTGCAGATCGTCATGGACAGACCACTCAGTCCAGGACCAGCGAGGGGTCACAAATCGACAAATCTAAACACGAAAGTGAACCTGTGGAGGAGTGGAGGTAAGTTGGAGCTCCATCGTTCAGACAACACAAATCAAAGTCAGACAGGACATCCTCAAGAAGCAGACCTCTGGATGACGAACTGACACTACCCCAAAGAGGATTGTGACCATTGAAGTTCTCTGATCAGACTGACAAGGTCCTGACGACAAACTGGGACAGAAGGTGGCAGATAAAGTGAGCCGATTGTAACAGTCTTGTGGAGAGTGACTCTCGCAGCTACAGCCTGAAGGGAGGTAGTCAGAGCGACAGGACTAAACAGCAAAGTTTTATGTAAAAGAAGGGCAACACCGCCCGACAGTCCCAATGTGGATGGTTGTGCAGGTTTTGAAAGAATATTAAAGCCAGAAAGAGTGAAGGTCTTCTGGCTTTGAATTTTAGATTCCTGAAGAGCCACGACAGAAGGTTTCATAGTTTGACACAGAAGCTGCAGCTCCTCAAAATTTGAATTTAGGCCACGGATATTCCAATGGATTAGTTTACTATCCACGGTGCCGAGGACGAATAGGAGAGAAATCAGGTCATCTCCTCGTCAACGTCTGCATCCAATGGAGTGAATTTATTGCTTAGTTTAACTGGACTATGGTGGTCTTCAGACCTGCTGGCAGACTTGCCCACAGGTGAAGAAGGCCTGGATTTTGGAGATGGTGGAGGTTTCTTCCTCATCTCTACCATCTCCACACTCGGTTGAACTCCCTTGCCAGCACGAGCACTGCTCAAGGAAGGTCGAGGTGGGAGGACTGGCTTTTTGGTCTGCCCAGCAGCAGATGGAGTAGACTGCTGGGCAGTCTGGGGGCTGGCGGATTTTTTGCCTCCACCAGGGGCACCTACTTTGGGTTGGGAGGTGGTGGACTTGCTTCCACCAGAGGTTAACATCCTTCCCTGCAATGTCTTGGTGAAAGTAAAATTGTCAGTCTGGCAGCAGACTGAACGGGTGGAAACTTACTTTATAGCGGAAGCATAAGAAGACACTGTTGACGTCTGACTGCCAACAACCTGTTTGCGTGCCTCAAAAAACTTAAAAAAAAATTTTCAGTCTTCAATCTTTGGATGGTGGACTCCTGAACCCAAACAGGGCAGTTGCGTGAAGAGGAGGGGTGGTCGCCACCGCAGTTCGCACAATGAGCCGGGTCTTTACACGGCCCATCATGGGTTGCTTTGCAACAAACCCACACACCTCCTGCCCAGAACAGCGGTCTCTAACATGTCCAAACTTCTGGCATTTGAAACACCTCAACGGGGATGGGACATACAGTTGGACACGGACATTTAAGCACCCGACTTTAATGACCGGAGGCAGCACAGGGTTGCAGAATGTCAGAAAGAGGGTGTTTGTGGGCACTCTTTCTGCACCTTTTTTAACTGTCGCCCTCTGCACCTCTGTCACACCTTGGGACGCAAGTTCTGTCTTGATCTCCGCTTCCGAGACACCTTTCAAATCCGGGCACCGAATAACCCCTTTGGTCGAATTTAACTGCTTATGGGGGGTCACCCAGATCTCTCTGTCCACGAGTTTTGTTGCCCTCAACAGCTGCTCCGATTGCCTCTTTGATCTGCACTGGACGAGGAAAGTGCCATTCCGTAGCCTTTTCACTGACTGAGGGTCACCTGCTAGACCCTGAAAGCCCTTCTGAATAGCAAAAGGACTCAGAGCAGAAATAGGCTTTTCCTGCTCTATCCCTTCAACCACAAGCCAGGAAGCCCAAAAACCTGTCCTCTGTCTTGTCTCCATATCCGAGTCACTGTCGGAATCGTTGTGACTAGAAATGGGGTCCACTGCCTTCCTCTTCTTTATGGGGGGTGTGATTTTTGATAAAGCCATGATTTATGTTTAGAAATTTCGTCTCTCCCTTACCCACCCGCCATGGAGTCCAACTAAGGGGCCAGGGCCAAGAACTCATTGTCTTGACCCCTTCCAGGCTTCAGGAGAGATATACGACAAACAGAAGCCTACTGACCCTATCCCCCCTGATCATGCCCAACTCCCAGGAACAGAGAGCTGAGCACTGCAGGGGTTACCTTGGCCAGTCGGAGAACTGCCTGTCTTGACCCAGCCCCACGAAGGGGAAGCCGATTGATACACCCAGGCCAGAGTGTACCTCCTGTCTAGGAGAGGTCCGAGCCAAAGTGATGTGTTGAGGGCGTTGGCCCTCTCAATCACCAGGATCTCATCCCCCTCCGTCACAGATCGCACGCACGGCAAACGCGGCGGATCTTAAGAAGACCACAGAGAGAAAAAGAGTGTGCAAAAGAAGGCTTGAAAGGGAGACGAAGAAAGAAAAGAACCGTTAAGACAGGCAGAAGACAGAATAGGAAAAAGGTGGGTTACTATTTGTCTGGGCCCTCACTCCTAACCTTTCTGACATGGGAGACCCTACCTGGGGCATCAATTCCTACCACGTAATGCTTGGCCAGTCAGCAGCTTGGGTATACAGGCCTAGAAGCATTGACAACAACTAACCATCTAGTCGAGTATTGATGCCCCCATCAGCAAAGCCTAAAAGATCACTGGACCACGCAAGCCCTCCAAGCACGGCAAGGTTGCAACCCCCGGAGGGCATCCAGAAGGTAAAAACAGAAAATAAGATTTCAATTTTCAAGGCACAGAAGCAGGCCCTGCTTCAGTTTCTTCATACCCTTTGGGTGTGAAGAAAGTTTCTACATGTTCTGTTTGCTGTCAAACCGATGTGTTTCTTTTTTCTAAAACAGTGCAAGGAAAAGTGTCAGGCCCCCGTGGAGGCAAATCCACTACCTCCCAATCCAAAATGGATGCCCTAGGCGGTGGCAATAAATCCACCACTTCTCAGACTGCCCAGCAGTCTAATCCATCTGCTGCCAGGCAGACTACAAAAAAAAACCCAGCACACCTACCTCTAACTTTCAAGTGCTCGTGTGGGCAAGGGAGTCCAACCAAGTGTGAAGATGGAGATTAAAAGGAAAACTCCACTGTCTCAAAATCAAAACCATCTCCACCTGCAGGCAAGTCTGCCAGCAGGTCTGGAGAACGAACCAGACATGTCCATCTACAAAACAAATATGCTCCACTGGATGCAGACGACGACTCGGAGATGAACTGATTTCTCTCCCGTTTGTCCTCTGCACCATAGGTGGAATATTAATCCGTTGTAATATCCATGGTTTAAACTCTTACTTTGAGGAGCTGCACCTTTTGTGTCATACACTTAAACCTCACGTAGTAGCTCTTCAGGAAACACAAATTCAAAGCCAGAAGACCTTCAATCTTTCTGGCTTCAATATTCTTTCCAAACCTGCACCACCTTTCATGTTGGGACTAACGGCGACGTTGCCCTTCTTATCCACAAAACTTTGCTGTTTAGCCCTGTTGTTCTTGCTACCCCTCTTCAGGCAGTAGCTGCAAGAGTCACTCTCCATAAAACCGTTACAGTTTGCTAGTTATATCTTATAATCTACCACTTTCTGTCTTGGTTTGTTGTCAGGACCTTGTCAGTCTGACTGAAGAACTTCCTTGCCCTTGTATGCTGTTGGGTAACTTTAATGGCCATAATCCTCTTTGGGGTAGCGTGAATGATTCATCCAGAGGTCTGCTTCCTAAGGATGTCTTTTCAGAGTTGGATTTGTGTGGTCTGAATGATGGGACTCCAACTTACCTCCATTCTTCCACAGGTACACTTTCATGTTTAGAATTGTCAGTATGTGACCCCTCGCTAGTCCTGGACTATGAGCAGTCTGTCCATGACAATGTGCATGGAAGTGACCATTTTCCCCGTTCTGTTAAAACCCATAACTGAGAATGCCTGTTCCACAACCTTAATTATAAGAAGGCTACTTGGAATCTTTTTGCTGCAAATATTTGAAACGAACTCCAGGAAACTAGCATTCTTCAAAATCAAGACCTAGCAGAATGTCTGACTAATACTTTGATTAAGCCCGCAAAAACCTGCATTCTGCTGTTTTGCAATAAACTCCAACTGCCTAAAACACCTTGGTTAAATTATCACTGCCAACAAATCTCAAAAGTATGCAAACGGGCTCAGCATTCAGCTCCTAACACTCGAGCCCATCAAAAACTCCATGCAAAAACGAGACACACTTTTAAAATCAGTAAACCTCAGTCTTGGAGAAACTTCTGCTCCGGGCCGACATCTAAAGTGTCCAAGAAAAAAGTCTGGATCATCAAGAAAATCAAGGGGAAGAACACCAATCCCTCAAATCATCACCTGAAATTTGCCAATGCTCTGATAACTGACAAACAAGCTGTTGCCAATCCGCAGGCCTCCACCATTGCCAATCTGCTGGCCTCCACCATTCAACAGAACTCATCGTCCTCAAGTAAATCATTTTCAAAAGCTAAGAACTGGGAGAAAAATCTTCATACAATTTCACTGCAGCCAACTCTGAAGTGTACAATCTACCTTTTTCAATCACTGAACTAAAATCAGCTCTGCAAACCTGCAACGATTCTGTTCCTGGCCTGGATGATATTCATTCTCCGCTTTTGAAACATCCCCCAGAGAGCTACTCCAGACGATTCTGAAAGTCTACAACTATATCAGGACCACAGGGTGCTTTCCACCCTCCTGGTGGAAAGCCCTGATCATTCCCATTCCTAAACCTGGAAAAGACCTTACCAACCCTTCCACTATCGTCCAATAGCTCTGACCAGCTGCCTCTGAAAGCTAATGGAAAAAAGATGGTCAACTCCCATCTGATGCGGAAGCTGGAAATCGATGGCCTTTCCGCCAATGAACAGTGCAGGTTTCACAAGTACCACTTGACCGTTGACCGTTTAGTCCATCTGGAAACCACCATTCACAATGCTTCATTAATAAACAACATGTGGTTGCTATCTTTTTTGATCTGGAAAAAGCGTACGATACCACTTTGAAATCTGGAAGTCTTGTGGATCTTCATAAACTTGGTTTTTGTGGTCATCTGCCTTTATTTATTCAAAACTTTTTGGCTGATTGGCAGTTCCAAGTCCGTTTTGGCACCACACTGTTTGACATCCATGGGCGGGAGTTGGGTCTACCTCACGGAAGCGTTGTTTATCCTGCTCCTGCTCTCTTCAGAATCAAAATTAACGACAATTCAGGAAACCCCTGCAGGATCAAAATTAATGACAATTCAGAAAACCAGGGTTACAAGTCCTCTCCATTTGTTGATGACATTGCACTCTATGCAGCTGAAGGCTCATATGCCAGTGTACAACGTTGACTCCAACTTTGTGTGGATAAGATTCGCCAGTGGGCCGAGGAAAACGGGTTTACCTTTTCAAGCACCAAAACACAGTGTATCCATTCTCACAATTTTCGTTAGTTCTTTGCCGATCCTGAAATTCATCTGGACAAATAATTCTACCATTCCAGCTCTGAAAGAAGCCAAATTTCTGGGTGTTTTTTTTTTTTTAATAAAAAACTGAACTTTAAAAGTCACATCCAACACTCAAAACTGCCTGTCAAAAAGCACTGAAAATAGGAGTTGTGGCACACACGGATTGGGGCATTGATAAGAAAACTCTTCTCCATCTTTACAGGGCTCTGATCTACTCCAAACTGGACTACAGGGGTGTAGTGTATGGCTCGGCCAAACTTTCCTACCTGAGAAGTCTCAATCCCATCCACAGACCTGGTTACCCCTCAGAAATCCTATGTGTAGCTTTTGGGTCAAAAGCGTGTACAATTGCAAGGGTGACACTTTGAAAATCTGAAAAAACTGAAGATGAGGCAGGGGTCCAGGGGCTACCCAGGCCCTGGCGGGGTGCAGGGGCAGTGCCCTGCTGGGGCGAAGACAATTTTATGAAATTTTAAGAGCATTTCATGGCCTCTTCTGGCATCAAACTGGAAAATCAAAGCACAGTACTCACCTTACAACTGCAGCCTCTAATGTTCCACATGAAGGTCATTAATTGCAGACAGCTCATCCACAAAATAAGAATCATTCTTTCCTTTGATGTACACTTTACATCCGAAAAAAGTCACTTTACCACTCAAAGGGAAACTGTACAAACTATTCACGACAGTCATTGCAAATTCTGAAAAGATAGATACTGCATGTTTTTTTCTTGTGGTAATTCAACTTCACTCATGTCTCATGACATCGATTTTCTTGTGGGAATAAACACTCTTGAAGGTCTGCTGGAAACAATAGTCTTTTTACTATTAACACTGTTAACACACACACACACAACCCTATTGACATTGTTTTTTGAAAAAATACTGACGAAGGTCAGCTGAGCCCTGAGCCTTTCTTTTTGTGGCCGTTTTGGGAGAGGTACCAGGTAGAGCAGAGGGCAGATTTGTGGATGAACTTCCCTGGGGGCAATTTTCTGACTGGTGGACAAAATGTCAGTGGGTGGAGCTGAACAAGATGTTGAGCTTTTGGCAGACACATTTCTTGCTGCAGGAGCACAACCTGGAGAGCCTGAGCCTCTGTCACAAGTGTCAGTGGGTGCAGCTAAACAAGGTGGTGTTGAACTGTATGCTGGCACATTTCTTGCTGCAGGAGCACAACCTGGAGAGCCTGAGCCTCTGTCACAAGTGTCAGTGGGGGGAACTAAACAAGGTGGTGTTGAACTGTATGCTGGCACATTTCTAGCTGCAGGAGCAAAACCACACCGTATAACATGCCCAGACTTGCCCTTGTTCTTTGCCTTTCTCTGAAGACGTTCTGCAGCCTTTTGCAGCCTATACTCTTTTGCAGCTACTCTTCTTCGCTTTTTTTCAGCCAGGAATTCTATGTAGTTGCTCTTTGCCTTCACAACTGCACACTTCATGGCAGGTGACACTTTCAGCTTGGTGGAATTCAGACTTTTGGCTCTCAGAGCAGACTTGATGATGGCCACTGCTTCATAATTTTCCAGTGAGAGCACTGAACGATCTTTGGAAACTATGTCATCCATGATATTAAATGATGACTCTACAATGGGTCCAGAAAATATAGACAGTAAGCCTTTCACCAGTTTTGTGAGAGTTGGAAAACGGCTTCTGCCTCTGTCATCTTTGCTTCTGAGGGCAAAAACATGTCGCCAGAAATCCTGATCAATTCTCATTGGGTTGGTATTGGCTGCCTCCTCTGCCAAATGAGCAACCTGTCTGTCAATGGTGTATGCCCTAGCTTCCATGTCCAACAGCCCCAGTTCTGTTTCTGGAATAACATTTGGCAAGTCCTCAGCCAGACGTGAAAAATTTGAAGATGTAAGACTTTTTGTGCAGACATTGGGATCCAGACAAGTTAGTCTGATGATGTTTCTGTTGTCCAGAGGAAGATTCTTCAGAAGCATGATGATGTTTCTGTTGTCCAGAGGAAGATTCTTCAGAAGCATATCAGCTGCCTTCAGATAGCCAGCCCTGAGCTTGCTGAGAATGTCCTTCACCCAGTGATCAGACTTTTTGTCCTTCAAGGCTCGTCTGACTGCAAGGTGAGCATACTCTCCCACTGCCAGCCTACTGTCTTCAAGGTGATAGTCACTGGAATAAATGTCAAGTTTTTTAAGCTCCTTCACCGAGTCCTCTGGAATGAAATCAGCTTTAATGAAGAGACTCAAAACATCTCTGACAAGATGAAACATATCTCCATGAAGGCGGTGGCTGAGTGGAGCCTCTGTCTGGTATGTTTTCACAAATGGCTCAAACTTGGGGAGCAGCCCACGGTACAAGTTCAAGCAAATGCGGAACTTGTGGTGATAATGAAACAGCTGGGTCAGGATACGGTCTTTCCTTGATTCATTGGCTGATGACCGGGCCTGTCTGCCCATCTCCAGCTGCAACTCTTCAATCCTCGTCTTCTCTGCATCAGAAGTGCCCCTCTCTGTCATGATTTGATCAATTATTTTCCTGTGCTTGATCTGTTCTTCTTTTGTCAAGTAGGCAAAGTAAAACAGTAATAGAGCATCCATTGTTTTATGGAGCCATTGTGTCACCACCACCATGTTTAGGAATCTGCTTGGGCACGGACGCAACATGTGTAAGAAGCCTTCAGCATTTTTGGGTGATGTGACAATACCAATAAGTTCTTGAAATTCAGCAAAAATGTCTTTAGCCTTTGGAGACTTTTCTATGTCATAGTAGATGTCCCCACAAACTGCTTCCACATCACTGAACTGGCTGAACAGAGCCTTTGCAGCATTAGAAACAATGTGGGCCGTGTCCCCAGCAACATCAAGAAGCTGTCCATGCTCTGACTGCAGACGAGTTTCCACCCCACTTTTGCAACCCCGCATTGTGGCACAGTTGTCCATAAGGCAAGACATTTTATTTGTTGATGGAATATTCCTGTCCTCTAGTGCGGTTTTTAAGCCAGCAAAGATGTTTTCTGAAGTGGCCTGGTTAACTTTCAACGAGGCAAGATGGTGCACTAACACTTTTCTAGCATCGTCGTCATACTGCTGGACCATGACATTGACGATCTTGTCCCAACTGTTGTTGGTTGCTTCATCCAGATTTAGAGAAAAAGGGGCACTCCTAAGCTTTTCACTCAGCTCCTGTTTGAAAGCTGCAGCAACACCATGTGTCAGTGTGTAGGTTGCACTGGTTCTCTTTAGTTTCATTCTTTTCAATGAAGATTTGTCTTCAGCTAAACGCTTGCATAAGTCAAGCAGGTCAGGAGCAAGAGAAAAAGGGAGGCAGTGCTCTGCCAAAAAAGCCAAAAGGACTGCCTTCTGTTCAGCTTGCCTCTCCACCATGGAAGTCACCCCGAGGGATGTGGGAGCTCCACTGCTGCTAAGCAGAGTCGTACAGGAGTTTCGAATCTGAAAAAAAAAATCAACACTATAAAGAGTAAGCAGTATTCATAGGCTGCTAACATAGCACACACATGCATGCATGTGTGTGTGTGTGTGTGTGTGTGTGTGAAAATGAGAAGGAGAGCTATTCTTTTGAATGACTGTGTGTGTGTGTGTGTGTGTGTGTGTGTGAAAATGAGATACTCTTTTGAATGACTGTGTGTGTGCGTGTGCGTGTGTGTGTGTGTGAAAATGAGAGAGATTCTTTTGAATGACTGTGTGTGTGTGTGTGTGTGTGTGTGTGTGTGTGTGTGTGTGTGTGAAAATGAGAGAGAGATATATTCTTTTGAATGACTGTGTGTGTGTGTGTGTGTGTGTGTGTGAAAATGAGAGAGAGATATATTCTTTTGAATGACCCTCTGTGTGTGTGTGTGTGTGTGTGAAAACGAGAGCGAAAGAGAGAGAGAGAGAGAGAGAGAGAGAGAGAGAGAGAGAGAGAGAGAGGGGAGAGATTTCTGAAGACATCAAGTCCTTTGCTCTTTGAGAGAGAGAGAGGGAAATGAGGGAGGGGGAGAGAGAGGAGAGAGGGAAGGTAGGGAGGGAGGGAGAGAGAGAGAGAGGGAGGGGGGAGGGAGGGAGGGAGGGAGGAGAGAGAGAGAGACCTGTACAGATAGCACACACACACACCACCCCCCTCCCTTTTTTACATACACCTAAGGGGGAGTACGCTTGCAGGCAGCTTTGGAATAGACAACAGCCAGACCACACTGATGACAGCTAAAAGGATGGGAGAACAGTGAGAGGTAGGTAGAACAGCTGGGGGGAAGTTGATAAAGGAGAGGAGTAAGCGTCAAGAGGGGGGGGGGATGGAGATGAGTAAGTGTCAAGACCAACACAAAGTTTAGAATTCCAGACCAGCCGTCCCTCCTCCTCCCTCCTATGCTTCCACCACCCCTCCCCTCCATCCCTCATCTTCTTTTACTCCATTTCTATGGAGAGGGCTCAACCTCCCTTCTTCCCGGCTCCCTTGGCATAATAAGGATAGTGTGGAAGTTACACCACGATTGTGGATCGGACTGAAATGATCATTAGCTAACGTAATTATGCTTACCTTTACATTTTTTCGATGATCTGCGTGATCAGCGTGTTCTCGAAGCTTTTTGCCGTTGTTTCCATAGTTGATGGGCTGGTTGCAGATAACGCGAAAGCATTTGCCCGGAACATCGTTTTTTTTACACCAGTCATGATGCGGTCATTTATCATCAGAGCTGTCTGTCTCAGACAGCCATTCCCATCTCCACTTGTTCTTCACCCCTTTCTCAACAGTAGCGAGATTTGAATCCCCTTCTTGTAAGAACGACATGACAAAACTTTACGATGCCTAACTGGAAAACTTTTTCAACCAGCACAATGGCGCGACGTAGGATAACAAAGACCGCTGGACCTGTGTTGTCTTCACCGATAGAGAGCGCTTCCTCATTTCCGGTTGTCTGCTTCAGTGCTGCTTCGGTCATAATACCGCCGATTCAAATGTTCTTCCCCCGAAATTTTTTTTTTTTTTTTTTGAATAACAAAACTTGAAAAACGGAATTTCTGTCTGGGGCCTTGCCGAAAAAAACGGATTTCCGTCACCCAGACGGAAGAGTGGCACCCATGCAATTGTGTGTAAAATGTGTAAGCTTCTGCACGCTCACAAAGTAGCTGCGTAGGAAACAATACTGAATGCATTCAAGACATTGGAAACACCGAAAATGTATTGTTATAAAAGATGTATTTTAATGAAAGACATTAAAGTGGCTTCATTAACTTGCCAAGAGAGCCACACAGAAAAACTGAGCAGATTGTCCATCCCTCACACTGATCTGAAACGCGAAACCCAGGCCTATGTCAAAGATCTCTGTTATTGTTAACTCTCTTGACAAGCGTGCACCCGCTAGCGTCCAACCGGAAATCACACTGCCTGATGTGATCTTTGAATTTCTGAGGGAAATTACATTTTTCATCTGATCTAAGATTTTACAGAGGAAAGATCTTTAACAAAATTTCCAGTGTGTTTTTGGAGGGCAAGTTTTAAAGAGTTGTGTGAATGAGGTTTTTTTGTTTTGTTACTGTTTTAATGACTTGTGAATTAACTTAAACGCGGTGGCAGCCCTGATATGGCCCTCTGCAATCAGCTGGGCTATAAGCAACATTACCATTACCAGTACATGCACAGCGAAATGTGTACTCACCTGGGTCAGTTATGGAGAGGGTACAAACCCTGAAGTATTTCCCACAGGCAGTGCCCAGCTCAATGTTGTTGCCATTGTAGTGGTGCACACCTGTCTTGGCCAGCATGGCATAGTACTCAATTTCACTTTTCCTGCAATCCAAACACTCAATTGTTATACCCATTCATTTCTTTCTTTCTTTTTATGTTAACTCATTCTTTGCACCGACACAGCTGGCACACAAAGCAAGAGTATCGACAGATTCAATTAGTGATTTATCTGAATCGCTCTCCCTCCTCTATCTTCCTGCTGTCTATCCGAATCCATTTCAGGGGTAGATAATCCATTCTTTAGCTAACTTCCTTTAAAAAAAAAAAGGTTACTGGTTTCCTTGATGCACATTTAATTACAAATTCTATTATTATTCTATTTCTATTCTATTCAGCAGTTTATGTTTCAAACATTTGCATAGGTTATCAACTCTTCTTCCCCTATGGTGTCAAGCTGAGACACTGCAGCTTGAATGGCTACTAGAAATGAAACATAATTAAAGGCATGGCACTGTTGAGCATGTAAAGACACTTGTGAATATCTAGAGATCTTGGCGACTTTTTCTTCCTTTTGGCTCTAATGAACAATTCCCACCAAGCACATTACACCTTAGTGTTCATAATAAATAAAAGAAAATGTAGGCACAAATCACAGGATATTTCTACCTTGGAATCTTTTCATCCCATGAGCACCTGATGATTATAAGTTGTTTTCTCGGGTACATCCTTTGTAACTTCAAAGACAAAAGCAAACAGCATGAAAAGACATGCTGGCTTCATCTTTATTGCTTCAGCAACTCCGAAGCCATCATACATGCATTCAAAGCAGTCGTTCTTTGCTTCTAGTTTCTCGGAACAGGGATTCAGGGAAGAGAACAAAATTTTCAGAGTATGGTGGATGCAAAAGTTATGAATTGCATTAAAAAGTACAAACTTACTTCCAAAAAAGAAAAGAAAAAACAAACACCTTACTGGCTCACAAGTAATATGGTTGAAAAGTGAAATGGTTGTACCAGCTGTTGTGTTGCAACCACCAAGGAAACTTAACAGGTCTGCAATTGACAGCGACACAGTCTTGTCATGAATGTGATTGATAATATGCAACCTACCCTTCACAGACAATTTTTTAGGCCAGCAGACAGAATCAAGTCACAGGAGATGACAAATGTTGTGAATTCAGAGTGATAACTTTTGTGGCTTGTGAAAAGTGGCAATAGATGGCAAATGTTTTAAAGAATTGTGAAAAAAAAAACCTGTATTCAAACACAAACTTGACAGATGCATCTTTTGTGTTTCATATATCCGGCAAGTCACTAATATTACTTCAGCAAATGAAGGCTCCATTTTCCCTGGATAGCACTGTGTAACCTGTGAAAATTAAATACATTATCAAGTGAAGTGTTTTTGCAAATGGTGTGACACCATTTGCAAAAACGCCCGTGTGGTACCAAAGAAACTTAACAGTGGATATGGCTGTAACTGCTGAAAAATGACCTTGTAAATTTCAGATAACTAGACTGTCCTTAGTGACACTCTCAGCAAAACACTAATCAGTTCCTTTGCTGGCATCATCTTGCATTGGGACCAAGTATGCTTGAATCCACCCCCCCCCCCCCCCCCCCCCCCCCCAAAAGTGAGGTCAGATAAGCATGTACAGAAAGGGAGAAGGGGAGGAACAATTATTGGTTGTATTGATAAACTACAACCATTTTAAGATAATTTCAAGAAATTAAGCAACATAAAGATTATCTGGTTCTGTTCTACTCTTTCAATTGAGCCTGATGTGGCAACTCTTGTTCTGAGAAGCATTCTAAACTGATCATTCACGTTTTATCTCTTCTGATTTTACAAAGCAATTTCACTGACACTGCCAAAGATTTTTTCCACCTAAATATATGATCATGGTACCAAATTAAAAAATAAAAAAAAAACCCACTTAACTTGTCAGATTCACTAACACTGCCAAAGATTTTTTTCCACCTAAATATATGATCATGGTACCAAATTTAAGAAAAAAAAGAAAAAAAACCACTTAACTTGTCAGATATCGACAGAATCTGTGTAAGCGCCAACCCTGCATTATGCCCACTAGCACAGGAGATAAGATAATGTTGCTTATAGCCCAGCCGACTGCAAGGGGCCACATCAGGGCTGTCACCACGTTAAAATCAACTCACAAGTTATTTTAAAAAATTAAAAAAAAACACCTTTCACACATCTCTTTAAATGACATCATCTAGAAACGTACCAGAAACTTCGTTAAAAATCTTTCATCCGTAAAATCTTAAATCAGATGAAAAATGTTAATCTCTCTCAAAACCTCAAAGATCACGTCAGGCGGGACATCTCTGAACAGGATTTTCATGGACTCTGCTGTAAAATGTTTGTGTCTCACATCGTGCAAGTCCCAACACTCTAAAAGAATATGTTTTATTGTGAGTGGCACATGACATGGAATGCACCACGGCGCTTCTTTCATTCTTTAAAAGGTACGAATGGGTAAAATACGAATGGCCGGTGTGCAGCCGGCACAGAACTGTTTCTTCTCTATGACCACCAGACGTAGATGGGAGGAACTCCCTAAGGTTTGGACGGATCTGAAAGAGTTTGTTATCCGTCTGTGTGTTCCAATCCTCCTGCCAGAGGTCTCTCACATAATCGTTAATTTTGGGTTTCAGATCTGAGCAAGGGATATAAATATTGGACAATTTCTCTCTTGTGGCATTCTTGGCTAAACGATCAACCATTTCGTTACCTCCGATGCCAACATGACCAGGAACCCAAGCCAGAATAATGTTGTAACCATCCGCTTTCAACTTGCTAAAAAGCTCAAAGAAATGTAATAGTTCTGGATGCTGAAGGTTGCGGCCAACTATGGCCTCCAAAGCTGACAGCGAATCCGACAGAACCAGAAAGTCCCTCTTGGTAGATTGTGAAATTATTTTCAATGCCAGAACCAGAGCAGTAAGTTCAGCAGAATAGACAGAGGCATCTGGAGGTATATGTTTTAACAGTATCTGAGAAGGAGCACCAGGGCAATAGGCTGCACAGGCCACTCCATCCTCAGACTTGGAACCGTCAGTGAGATAAGATAAGATAATGTTGCTTATAGCCCAGCCGACCGCAAGGGGCCACATCAGGGCTGTCACCACGTTAAAATCAACTCACAAGTCATTAAAAAAAAAAAAAAAAAAAAAAAACCTTTCACACATCTCTTTAAATGACATCTTCTAGAAACGCACCAGAAACTTCATTAAAAATCTTTCTTCCGTAAAATCTTAAATCAGATGAAAAATGTTAATCTCTCTCAAAAAGTCAAGGATCACGTCAGGCGGGACATCCCTGAACAGGATCTTCATGGACTCCGCTGTAAAATGTTTGTGTCTCACATCGTGCAAGTCCCAAGAGAGAGAGATAATGTTGCTTATAGCCCAGCCGACCGCAAGGGGCCACATCAGGGCTGTCACCACGTTAAAATCAACTCACAAGTCATTAAAAAAAAAAAAAAAAAAAAAAAACCTTTCACACATCTCTTTAAATGACATCTTCTAGAAACGCACCAGAAACTTCATTAAAAATCTTTCTTCCGTAAAATCTTAAATCAGATGAAAAATGTTAATCTCTCTCAAAAAGTCAAGGATCACGTCAGGCGGGACATCCCTGAACAGGATCTTCATGGACTCCGCTGTAAAATGTTTGTGTCTCACATCGTGCAAGTCCCAACACTCTAAAAGAATATGTTTCATTGTGAGTGGCACATGACATGGAATGCACCACGGAGCTTCTTCACTCTTTAAAAGGTAGGAATGAGTAAAATACGAATGGCCGGTGTGCAGCCGGCACAGAACCGTTTCCTCTTTACGACCACCAGACGTAGATGGGAGGAACTCCTTAAGGTTTGGACGGATCCGAAAGAGTTTGTTATCCGTCTGGGTATTCCAATCCTCCTGCCAGAGGTCTCTCACATAATCGTTAATTTTGGGTTTCAGATCTGAGCAGGGGATATATATGTTGGACAATTTCTCTCTTGTGGCATTCTTGGCTAAACGATCAACCATTTCGTTACCTCCGATGCCAACATGACCAGGAACCCAAGCCAGAATAATGTTGTAACCATCCACTTTCAACTTGCTAAAAAGTTCAAAGAAATGTAAAAGTTCTGGATGCTGAAGGTTGCGGCCAGCTATGGCCTCCAAAGCTGACAGCGAATCCGACAGAACCAGAAAGTCCCTCTTGGTAGATTGTGAAATTATTTTCAATGCCAGAACCAGAGCAGTAAGTTCAGCAGAATAGACAGAGGCATCTGGAGGTATATGTTTTAACAGTATCTGAGAAGGAGCACCAGGGCAATAGGCTGCACAGGCCACTCCATCCTCAGACTTGGAACCGTCAGTGAAAATTTTCTGACAGGATGGAAATTTTGAACAGAGGTCAGCATACAATGCCTTGTATGCCTGAGAGCTGGTGGACTCTTTACGAAAAGCTGCGAGATCAAAACGAATCTCTGGTGTGAAAAGGTCCACGGAGGCTGATCCGGAAACTTGGAAAAATCAGACACAACTCCTAGGTCTAGACCTGCATTCCGCGCGTGAGGCTGCATACGAACACCAAACGGCGGAATACAGTTAGGGTTGTTTTCGAATTTGTTTTGAAACTGGGGGTCAAAGACACAGTCATAGGCAGGATTCTGTGGTTCTGAGAACAGTCTGATATAGTAATTTAGGGACATTTTCAGCCTGCGGTTGGACAGTGAGGGTTCACCTGCCTCTGCGTACAGGCTGTACACAGGGGTGGTGCGGAATGCTCCAAGACAGAGACGAAGCCCTTGATGGTGGATAGGGTCCAAGAGTTTCAGATAAGAGGGTCTTGCAGAGCCGTACACAGCACAACCATAGTCCAGTTTGGAGCGGACCAGGGCTCTGTAGAGATGCAGCAAAGTTTTCTTATCAGCACCCCAGTCAGTGTGTGCTACGACCCGCAGAATATTCAGAGCTTTCTGGCAAGAGGTTTTGAGATTTTTAATGTGGCTGAGAAAGTTGAGTTTTTGATCAAAAATAACTCCAAGGAATTTGGCTTCTTTTACAGCTGGAATGGTGGACTTGTCCAGACGAATTTCAGGATCAGCAAAAAATTGACGAAAATTGTGAAAATGGATTGACTGAGTTTTGGTACGTGAGAAGGTAAACCCGTTTTCCTCGGCCCACTGCTGGATCTTGTTGACACAAAGTTGGAGTCGACGCTGTACGCTGGGGTAAGAAGCTCCAACTGTGTACAGCGCAAAGTCGTCAACGAACAGAGAGGACTCAGAGCCCTGGCTTACCGATTTCACAATGTCGTTGATTTTAATGCTGAAAAGAGCAGGAGAAAGGATGCTCCCTTGAGGGACACCCAACTCCTGCCCATGGATGTCAGAGAGTGTGGTGCCAACACGCACCTGGAACTGTCGATCAGCCAAAAAGTTCTGTATGAACAGAGGCAGGTGACCACGGAAACCAAGTCTGTGCAAGTCCAGAAGAGTTCCTGATTTCCATGTGGTGTCATACGCTTTTTCGAGGTCGAAAAAGATAGCGACCACATGCTGTTTATTGACAAAGGCATTGCGGATGGTGGTTTCCAGACGGATTAGATGGTCGACTGTCGAGTGGTATTTCCGGAACCCGCACTGTTGACTGGCCAAAAGGCCATCGGTTTCCAGCTTCCACATCAGACGGGAGTTGACCATCTTCTCCATCAACTTACAGAGGCAGCTAGTCAGAGCTATCGGACGATAGTTGGAAGGGTTGGTAAGGTCCTTTCCAGGCTTTGGAATTGGAATGATCAGGGCTTTCCGCCAGGAGGGCGGAAAGCACCCTGTGGTCCAGATATGGTTGTATACTTTAAGAAGAGTCTGGAGACAGCTTTCTGGAAAATGTTTCAAAACCTGATAATGAATATCATCCAGACCAGGGGCAGAATCAGTGCAGGTTTGTAAAGCTGTTTTCAGTTCATTGATTGAAAAAGGGAGATTGTAGGCTTCAGAGTTGTCTGATGTGAAATTGTATAAAGATTTCTCTCTGAGTTGTTTGTTTTTTAAAAAGGCTGCAGATTTATTTGAAGATGAGGAGTTCTGTTGGATGGTGGAGGCCAACAGATTGGCAACAGCTTGTTTGTCAGTGACCACAGCATCGGCAAGTTTCAAGTGATGAATGGAGGGGTTGGTGTTTTTCCCTTTGATTTTTCTGATGATGTTCCAGACTTTTTTCTTTGAAGTTTTTGATGTCAGCCCGGAGCAGAAGTTTCTTCAAGACTGACGTTTACTGATTTTGAAAGTGTGTCTCGATTTGGCGCGGAGTTTCTGATGGGCTCGAGCGTTGGGACCTGAAGGTCGTTGGTATACCCGACGCTGAGCCCGTTTGCGAACTTTTGAAATTTGTTGGCAGTCTGAATTAAACCAGGGTGTTTTGGGCATTTGGAGTTTATTGGAAGACATTGGAATACAGGTTTTAGCACAGTTTATCACAGTATTGGTCAGAGATTCTGCTGGGTCTGGACTCTGAAGAAAATCAACTTCCTGGAATTCTTTTGAAATATTGGTTACAAAGAGATCCCAGTTGGCCTTCTTATAATTAAAATGTTGTGAGACAGAAGCGCTCTCAGTTAATACAGGTTTTAAAAGAACAGGGAAATGGTCACTTCCGTGTAGATCGTCATGGACAGACCACTCATAGTCCAGGACCAGCGAGGGGTCACAAATCGACAAATCTAAACACGAAAGTAAACCTGTGGAAGAGTGGAGGTAAGTTGGAGCTCCATCGTTCAGACAACACAAATCAAAGTCTGAAAGGACATCCTCAAGAAGCAGACCTCTGGATGACGAACTGACACTACCCCAAAGAGGATTGCGACCATTAAAGTCACCCAACAGCAAAAAAGGTCGAGGAAGTTCTCTGATCAGACTGAAAAGGTCCTGACGACAAACCGGGACAGAAGGTGGCAGATAAAGTGAACAAATTGTTATAGTTTTATGGAGAGTGACTCTCGCAGCTACAGCCTGAAGGGGGGTAATCAGAGCGACAGGACTAAACAGCAAAGTTTTATGTAAAAGAAGGGCAACACCACCTGACAGTCCCAATGTGGATGGTTGTGCAGGTTTAGAAAGAATATTAAAGCCAGAAAGAGTGAAGGTCTTCTGGCTTTGAATTTTAGTTTCCTGAAGAGCCACGATGGAAGGTTTTACAGTTTGACACAGAAGTTGCAGCTCCTCAAAATCTGAATTTAGGCCACGGATATTCCAATGGATTAGTTTACTACTATCCATGGTGCAGAGGATGAACAGGAGAGAAGTCAGGTCATCTCCTCGTCATCGTCTGCGTTCAGTGGAGCAAATTTATTGCTTAGTTTCACTAGACTGTTTGGGTCTTCAGACCTGCTGGCAGACTTGCCCACAGGTGAAGAAGGTCTGGATTTTGGAGATGGTGGAGGTTTCTTCCTCATCTCCACCATCTCCACACTTGGTTGAACTCCCTTGCCCGCACAGGCACTGCTCGAGGAAGTTCGAGGCGGGGGGCCTCGCTTTTTCATCTGCCCAGCAGCAGATGGAGTAGACTGCTGGGCAGTCTGAGGGGTGGCGGATTTTTTGCCTCCACCAGGGGCACCCACTTTGGGTTGGGAGGCGGTGGACTTGCTTCCACCAGAGCTTAACGGTCTTTCTTGCAATGTCTTGGTGAAAGTAAAATTGTCAGTCTGGCAGCAGACTGAACGGGTGGAAACTTTCTTTGTAACGGAAGCATAAGAAGACACTGTTGACGTCTGACTGCCAACAACCTGTTTGCGGGCCTCAAAAAACGAAATTTTCTTTTCAGTCTTCACTCTTTGGATGGTGGACTCCTGAATCCAAACAGGGCAGTTGCGTGAAGAGGAGGGGTGGTCGCCACCGCAGTTCGCACAATGAGCCGGGTCTTTACACGGCCCATCATGGGTTGCCTTGCAACAAACACCACACACCTCCTGCCCAGAACAGCGGTCTCTGACATGTCCAAACTTCTGGCATTTGAAACACCTCAACGGGGATGGGACATACAGTTGGACACGTACATTTAAGTATCCGACTTTAATGACCGGAGGCAGCACAGGGTTGCAGAATGTCAGAAAGAGGGTGTTGGTGGGCACTCTTTCTGCACCTTTTTTGACTGTCACCCTATGTACCTCTGTCACACCTTGGGACGCAAGTTCTGTCTTGATCTCCGCTTCCGAGACACCTTTCAAATCCGGGCACCGAATAACCCCTTTGGTCGAATTTAACTGCTTATGGGGGGTCACCCGGATCTCTCTGTCCACAAGTTTTGTTGCCCTCAGCAGCTGCTCCGATTGCCTCTTTGATCTGCACTGGACGAGGAAAGTGCCATTCCATAGCCTTTTCACTGACTGAGGGCCACCTGCTAGACCCTGAAAGCCCTTCTGAATAGCAAAAGGACTCAGAGCAGAAATAGGCTTTTCCTGCTCTGTCCCTTCAACCACAAGCCAGGAAGCCCAAAAACCTGTCCTCTGTCTCGTCTCCATATCCGAGTCACTGTCGGAATCGTTATGACCAGAAATGGGGTCCACTGCCTTCCTCTTTTTTATGGGGGGTGTGATTTTGGATAAAGCCATGATTTATGTTTAGAAATTTCGTCTCTCCCTTACCCACCCACCATGGAGTCCAACTAAGGGGCCAGGGCCAAGAACTCATTGTCTTGACCCCTTCCAGGTTTCAGGAGAGATATACGACAAACAGAAGCCTACTGACCCTATCCCCCCTGATCATGCCCAACTCCCGGGAACAGAGAGCTGAGCACTGCAGGGGTTACCTTGGCCAGTCGGAGAACTGCCTGTCTTGACCCAGCCCCACGAAGGGGAAGCCGATTGATACACCCAGGCCAGAGTGTACCTCCTGTCTAGGAGAGGTCCGAGCCAAAGTGATGTGTTGAGGGCGTTGGCCCTCTCAATCACCAGGATCTCATCCCCCTCCGTCACAGGTCGCACCGCACGGCGAACGCGGCGGATCTTAAGAAGACCACAGAGAGAAAAAGAGTGTGCAAAAGAAGGCTTGAAAGGGAGACGAAGAAAGAAAAGAACCGTTAAGAAAGGCAGAAGACAGAATAGGAAAAAGGTGGGTTACTATTTGTCTGGGCCCTCACTCCTAACCTTTCTGACATGGGAGACCCTACCAGGGGCATCAATTCCTACCACGTAATGCTTGGCCAGTCAGCAGCTTGGCTATACAGGCCTAGAAGCATTGACAACAACTAACCATCTAGTCGAGTATTGATGCCCTCGTCAGCAAAGCCTAAAAGATCACTGGACCACGCAAGCCCTCCGACCACGGCAAGGTTGCAACCCCCGGAGGGCACTAGCACAGAATGACCCTGACATTGCATTTGCTTCCAGTTCCAGTAAGCATAATTTATGAGAAAATTTTTTTCTTCCACTTTGTTTACTCAATTACTGTTCTAGTGAATGGCAGCACCATCAAAATCAATTCCATACATAGTTAATATAACAACAAAACAAAAACAGAGAATGACAGTAAAGCAGTTAATTTCAAAGATGATTAAAACCATCTTCAAATTGCATCTTTCTTTTTTTTTAACACCTTTGACCAAATGGAATGCATGTCCTGCTGTGAAACTGTAAAACACATCCAAAATATAGTTTAAAGTTAAGCAAAACATAATTCATTTATCAAACTAAAAAAATCCATCAAAATTGTGTTTATATCTTTCTTGCATATTAATTAGGGTCTACACTGAAAAACAATGCTAATTTGAAAACAATACCCCCCAAAACAAAACAATGATATATGATGAAAATTATGATGCAGTGTATTTCCACATTTTTCTTACTTCCTAACTGGGTGTTTGAAGCCTGAGCATTTACCTGAGAGGAGGGGTGTTGTTGGCGATGATGACCAGCTTCGCTTTTCCTTGTCTCAGGGTCTTCAGAGTCTGCTTGTACCCCAGGAAGTACTTGCCAGATTTCATCACCAGTGCCAATCTGGCATTGATGTTTTCTGCGGCCTTTTTCTGCCAACATAACACATCACTGATAAGATAAGATAAGATAATGTTGCTTATAGCCCAGCCGACCGCAAGGGGCCACATCAGGGCTGTCACCACGTTAAAATCAACTTGAAAAAAAAAAAAAAAAAAACCACCTTTCACACATCTCTTTAAATGACATCGTCTAGAAACGCACCAGAAACTTCGTTAAAAATCTTTCATCCGTAAAATCTTAAATCAGATGAAAAATGTCAATCTCTCTCAAAAACTCAAAGATCACGTCAGGCGGGACATCTCTGAACAGGATTTTCATGGACTCTGCTGTAAAATGTTTGTGTCTCACATCGTGCAAGTCCCAACACTCTAAAAGATAAGATAAGATAATGTTGCTTATAGCCCAGCCGACCGCAAGGGGCCACATCAGGGCTGTCACCACGCTAAAATCAACCCACAAGTCATCAAAAAAAAAAAAAAAAAAAAAAAAACCTTTCACACATCTCTTTAAATGACATCGTCTAGAAACGCACCAGAAACTTCGTTAAAAATCTTTCATCCGTAAAATCTTAAATCAGATGAAAAATGTTAATCTCTCTCAAAAACTCAAAGATCACGTCAGGCGGAACATCCCTGAACAGGATTTTCATGGACTCTGCTGTAAAATGTTTGTGTCTCACATCGTGCAAGTACACTCTAAAAGAATGTTTCATTGTGAGTGGCACATGACATGGAATGCACCACGGCGCTTCTTCATTCTTTAAAAGGTACGAATGGGTAAAATACGAATGGCCAGTGTGCAGCCGGCACAGAACTGTTTCTTCTTTATGACCACCAGACGTAGATGGGAGGAACTCATTAAGGTTTGGACGGATCTGAAAGAGTTTGTTATCCGTCTGTGTGTTCCAATCCTCCTGCCAGAGGTCTCTCACATAATCGTTAATTTTGGGTTTCAGATCTGAGCAAGGGATATAAATATTGGACAATTTCTCTCTTGTGGCATTCTTGGCTAAACGATCAACCATTTCGTTACCTCCGATGCCAACATAACCAGGAACCCAAGCGAGAATAATGTTGTAACCATCCGCTTTCAACTTGCTAAAAAGTTCAAAGAAATGTAAAAGTTCTGGATGCTGAAGGTTGCGGCCAGCTATGGCCTCCAAAGCTGACAGCGAATCCGACAGAACCAGAAAGTCCCTCTTGGTAGATTGTGAAATTATTTTCAATGCCAGAACCAGAGCAGTAAGTTCAGCAGAATAGACAGAGGCATCTGGAGGTATATGTTTTAACAGTATCTGAGAAGGAGCACCAGGGCAATAGGCTGCACAGGCCACTCCATCCTCAGACTTGGAACTGTCAGTGAAAATTTTCTGACAGGATGGAAATTTTGAACAGAGGTCAGCATACAATGCCTTGTATGCCTGAGAGCTGGTGGACTCTTTACGAAAAGCTGCGAGATCAAAACGAATCTCTGGTGTGAAAAAGGTCCATGGAGGCTGATCCGGAAACTTGGAAAAATCAGACAACTCCTAGGTCTAGACCTGCATTCCGCGCGTGAGGCCGCATACGAACACCAAACGGCGGTGTCACCGATCGGCGGTACTAAACTAGTACGTCCACGTGTTTAAGAGTAGTGGTGGTTCAAGGTAGAGAGCGTGTGCGCGTATGCGTGTGAGCATGCATGTATGCGTGCATGTATGTGTGCTTGTGTGTGCGTGTGTGTGTGTGTGTGTGTGTGTGTGTGTGTGTGCGCGTGTGCGGGGTAAGACTGGGGTTTAGTTAGCTGGGGTTTGGCCAAGTTCCTCAGGGTTAGGTAGTAAGGTTAGGCTAGGTAGGGGACAGGTGAAGTAGGACATACAGTATTTTTGCCTTCCAGTCTTCATTTATTGAGGGAGTGGTAGGAGGATGTTGGTTTCGTTCCCGATTGTTACCCTTTTATTACTTTGGTTCTATACCAGAGAAGGCGGGGCAGGATATTGGCTGTTGTTGTTGTCAAGTCTGTGAGTTGTTGTGGTAAATTGTCGTGTTGTTGCACGAGCAACAACTAGTCCGTTGGTTAGGCATGTCAGCTCTGCGGAGGGATACACTTCTCTGACCAATCGTTGTTTTGTGTGGTGAGTAAAGTTCGCTTGATTCCGACCAGGGCGGAATGCGTTGGGGTAGCTTCACTTCGGTCCCTGGTGTTCGTCGGAGTGGACGTACGCCTTGTAGGTGCGGCGGCAGCGCCGGTAGTTTTTGAAGAGTGACTTCGAGTCATAGTTAGGGCCAGGTCCTCGTCGGGTTTGGGTGCCCTTGGCCTGTGCTGAGTCGGTGTCGTCCTTGTGGCAGCCACTGTCAGCCAGTTGCAGAACTGGTGTGGTTGATCGTCTGTATGTCCAGGTTGGTGATCTGTTAGGTTCGTTGTGTTGTAGTTCGTCGTGTTGTCTTGTATTATGGCGAGTTGTACTGTAGTTGTCTCATGTTGGGATTAGTTGTATGGTGTTCGTTGCGTATACTGGTTGTCTAGTATGATGTTGTCTTGGTTCCGTGATTGAAATTTGTAGTCAGCCGGTTCGTGTTACCTCTTTCCTGTATATTTTTGTAAGTAATGTACATAGTGGTTCCTGAGTTCGATTTCCTCAGGACAGTTTGGCTAGACAATATGGGTTCAATATAATGACCGTTGATGGACGGTGATGTAGATATTGGTTGTGGTTAGTTCGTGTTAATGTCAGTGGGTTTAATAAGAGGGTAGTACGAGGTTGCATTTGGTGAGGGTCATAATGTGAGTCAGGTGCGGATGTGTCTGCGTGAATCATAAAGGGATTGTGCTCAATTTCAGTCATAAGTAGTAATAGTTCGTTGAAATTGATTTACGATTTCGTAGTTGACCTGCACAGCATTGGAATCGGTTAACTGTGCAGTAGGGCCAAGGCGGATTTGTGGTCGAGTGGTTTATACTGGAGTACGGTCGTGACTATTCAACTTATATTGGTGTCTTCTCACTTTCATTACGAGTCAGGGTTCTCGACGCGGGTGTCGTGCGCGTGCGGACTGTATCTGTGACGTTCGCATTTGGTACAGGATAGCGAGTCCATAGGGTAGAAGTTTTTGTAATACAAGTGACAGTCGTCACACATGCAGGGATGTATGTGTTTGTGACAGAACGGGGTTGGAGAAAGATGTCTTAGGTGGTGGGGAGACAGTCCCATTATGAATTTTAGTAGTCGGAAAGAAGGGACAGGTAAAGTTTAAGGCGAGTAGCTTAGCAGTCGATAGGATAAAAACGGATGATGTGCAGCATGTAATATTGTATGAAGTGTGGTTGTGTTGGCATAACAAGGATTAACTACTGGGTTATCTGACAAGAGATGACATGAGAGTGAGGTGCTGGATGGAAATTTTGGCGAACAAATCATGTTGTTTTTGATATATGGTTATAATTGACAGTGCAAAGAGGGGTAATAATGTGAAGGATTGTGGCTGCGAGCCGATTCTCTTGTGTGAACATGCTGGAACTGTGAACCGCTAAGAATTGATAAGTTTTTTTTTGTTTGTTTTTCCCTCTGAGAGATGTGTATTACTACTGGTTATTGTGTGGAGACATTTCCTTGTGAAAATGGCCATTTCCTAGATTATTTAGTATGTCCTAAGGGGGCCCATGGAGTCCGTGTTGGATCGCTTAGATTGGTTTATTTCTCCGAGAATTGGGTGTGATTCATAATTTCATATGTAATAGCGTGGATGGGCTCAGGGAGAATATTGTTTTACCGCTGTTGTAAGGGTTGGCAGGAAATGGGTCTGATAACCCCCAAGTGAGTAATGGGTTGGGGGATGTGTTCGAAATTCAAGGGGTCACTCTCATGCCCGAGTGGGAAGTAGGCAAGGGAGATGGAGAGTTAAAGCTTTACCAAGTAGCCTATGTGCCTTGATGACTCGGGTAGTAGCAACATTACAGTAGGAGCCTACAGTTGTGTCAGCAGGTATCCTGTTCCGTCCTGAGGCTGGGGCCAGATCACCGCAGTCTACTGCCGCGTGCCGGCAGGTGAGCAGCGCTTTCCAGTACCTGTTGTTTTCCCGGGAGAGGGAGACCACCCAGGCCGTCTGCCTTCTGAGGGGCAGCTCTCCTCCGGCTACCGGTGCTCTTCCGGGAGCTCTCCGGCACTGGTTCCTCGTCCCTGTTCAGACGTCCCGTGAGAGGGCGCTGCACCAGGCCTTTTTTCACCCTTGGTGTCCCGCGGGCCTTCAGAGGAGGAAGCGTCCTACGAGCCCCGGACCCGTCAAGAGGGCGTCGGGTGTGTGTGCGTTGGGTGTCGTGCCCATCGCGGGGAGGAGTCAGACTGCGGGAGGCCACGGTCAGCGCCGGGGTGCAGAGTCTTCGGGGAGGGTGTCGGCCCGCGGAGGAGCCACGGACAGCGCCGGGGTGCGGAGTCTTCCGGGGAGGTGTCAGCCTGTGAGGGTCCACGTACAGCGCCGAGGACTGGAGCTTTCCGGGCCGGGATGGGTTGTCCCATGTTTGTTGTAGAAGGGGTGTAGCGTTAGGCAGTAGGGTTAGGGGTGTTAGCTACTGCCTCCTTTTAGGACGTAGTGGCCGGCACAGTGTAGGGTACTTGTCGTTGCCTCCCTTAGGGACGCAGCGACCAGTTTGGTAGTGCTCCCGGGTTAAAAGAGAAGGGTGAGTCCTGGGGAGAGGTGTGGGTGGTAGCAGTCGTTAAGAGATTAGAGTCCCTTTTGTAAATCCTTATCCCTAGTAGTTAGTCACCACGTGTGCGGGCTATCGCTGTGTCCCCAGGTCACAGTGATATACTGTAACTGGTGTTTTAGGTTAGGTCCAGGTCATTATAGTAGAGTAGGGTGAGTCAGCGGGAATTAGGATACTTGTGTGCAGTTGTGGATGTGCGTGAGTGGTGGCGCCATGGAGTGTGTGTGAAATAAAGAAGCGTGCGTGATTGTAAAACTGTGTTAGTGTGTTGTGTTGTCTGACCTAGTGTGTGATAGGCGTGGGTAAGGGTGGTAGGGCCGTCCGGCTTAGCGACCGTGACAGGCGGAATACAGTTAGGGTTGTTTTCGAATTTGTTTTGAAACTGGGGGTCAAAGACACAGTCATAGGCAGGATTCTGCGGTTCTGAGAACAGTCTGATATAGTAATTTAGAGACATTTTCAGCCTGCGGTTGGACAGTGAGGGTTCACCTGCCTCTGCGTACAGGCTGTACACAGGGGTGGTGCGGAATGCTCCAAGACAGAGACGAAGCCCTTGATGGTGGATAGGGTCCAAGAGTTTCAGATAAGAGGGTCTTGCAGAGCCGTACACAGCACAACCATAGTCCAGTTTGGAGCGGACCAGGGCTCTGTAGAGATGCAGCAAAGTTTTCTTATCAGCGCCCCAGTCAGTGTGCGCTACGACCCGCAGAATATTCAGAGCTTTCTGGCAAGAGGTTTTGAGATTTTTAATGTGGCTGAGAAAGTTGAGTTTTTGATCAAAAATAACTCCTAGGAATTTGGCTTCTTTTACAGCTGGAATGGTGGACTTGTCCAGACGAATTTCAGGAGATAAGATAAGATAATGTTGCTTATAGCCCAGCCGACCGCAAGGGGCCACATCAGGGCTGTCACCACATTAAAATCAACTCACAAGTCAAAAAAAAAAAAAAAAAAAAAAAAAAAAAAAAAAAAAAAAAACCTTTCACACATCTCTTTAAATGACATCTTCTAGAAACGCACGAATTTCAGGATCAACAAAAAATTGACGAAAATTGTGAAAATGGATTGACTGAGTTTTGGTACGTGAGAAGGTAAACCCGTTTTCCTCGGCCCACTGCTGGATCTTGTTGACACAAAGTTGGAGTCGACGCTGTACGCTGGCGTAAGAAGCTCCAACTGCGTACAGCGCAAAATCGTCAACAAACAGAGAGGACTCAGAGCCCTGGCTTACCGATTTTACAATGTCGTTAATTTTAATGCTGAAAAGGGCAGGAGAAAGGATGCTCCCCTGAGGTACACCCAACTCCTGCCCATGGATGTCAGAGAGTGCGGTGCCAACACGCACCTGGAACTGTCGATCAGCCAAAAAGTTCTGTATAAACAGAGGCAGGTGACCACGGAAACCAAGTCTGTGCAAGTCCAGAAGAATTCCTGATTTCCATGTGGTGTCATACACTTTTTCGAGGTCGAAAAGGATAGCGACCACATGCTGTTTATTGACAAAGGCATTGCGGATGGTGGTTTCCAGACGGATTAGATGGTCGACTGTCGAGTGGTATTTCCGGAAACCGCACTGTTGACTGGCCAAAAGGCCATCGGTTTCCAGCTTCCACATCAGACGGGAGTTGACCATCTTTTCCATCAACTTACAGAGGCAGCTAGTCAGAGCTATTGGACGATAAGATAAGATAAGATAATGTTGCTTATAGCCCAGCCGACCGCAAGGGGCCACATCAGGGCTGTCACCACGTTAAAATCAACTCACAAGTGAGCTATTGGACGATAGTTGGAAGGGTTGGTAAGGTCCTTTCCAGGCTTTGGAATTGGAATGATCAGGGCTTTCCGCCAGGAGGGCGGAAAGTACCCTGTGGTCCAGATATGGTTGTATACTTTTAGAAGAGTCTGGAGACAGCTTTCTGGAAAATGCTTCAAAACCTGATAATGAATATCATCCAGACCAGGGGCAGAATCAGTGCAGGTTTGTAAAGCTGTTTTCAGTTCATTGATTGAAAAAGGGAGATTGTAGGCTTCAGAGTTGTCCGATGTGAAATTGTATAAAGATTTCTCTCTGAGTTGTTTGTTTTTTAAAAAGGCTGCAGATTTATTTGAAGATGAGGAGTTCTGTTGGATGGTGGAGGCCAACAGATTGGCAACAGCTTCTTTGTCAGTGATCAGAGCATCGGCAAGTTTCAAGTGATGAATGGAGGGGTTGGTGTTTTTCCCTTTGATTTTTCTGATGATGTTCCAGACTTTTTTCTTTGAAGTTTTTGACGTCAGCCCGGAGCAAAAGTTTCTCCAAGACCGACGTTTACTGATTTTGAAAGTGTGTCTCGATTTGGCGCGGAGTTTCTGATGGGCTCGAGCGTTGGGACCTGAAGGTCGTTGGTATACCCGACGCTGAGCCCGTTTGCGAACTTTTGAAATTTGTTGGCAGTCAGAATTAAACCAGGGTGTTTTGGGCATTTGGAGTTTATTGGAAGACATTGGAATACAGGTTTTAGCACACTTTATCACAGTGTTAGTCAGAGATTCAGCTGGGTCTGGACTCTGAAGAAAATCAGTGTCCTGGAATTCTTTCAAAATATTGGTGGCAAAAAGATTCCAGTTGGCCTTCTTATAATTAAGATGTTGTGAGACAGAGATGTTTTCAGTTAATAAGGGTTTTAAAAGAACAGGGAAATGGTCACTTCCGTGCAGATCGTCATGGACAGACCACTCATAGTCCAGGACCAGCGAGGGGTCACAAATCGACAAATCTAAACACGAAAGTGAACCTGTGGAAGAGTGGAGGTAAGTTGGAGCTCCATCGTTCAGACAACACAAATCAAAGTCTGAAAGGACATCCTCAAGAAGCAGACCTCTGGATGACGAACTGACACTACCCCAAAGAGGATTGTGACCATTAAAGTCACCCAACAGCAAAAAAGGTCGAGGAAGTTCTCCGATCAGACTGACAAGGTCCTGACGACAAACTGGGACAGAAGGTGGCAGATACAGTGAGCAGATTGTAACAGTCTTGTGGAGAGTGACTCTCGCAGCTACAGCCTGAAGGGAGGTAGTCAGAGCGACAGGACTAAACAGCAAAGTTTTGTGTAAAAGAAGGGCAACACCACCTGACAGTCCCAATGTGGATGGTTGTGCAGGTTTAGAAAGAATATTAAAGCCAGAAAGAGTGAAGGTCTTCTGGCTTTGAATTTTAGTTTCCTGAAGAGCTACGACGGAAGGTTTTACAGTTTGACACAGAAGTTGCAGCTCCTCAAAATTTGAATTTAGGCCACGGATATTCCAATGGATTAGTTTACTACTATCCATGGTGCAGAGGATGAACAGGAGAGAAGTCAGGTCATCTCCTCGTCATCGTCTGCGTTCAGTGGAGCAAATTTATTGCTTAGTTTCACTGGACTGTTTGGGTCTTCAGACCTGCTGGCAGACTTGCCCACAGGTGAAGAAGGTCTGGATTTTGGAGATGGTGGAGGTTTCTTCCTCATCTCCACCATCTCCACACTTGGTTGAACTCCCTTGCCCGCACGGGCACTGCTCGAGGAAGTTTGAGGCGGGAGGGTTGGCTTTTTCATCTGCCCAGCAGCAGATGGAGTAGACTGCTGGGCAGTCTGAGGGGTGGCGGATTTTTTGCCTCCACCAGGGGCACCTACTTTGGGTTGGGAGGCGGTGGACTTGCTTCCACCAGAGCTTAACGGTCTTTCCTGCAATGTCTTGGTGAAAGTAAAATTGTCAGTCTGGCAGCAGACTGAACGGGTGGAAACTTTCTTTATAACGAAGCATAAGAAGACACTGTTGACGTCTGACTGCCAACAACCTGTTTGCGGGCCTCAAAAAACGAAATTTTCTTTTCGGTCTTCACTCTTTGGATGGTGGACTCCTGAACCCAAACAGGGCAGTTGCGTGAAGAGGAGGGGTGGTCGCCACCGCAGTTCGCACAATGAGCCGGGTCTTTACACGGCCCATCATGGGTTGCCTTGCAACAAACACCACACACCTCCTGCCCAGAACAGCGGTCTCTGACATGTCCAAACTTCTGGCATTTGAAACACCTCAACGGGGATGGGACATACAGTTGGACACGTACATTTAAGTACCCGACTTTAATGACCGGAGGCAGCACAGGGTTGCAGAATGTCAGAAAGAGGGTGTTGGTGGGCACTCTTTCTGCACCTTTTTTGACTGTCACCCTATGCACCTCTGTCACACCTTGGGACGCAAGTTCTGTCTTGATCTCCGCTTGCGAGACACCTTTCAAATCCGGGCACCGAATAACCCCTTTGGTCGAATTTAACTGCTTATGGGGGGTCACCCGGATCTCTCTGTCCACGAGTTTTGTTGCCCTCAGCAGCTGCTCCGATTGCCTCTTTGATCTGCACTGGACGAGGAAAGTGCCATTCCGTAGCCTTTTCACTGACTGAGGGTCACCTGCTAGACCCTGAAAGCCCTTCTGAATAGCAAAAGGACTCAGAGCAGAAATAGGCTTTTCCTGCTCTGTCCCTTCAACCACAAGCCAGGAAGCCCAAAAACCTGTCCTCTGTCTCGTCTCCATATCCGAGTCACTGTCGGAATCGTTATGACTAGAAACGGGGTCCACTGCCTTCCTCTTCTTTATGGGGGGTGTGATTTTGGATAAAGCCATGATTTATGTTTAGAAATTTCATCTCTCCCTTACCCACCCACCATGGAGTCCAACTAAGGGGCCAGGGCCAAGAACTCATTGTCTTGACCCCTTCCAGGTTTCAGGAGAGATATACGACAAACAGAAGCCTACTGACCCTATCCCCCCTGATCATGCCCAACTCCCGGGAACAGAGAGCTGAGCACTGCAGGGGTTACCTTGGCCAGTCGGAGAACTGCCTGTCTTGACCCAGCCCCACGAAGGGGAAGCCGATTGATACACCCGGGCCAGAGTGTACCTCCTGTCTAGGAGAGGTCCGAGCCAAAGTGATGTGTTGAGGGCGTTGGCCCTCTCAATCACCAGGATCTCATCCCCCTCCGTCACAGGTCGCACCGCACGGCGAACGCGGCGGATCTTAAGAAGACCACAGAGAGAAAAAGAGTGTGCAAAAGAAGGCTTGAAAGGGAGACGAAGAAAGAAAAGAACCGTTAAGAAAGGCAGAAGGCAGAATAGGAAAAAGGTGGGTTACTATTTGTCTGGGCCCTCACTCCTAACCTTTCTGACATGGGAGACCCTACCAGGGGCATCAATTCCTACCACGTAATGCTTGGCCAGTCAGCAGCTTGGCTATACAGGCCTAGAAGCATTGACAACAACTAACCATCTAGTCGAGTACTGATGCCCCCGTCAGCAAAGCCTAAAAGATCACTGGACCACGCAAGCCCTCCGACCACGGCAAGGTTGCAACCCCCGGAGGGACATCACTGATAAGATTTTATCAGTCATATATTAATTAACCCGTTCGCTGCTTGAAGCTGCTTGAAAATGTTACAAACAAAGGCTTTC
The DNA here is from genome assembly GCA_033310375.1 of Conus canariensis. Lineage (NCBI taxonomy): Eukaryota > Metazoa > Mollusca > Gastropoda > Neogastropoda > Conidae > Conus > Conus canariensis. The sequence goes on along the minus strand of CM065726.1, from coordinate 70,981,796 downwards.
CCAGTGCCAGGGAAATCTAATGATTTGGGGGTAATAATTAACAAAAAATTCTAGCTCAGAAACTACAAAAGATATAACAATGAAATATACATGATTTTTGAAGGAAATTGAATGAAGATTTTGAATCTGGGCTTCTTTTGTTTTAATTTTGATAATAAAAAAGTATTTAGACAATTAGATTTGGATAGATTTTTTTGCACGATCAAAAGCATATGTATTTACCACTACATCTTCACATCCAAACAAGAACACAAAGCAAAAAAGTTGAAAATAAAGTTTGTATTGTCACACTACACCTGTAAATGAAAGTAAAACAGTTTAGAAGTCTATCAAGACGCTCACACTCTATGCAGACAGGTCAGTCCACGACCACGCCCCCCTCTCCCCACCACGCCCCCTTGCTGGACTTCAACCCTCTCTTTCACTGCTCCTCTTCCCCTACCTTTCCCTCTGCCCTGTGCCGCGCCGCGAGCAGGCCGCGCTCCCCTCTCACGCTGACTACCACGTCACTGACCACTGGCACGCAGTGCAGAGTACACACTAGGCGAGCTCGTTCGACGCTGGCAAACCAGTCAGCTGAACACACATTGAGGTCACACAGCCCGACACAATAACTGACGAATACGGTTGGCAATTCCATCACTATCATCATCTCACCTTCATGCTCGAGTGAGTCGTTGAATAAAAGATTATTGTCTTTGTCAAAAATCATTAGCAGAGCCTGCTCAGCTGTGTAAATACGTTGATTTGGTCGCTGCGCTTGTCGAAGGTTGCGCCGCCATCTTTGCAAGCGAGACGAAGTGCTGGCTGGTCATCCAGTCAGTGATGAGAATAAATGGGCTTTCCCCTCACGTGTGGTCATTTACATATCATTTTAATACTACAGACATATAAGGCTTACTACGCACACTCTAAGTCCGTTGATAGAAATAGATAGTAACGAATGAAAATTCAAGAAAAATGCATGACGTCAGTGGACGGCCCATAGGCACTGGGAAAGCATTTTTAATGCGGCGTCAGCTGACGGCTTAAAGGCACTCTACGGGTTAAAAGCAGGACAAAAAAAAAAAAATTTCATTTACATCTTTTAACCCTCGCTGTACTCTCTCTGGGTCAAAATTGATGCAGATATTCATTTCAAAATTTGAAACTAAGTAACTTATGAGTTACATCAATAAAATTTTTTGGACTTTATTCATGAAACCCCCCCCACAATCTCACAAACTATCATGTGCTGTTGTAAAATGGAAAGTTTTAATTAAGTAAAAACATTGAATTTAAAAGGGGCATACTGACGGGCAAAACTGCCCCATGCTCTTAAAGAAGGAAGGGCTGCCTAACTGGTGGATGGTGGTGCAGATAACAGCCCTATGAGCCCTCATGGAGGAGGCTGCAAGAGAGAAAGGCGAGGTAGTTTGCTAACTCAAAGCAAAAGTGGGGCGACACCACATGGGAGGAGCACCAAGAAAGCCAGCTGTTCCAATGGACACTGTATACCCCCTGTGTGCCCGGGCTTGCAAGCTTGCTCCACAAGGCCAATTACTGGGGGAGAAGCGCCTTGTGAAGACAGCGTGTCCCGCACAGTAGCTAGCCATGAAGGTTTAGCATGTCTGGATTCATTGCCGTGTGGAATGCCTAGATGGCTGGAGCAGGGACCTTGTTGGCAGGGCGAGCTTAATCGGAGGCTCATGTAGCAAATCGGGAAACCATGCTTAAGCGGGCCAGCAGGGGGCCACGAGGATCAGCATGGCCAAATCTTCCCTCGCTTACCGTAGAACTTTTCCCAAGATGGGAAATCAAATGGACGGAAGGCATAGCCTGTCAGGATGGATAGAGCCTCCACCGCCACAGCCTCCAGATCTGGAACTGGAGACACATATAGCTGGAGGTGGCAGCTGAACCTGGTGGGAAACAGGTCTACTTGTGGTTTGAACCACGCAGCCCAGACTGGTTCCAGGACCGAACAGACCAGAGTCCATTCTGAGGGAAGGATCATGTGTGACCTGCTGGGGGAATCTGTGAGAATGTTCATCTTGCCTGGAACGTGCTTGGCTAAGATCTCGATGGACTGATCCTCGCACCAGAGAAGAAGTTGTTTCGCCCTCAAGTTGACATAACAAGCCACGGTTGTGTTGTCCAAGTTGAGGAGAACGTGTTTCCCTGTCAGAAAGGGAAGAAACTCCCTGAGGGCTTGAAAAACAGCCTCCAGCTCCAGCAGGTTGATCTGCCAAGAACTCATCTCCTTTGACCATAGCCCGGTCGATGTCAAACAGCCCACGTGAGCACCCCCACCCCAAGTTGGACGCGTCCGTGAACAGGTACTCCTAAGGAGGGGGAGGCACGATGGGGACTCCCTGGGATAGTCAGGACTGGACGTGCCACTGGGTCACCGAGGTTTGGAACCAATGGCTGAGAGGAACCAGAAGGTCCCAAGACTGTGATGCAGGGTTCATACCAATTAGAACAAAATTCCATACTTTTTCCATACCTTTTCAAGACCTCAGCAATATTTTTCCAGGACCACAATCCAGGACTAAACCCACCCCCCAATCTCACCTCCCACTCACCCGGCACCCCTCAACCTTCATATTATATATGCAGGCTTCACACACACACACACACACACACACACACACACACACACACACACACACACACACACATTATATACACACACACTCGCATGCACACAAATGCAAGTGAACACAACAGAATGAACAATTCACTTACCAATCAATGAATCATGGTCACACTGCCAGCACTTGAATCACACTATCATTCAGTCACAGTTCCTTTACCATTAGATGTAATTTTAAAATTTACACAATTCCACTCACACCTGAAAATGTATCTTGATCCCAGTTTTACTTTTTGATTTCTTCCACTTTCTCATTGATCAGACTTGAGCAGGTCTTTCACACAAATTTCCAGTTTCCTCTTCTTTGCTCACACTGCCAGCACTTGAATCACACTATCATTTAACAGTCACAGTTCCTTTACCATGCAAAGAGTAGCCATTTAGACGTAATGTAAAATTTACACAATCCCATTCACACCTGAAAATGTACCTTGACCCCAGTTTTACTTTTTGATTTCTTCCACTTTCTCATTTATCTGGGCCTCAAGAACAGAAACTTCAGCTGTCTTGTCCTTAGCAGATCTACGGAGAGCATTTGACTTTGCTATGAAGGTGAAGTTTTGTGTTCTTTCTGCTTTCTCAGCAAACTCATCAGCAGACTTAAGCAGGTCTTTGACACAAATTTCCAGTTTTCTCTTCTTTGCTTTCACCTCTTCAAGTTCATCAAGCATTGCCTTTCTCTTCCCTGCAGCCTCTTTTTTCTCCTGTTCTTCTCTCTGTTCTGCCAAATACGAATTGTACCTTGATTTAGCACTGGCTGCATAAGCAAGAAGTTTTTTGGTGATTGTCACTTCGCTTGCACCCCCAACACTGGACAAATGATCAGCAATTATTCTTAGAGCTGTGACAGTCCTCTGTTTCATGTTGTCAGCTGCAACCTCCTTGTTAACAGAGAAGCCTCTCTCAACTGATGCCTGACCATGGGACAAAACCAGCACTTTTCTGACAACATTCCAAAGATTCTTCCACTCCTTGCGAGCTGACAGGGCAGAGAAGAAGAATGTATCAAGTCTGTCTCTATCTCTGTCAAATGACAGAACATGTTCATTTCCTGCCATCTCAGAAGCAAAGTCTCCATAGTTGCTGAGGATACTGTCGCAGTCGTTTTTCTGTATGCTTCCTCTGTCCACCATATAATCCAGGCATTTCATCAAGTTCTGTTTTGCTGCTGTTTTGCTTGCTACAATCTGAGCTGGTTTCAACCAATCAAGAAAGCGAACAAGGCCATAGCGAATAGGGGCTTTTTCAAGCAGTTTTGTCACAAGCTGGATCAGAAACCTCTTGGTATCAAGCTTGATTCTCGCATAGTCTGTTTCTGAAATTGTTCCCTTTCTCCTGAGATCCTTAAGATCTCTGTTTGGAATGTATCCACAATTAATGTTTGCAATGTCCAAATGCAGTTTACTGTCTGAAATATCCTTGATCTCCCTTAACATACTTCCAACACTTTCCACTCTTTTAACCTCTGACTTCATGAACCTCTCCAGAATGTTCATCACCAACAATTTCAGGTCTTCAGCCAAAAATGGCAGCATGGGCTTGTCAGTCTGATACTTGGTCAGGAAAGGTTCAATGAGACTGGCAACAGAGATGAAGATGTTCAAGCGCACCATGAACAATGGATCACTGCAGCTGGCTCTCACCTCACTGAATGACTTTGTCTGTGGGCATTTGTTTTTTTTCACAACTTCATTCACAAATGTGATAACATGAGGCCACATTTCCAACGCTCTATTGCAAACGCTCACATTTTCAAGCCATCTGTGAGAACAGAATTTCTTTGGAAAAACAGAACATCCTGTCAGCTGTGTGAAGTCCTCTCTCCGAGCTGGCGAGTCCTTAAACATCCAGTAAAGAGAGTTTAATTTATGTTCAATGTCCCAGCCTTGTGTGTTGTAGGCAGACCTAAATGCATTATGCACAATGTGCAACCCACAGCTGCCAATGTTGTACTGATGTTTGGGACCAACGCTTCCGAAATCGGTGTTGGAACTGGCGTTTGTGGAGCCGACCAAGAGGTACGAGGGGGGCCAATGACTCCATCAATACCAGAAGAAAGGGCCAACTTCCTGGTTGGTGCCTGATCCAGAGACAGGAGGTGGGCTAAGAGGACCCGGAGGCGTACTAGACGCTCGGGGGTTGGAGATACCAACCACCTGGTTGTGTCGAAAACCATGCCCAGGAACTGAAATTGCTGCGATGGGGTGAGGTCTCTCCTCCTTGTGAACAAACCCAAAGTCTTGATCGAGGTCTAGAACCTGGACAGCTTGTTGTGAGCACAGTGGAGGCTAGGAGAAACCAATCATCAAGAGAGGCTTTGAGGAGGATTCCCCTCTCTGGATCACGCGTGCAAAGTTCCTGGGCGACCTTCATGAACACCCAAGTGGCTGGGACCAGACCGAAGGGAAGGGCCCTGAACCGGAAGACCCGGTCCCTCCAAACGAACCGGAGATACTTCCTGTCCCTTGGGTGGAAGTATGCATCCTTCAGGCTGATGGATACTGCCCAGGCCCCGGGTGCATGGCATCTCGGGTCGACATGGGGGTTTCCATCCGAAAGTGGAGGTCTCGGAGGAACCTGTTATGGGGCGAGAGGTCCAGAACGGGTCTCCAACCCACGAAGCTGTGGGGCCCATAAAGATTTTGGCCATAAAATCCCGGAGAGAAATTACCTCCACTGTCGCCCCCATGGCCAAAAGCGAAAAGGGCCTCCTGATGCAAGACCTGAGAGACCCAGGAGCCCCGAGGAGGAGGGAAAGAAGGAGGGAAGGGCGTGAGGGGGGCCTTTCATGAACTCTATGGAAAGTGAAACCCTTACCTGATCACCCGCAGGGCCCACTGGCTTGCGGGAAGCCGTTCCCAGGAACCAAGTTGCCCAAACAGACTGCCCAAGGGGTCGTCTGTTGGGGTGAGGGCCCCAGATCGGGGGTTGGTTAACTCTTTCATTCCTACTTTTCTATGAACCATTACTTCCTCTTGTTCCTAGATTCTTATAATACAATTATTCCCTTCATTCCTGGATTTAGAGAAAAAATGAAAAAGAGTAAAGTGAGAACTGCCACGTATGCAGTAGCAAACTGGCCAGAATAGAGCAGCGACCACTTTCCCAGGTGGGCCATCTGGCATCCATTCCATTCATAAACACTGCCCCGCAAGCAACCCGGTCATGACGTGTACCGATGACGTGACTCGCGCAAAGTTCAAAGCGCTTACCGCAAGAACCATTTTTCCGGGTTGCAGGAAGGAAAGGAGTGATTTTGTGCTGCCCGGTTTTCCAGGCTGCAGAAAGGAAGGGTATGATTTCTGCAAACCGGAAAACCGGGTTGTAGGGATGAAAGAGTTAATGGGGGTGAGCCGGCTGCTAAGAGGCAGGTTTTGGGCTCTGATATCTGGAACCTGATCGGCCCTTGGCTGGTTGTCTAGCCTTAGACCCTTTGTGTCTGAAGGATCTGCAGGCCTTGGCCCGTGGAGTGCTCTGGGAAGAGGTAGCCAGAGCAGGGCGCTTCCCCGTGGGGTGAGAGGGACTGGAGTGAAGGGCGAGGCTCTTGATGGTCGCCTGTAAGCGAGCTTGGCTGCTGAAGGACAGGGAGTCTGTGCATCTTGAGAGGTGGACACGGCTCTGTGCATGTACGAAGCCAGGATGGCCACAGAGTCATTGAAGGAGAAGGATAAGATAAGATAATGTTGCTTATAGCCCAGCCGACTGCAAGGGGCCACATCAGGGCTGTCACCATGTTAAAATCAACTCACAAGTCATTAAAAAAAAAAAAAAAGAAAAACAAACAAACAAAAAAACAAACAAACAAAACCTTTCACACATCTCTTTAAATGACATCTTCTAGAAACGCACCAGAAACTTCGTTAAAAATCTTTCTTCCGTAAAATCTTAAATCAGATGAAAAATTTAATCTCTCTCAAAAAGTCAAGGATCACGTCAGGCGGGACATCCCTGAACAGGATCTTCATGGACTCCGCTGTAAAATGTTTGTGTCTCACATCGTGCAAGTCCCAACACTCTAAAAGAATAGGTTTCATTGTGAGTGGCACATGACATGGAATGCACCACGGAGCTTCTTCACTCTTTAAAAGGTAGGAATGAGTAAAATACGAATGGCCGGTGTGCAGCCGGCACAGAACTGTTTCCTCTTTACGACCACCAGACGTAGATGGGAGGAACTCCTTAAGGTTTGGACGGATCCGAAAGAGTTTGTTATCCGTCTGGGTATTCCAATCCTCCTGCCAGAGGTCTTTCACATAATCATTAATTTTGGGTTTCAGATCTGAGCAGGGAAGGAGAAGGAAGAGGGTACCGGGTCCTCATCCTCTTGACACCAAGTATATCTGCTCAGAACTGAAGGCAGAGGAGGTGACCGACCTCAGTATGGACAAACATGGGGTAAATCCAACGGTCCTGGGCGGTCCGACCCTGCCGGAGCCCCTAGGGAAGGGTCTGCCACTGGGTTGGCTGGGGGTGGGGGTGGAACAGGAGGCGAGGGAGAGGCTTTCGCTGCTGGAGTGCCGGGCATAAAGCAGGGCCACCAGGGAAACCCCGGGGTAGGGGGCATATGAAGTCACATGGCAGCGAGATACTGCCATGTGAGGCCCATGGTGCCCAAGGCTGAGGGTTCTGCCCTACCGCAGAGTGGGGCTAAGATAAGATAAGATAAGATAATGTTGCTTATAGCCCAGCCGACCGCAAGGGGCCACATCAGGGCTGTCACCACGTTAAAATCAACTCACAAGTCATTAAAAAAAAAAAAAAAAAAAAAAAAACCTTTCACACATCTCTTTAAATGACATCTTCTAGAAACGCACCAGAAACTTCATTAAAAATCTTTCTTCCGTAAAATCTTAAATCAGATGAAAAATGTTAATCTCTCTCAAAAAGTCAAGGATCACGTCAGGCGGGACATCCCTGAACAGGATCTTCATGGACTCCGCTGTAAAATGTTTGTGTCTCACATCGTGCAAGTCCCAACACTCTAAAAGAATATGTTTCATTGTGAGTGGCACATGACATGGAATGCACCACGGAGCTTCTTCACTCTTTAAAAGGTAGGAATGAGTAAAATACGAATGGCCGGTGTGCAGCCGGCACAGAACCGTTTCCTCTCTACGACCACCAGACGTAGATGGGAGGAACTCCTTAAGGTTTGGACGGATCCGAAAGAGTTTGTTATCCGTCTGGGTATTCCAATCCTCCTGCCAGAGGTCTTTCACATAATCATTAATTTTGGGTTTCAGATCTGAGCAGGGGATATATATGTTGGACAATTTCTCTCTTGTAGCATTCTTGGCTAAACGATCAACCATTTCGTTACCTCCGATGCCAACATGACCAGGAACCCAAGCCAGAATAATGTTGTAACCATCCGCTTTCAACTTGCTAAAAAGTTCAAAGAAATGTAAAAGTTCTGGATGCTGAAGGTTGCGGCCAGCTATGGCCTCCAAAGCTGACAGCGAATCCGACAGAACCAGAAAGTCCCTCTTGGTAGATTGTGAAATTATTTTCAATGCCAGAACCAGAGCAGTAAGTTCAGCAGAATAGACAGAGGCATCTGGAGGTATATGTTTTAACAGTATCTGAGAAGGAGCACCAGGGCAATAGGCTGCACAGGCCACTCCATCCTCAGACTTGGAACCGTCAGTGAAAATTTTCTGACAGGATGGAAATTTTGAACAGAGGTCAGCATACAATGCCTTGTATGCCTGAGAGCTGGTGGACTCTTTACGAAAAGCTGCGAGATCAAAACGAATCTCTGGTGTGAAAAAGGTCCACGGAGGCTGATCCGGAAACTTGGAAAAATCAGACACAACTCCTAGGTCTAGACCTGCATTCCGCGCGTGAGGCTGCATACGAACACCAAACGGCGGAATACAGTTAGGGTTGTTTTCGAATTTGTTTTGAAACTGGGGGTCAAAGACACAGTCATAGGCAGGATTCTGTGGTTCTGAGAACAGTCTGATGTAGTAATTTAGAGACATTTTCAGCCTGCGGTTGGACAGTGAGGGTTCACCTGCCTCTGCGTACAGGCTGTACACAGGGGTGGTGCGAAATGCTCCAAGACAGAGACGAAGCCCTTGATGGTGGATGGGGTCCAAGAGTTTCAGATAAGAGGGTCTTGCAGAGCCGTACACAGCACAACCATAGTCCAGTTTGGAGCGGACCAGGGCTCTGTAGAGATGCAGCAAAGTTTTCTTATCAGCGCCCCAGTCAGTGTGTGCTACGACCCGCAGAATATTCAGAGCTTTCTGGCAAGAGGTTTTGAGATTTTTAATGTGGCTGAGAAAGTTGAGTTTTTGATCAAAAATAACTCCAAGGAATTTGGCTTCTTTTACAGCTGGAATGGTGGACTTGTCCAGACGAATTTCAGGATCAGCAAAAAATTGACGAAAATTGTGAAAATGGATTGACTGAGTTTTGGTACGTGAGAAGGTAAACCCGTTTTCCTCGGCCCACTGCTGGATCTTGTTGACACAAAGTTGGAGTCGACGCTGTACGCTGGGGTAAGAAGCTCCCACTGCGTACAGCGCAAAGTCGTCAACGAACAGAGAGGACTCAGAGCCCTGGCTTACCGATTTCACAATGTCGTTGATTTTAATGCTGAAAAGAGCAGGAGAAAGGATGCTCCCTTGAGGGACACCCAACTCCTGCCCATGGATGTCAGAGAGTGTGGTGCCAACACGCACCTGGAACTGTCGATCAGCCAAAAAGTTCTGTATGAACAGAGGCAGGTGACCACGGAAACCAAGTCTGTGCAGGTCCAGAAGAATTCCTGATTTCCATGTGGTATCATATGCTTTTTCGAGGTCGAAAAAGATAGCGACCACATGCTGTTTATTGACAAAGGCATTGCGGATGGTGGTTTCCAGACGGATTAGATGGTCGACTGTCGAGTGGTATTTCCGGAACCCGCACTGTTGACTGGCCAAAAGGCCATCGGTTTCCAGCTTCCACATCAGACGGGAGTTGACCATCTTTTCCATCAACTTACAGAGGCAGCTAGTCAGAGCTATCGGACGATAGTTGGAAGGGTTGGTAAGGTCCTTTGCAGGCTTTGGAATTGGAATGATCAGGGCTTTCCACCAGGAGGGCGGAAAGTACCCTGTGGTCCAGATATGGTTGTATACTTTAAGAAGAGTCTGGAGACAGCTTTCTGGAAAATGTTTCAAAACCTGATAATGAATATCATCCAGACCAGGGGCAGAATCAGTGCAGGTTTGTAAAGCTGTTTTCAGTTCATTGATTGAAAAAGGGAGATTGTAGGCTTCAGAGTTGTCTGATGTGAAATTGTATAAAGATTTCTCTCTGAGCTGTTTGTTTTTTAAAAAGGCTGCAGATTTATTTGAAGATGAAGAGTTCTGTTGGATGGTGGAGGCCAACAGATTGGCAACAGCTTCTTTGTCAGTGATCAGAGCATCGGCAAGTTTCAAGTGATGAATGGAGGGTTGGTGTTTTTCCCTTTGATTTTTCTGATGATGTTCCAGACTTTTTTCTTTGAAGTTTTTGATGTCAGCCCGGAGCAAAAGTTTCTCCAAGACTGACGTTTACTGATTTTGAAAGTGTGTCTCGATTTGGCGCGGAGTTTCTGATGGGCTCGAGCGTTGGAACCTGAAGGTCGTTGGTATACCCGACGCTGAGCCCGTTTGCGAACTTTTGAAATTTGTTGGCAGTCTAAATTAAACCAGGGTGTTTTGGGCATTTGGAGTTTATTGGAAGACATTGGAATACAGGTTTTAGCACACTTTATCACAGTGTTAGTCAGAGATTCAGCTGGGTCTGGACTCTGAAGAAAATCAGTGTCCTGGAATTCTTTCAAAATATTGGTGGCAAAAAGATTCCAGTTGGCCTTCTTATAATTAAGATGTTGTGAGACAGAGATGTTTTCAGTTAATAAGGGTTTTAAAAGAACAGGGAAATGGTCACTTCCGTGCAGATCGTCATGGACAGACCACTCATAGTCCAGGACCAGCGAGGGGTCACAAATCGACAAATCTAAGCACGAAAGTGAACCTGTGGAAGAGTGGAGGTAAGTTGGAGCTCCATCGTTCAGACAACACAAATCAAAGTCTGAAAGGACATCCTCAAGAAGCAGACCTCTGGATGACGAACTGACACTACCCCAAAGAGGATTGTGACCATTAAAGTCACCCAACAGCAAAAAAGGTCGAGGAAGTTCTTCGATCAGACTGACAAGGTCCTGACGACAAACCGGGACAGAAGGTGGCAGATATAGTGAGCAGATTGTAACAGTCTTGTGGAGAGTGACTCTCGCAGCTACAGCCTGAAGGGAGGTAGTCAGAGCGACAGGACTAAACAGCAAAGTTTTGTGTAAAAGAAGGGCAACACCGCCTGACAGTCCCAATGTGGATGGTTGTGCAGGTTTAGAAAGAATATTAAAGCCAGAAAGAGTGAAGGTCTTCTGGCTTTGAATTTTAGTTTCCTGAAGAGCCACGACGGAAGGTTTTACAGTTTGACACAGAAGTTGCAGCTCCTCAAAATTTGAATTTAGGCCACGGATATTCCAATGGATTAGTTTACTACTATCCATGGTGCAGAGGATGAACAGGAGAGAAGTCAGGTCATCTCCTCGTCATCGTCTGCGTTCAGTGGAGCAAATTTATTGCTTAGTTTCATTGGACTGTTTGGGTCTTCAGACCTGCTGGCAGACTTGCCCACAGGTGAAGAAGGTCTGGATTTTGGAGATGGTGGAGGTTTCTTCCTCATCTCCACCATCTCCACACTTGGTTGAACTCCCTTGCCCGCACGGGCACTGCTCGAGGAAGTTCGAGGCGGGAGGCCTGGCTTTTTCATCTGCCCAGCAGCAGATGGAGTAGACTGCTGGGCAGTCTGAGGGGTGGCGGATTTTTTGCCTCCACCAGGGGCACCCACTTTGGGTTGGGAGGCGGTGGACTTGCTTCCACCAAAGCTTAACGGTCTTTCTTGCAATGTCTTGGTGAAAGTAAAATTGTCAGTCTGGCAGCAGACTGAACGGGTGGAAACTTTCTTTGTAACGGAAGCATAAGAAGACACTGTTGACGTCTGACTGCCAACAACCTGTTTGCGGGCCTCAAAAAACGAAATTTTTTTTCAGTCTTCACTCTTTGGATGGTGGACTCCTGAACCCAAACAGGGCAGTTGCGTGAAGAGGAGGGGTGGTCGCCACCGCAGTTCGCACAATGAGCCGGGTCTTTACACGGCCCATCATGGGTTGCCTTGCAACAAACACCACACACCTCCTGCCCAGAACAGCGGTCTCTGACATGTCCAAACTTCTGGCATTTGAAACACCTCAACGGGGATGGGACATACAGTTGGACACGTACATTTAAGTATCCGACTTTAATGACCGGAGGCAGCACAGGGTTGCAGAATGTCAGAAAGAGGGTGTTGGTGGGCACTCTTTCTGCACCTTTTTTGACTGTCACCCTATGTACCTCTGTCACACCTTGGGACGCAAGTTCTGTCTTGATCTCCGCTTCCGAGACACCTTTCAAGTCCGGGCACCGAATAACCCCTTTGGTCGAATTTAACTGCTTATGGGGGGTCACCCGGATCTCTCTGTCCACAAGTTTTGTTGCCCTCAGCAGCTGCTCCGATTGCCTCTTTGATCTGCACTGGACGAGGAAAGTGCCATTCCATAGCCTTTTCACTGACTGAGGGTCACCTGCTAGACCCTGAAAGCCCTTCTGAATAGCAAAAGGACTCAGAGCAGAAATAGGCTTTTCCTGCTCTGTCCCTTCAACCACAAGCCAGGAAGCCCAAAAACCTGTCATCTGTCTCGTCTCCATATCCGAGTCACTGTCTGAATCGTTATGACCAGAAATGGGGTCCACTGCCTTCCTCTTTTTTATGGGGGTGTGATTTTGGATAAAGCCATGATTTATGTTTAGAAATTTCGTCTCTCCCTTACCCACCCACCATGGAGTCCAACTAAGGGGCCAGGGCCAAGAACTCATTGTCTTGACCCCTTCCAGGCTTCAGGAGAGATATACGACAAACAGAAGCCTACTGACCCTATCCCCCCTGATCATGCCCAACTCCCGGGAACAGAGAGCTGAGCACTGCAGGGGTTACCTTGGCCAGTTGGAGAACTGCCTGTCTTGACCCAGCCCCACGAAGGGGAAGCCGATTGATACACCCGGGCCAGAGTGTACCTCCTGTCTAGGAGAGGTCCGAGCCAAAGTGATGTGTTGAGGGCGTTGGCCCTCTCAATCACCAGGATCTCATCCCCCTCCGTCACAGGTCGCACCGCACGGCGAACGCGGCGGATCTTAAGAAGACCACAGAGAGAAAAAGAGTGTGCAAAAGAAGGCTTGAAAGGGAGACGAAGAAAGAAAAGAACCGTTAAGAAAGGCAGAAGACAGAATAGGAAAAAGGTGGGTTACTATTTGTCTGGGCCCTCACTCCTAACCTTTCTGACATGGGAGACCCTACCAGGGGCATCAATTCCTACCACGTAATGCTTGGCCAGTCAGCAGCTTGGCTATACAGGCCTAGAAGCATTGACAACAACTAACCATCTAGTCGAGTATTGATGCCCCCGTCAGCAAAGCCTAAAAGATCACTGGACCACGCAAGCCCTCCGACCACGGCAAGGTTGCAACCCCCGGAGGGCAGAGTGGGGCTGAGAGTAAACATACTGTACAGGCACAAAAAATTCAGACTGGTTTGAAGGTGGTCTTGTTGTTCAAGGGTCAGTGTTTTTTCTCATTGCAAAGTTTTCCTTACACTTCGGGGAGTTTGTTTATACACTTAAGCACGTGCACTCTACCCAGCCCAGTTAATCTGGACACTGAATTAGGGGTCTTGTCAGGACTCTTGCCAAAGTACTCTCTGTACACAGTGCTTGGTTCTCATCAGTCACTGACTCTTATCAGTTTTAGGATCTTCACGTCTAGTAGTAGGTACTCCAAACCTTCTTTCTATGACTAAGAGGCAGCATGCTGTTGGCCCACATTCAACTGTTATTTTCTACAAATATCTATTAATCAATCAAGAAGTAAAAATACGTCTGACAAACCCCATTATTCATCTTTTATTTCCATACATTGTCTTTTGTATTTTTGATGGTGAGTGTGTGTAAGCGTGTGTTGAAAGTTTGTGCTGTTACCGAGTAACCACGAGTATCGGCCACCATGCGCGCGTCTCGCTCCGATCACTTCCTTTGGTCGTCTATGTGCTCGGCGGGACCGTTAGTAGTTCTAAAAATAGTATGCTGAACATGAAGAGGAGTCATTCCTGCAAAGTTTCGTACGTGAAGTGTAGGCATTAATCGAAAATTTCAGAGTAAAAACTCATTAAAATATTTTTCATGTAAATATTTCCGGAATAAAACCGAGAGTGACATTCACACTTATACACTCATGCAAATCTTCAAGGTTTAAACTACAACTGAGTACAAATTTTAAGTCTGTCCATTCCATTCCCGCTGAGTGCAAAGCTACGAAACAAGCCATGGTGCAGCTTTGATGTCAACTCGAAAATCGAAATGGCGCAACTACAAGACCGCAGGCAACCCGTAAATGCTCAGCGGAATCTTTCAAATATTGACAAGTCATCTTCAAACCATGAAGTTCCAGCTATTTTGAATGGTAAGTTGCAACCTTTTCCGACAGTTTTACATCACGATTTAACTATATTACTGTCATATTTTTTTAAAGATTACTTTGTTTTGGTTTGGCGACCGAAACATCAGACCAGGGTAATGGTGGGGTCCTGCTGATGAGGAGTATGATGTTTAATATTTTACACCAAAAACTCCTTAGATTTTATGTATATATTACAGATGTAGTTTGTATGACTACAAGGTTTATTTTCTGTCGATTTTTTTTTTTAAACAGATCTTTCCTGTCTGATATAAATATCAAATTTTAACAGGTCACGTGACCTTGCCCACCAACGCTTTTGGGGCCCTACGTTGAATGAACAGCTGAAACTGGCACAGTATCAGTAGGAAAACATACAGAATATTAATTTTGTGCCTATATTTCCTTTATCAAATATATCAAGCAGCGATTTTAAAACATTTGTCTAATGCACTCCATTGTCATTGGCGGTGATGGTGATATGTAAATTATATGCGTGTGTGTGTGTGTGTGTGTGTGTGTGTGTGTGTGTGTGTGTGTGTGTGTGTGTCACTCTGTGTGTGTACGTGTGCACTGTGTGTGTGTGTGCGTGTGCATGTGTGTGTGTATCACTGTATGTGTGTGACTGAATGAAATGGATTAGTTATATCATGATTTATCAATGAATGAAAACCCAAACTCAATTTTTTTTTTCAGGTACTCCAAACTATGCGGTTAGCGTCTGCTACAATGAGCCTTATTCTGGTCAACATATTACAGACCAATCAAAAAGCAAGACAGTGTGCCGAAAGACTTGACACTCTACACAAACTTTCTCTCCCTGACTAAAAGGCAGTGGCTGTCAACCCACATTCAACCGTTACTTTCTCCAAATTTTGAAAATTAATCAAAAAAGAAAACACACCCGACAAAATCTGTTATTTAATCTTTCATTTCCATACACTGTCTTTTACACTTTTGACGGCGATTATGTGTCAGCGTGTGTTGAAAGTTTGCGCTGTTTACAAATTAGCTGCGAGCCCTGGCCAGCATATGCGCATCTCACTCCTACCCCTCCTTTGGTTTTCCACACTGTGCTCGTCGGGATATTCATCAATTCTAAAAATAACATGCTAATTAAAAAAAGGAGTCACTCCCTTGTTGTTTCAGGGTTGGTATCAATTGAAAAGTTTGGAGTAAAAACTAAGTCTGAAGCTTTTCATGTTAAATTTCCAAAACAATTGAATTATATACTGGAGCAATCCTTCAGGCTTTCAACTACAATTAAGTAAACTTTTAAGTTTGTCCGTTCAATTCCTGCTGGTAAGGGCGTGTGGGGCGAGGGTAAAAACTAATGGGATAAGTGTATTTTGTAATGACATTGTTATATATATTCAGTATTTCTTGGCTATCATATATATAAATTTCTCTTATATGGAAAGCATAGGCACTGGAAAATTAGGGTGGAGTGGAGGAAAGGGGAAGGGAAGAGCGGGGAGGAGATTGGGGGGGGGGGGGGGGGGGAGGCAAAGTTAGTTTCTTTTTAATCTTCTGAGCATTATTTTTGATACAAATATCAATCATATGTCTTCATAAAATCATATCAAGCAGAGATGTTTAATTCATATGCGTAATGTTTATATGGCACACACGAAGTTAGGTAAAAGGGTTGGGGTGGGGGTGGGCTGGGGGTATACAATGGTGCTGACATGCTAAAATGTCTTATTTGATAGATCTTGTTATCCTGGTCATTTTGATATAAGTTATATGCTTGTGTGTCAATTGAAAGCAGAGATATGTCATTTTATGACTTGTTTTGGTTGCCAATATAGAAAAAAAACTAAGTCAAATTGAAGATTTTGGCATTTTCAAAAGTGTGGTATTCAGACTGCATAAGAGCCTCAGGTCTGAAAAAAAAAAATCAGTGTATATTACAAGTAGTTGATATTAATCAGCCATAGTTTCAGTCATGTCGCTTGCCAAACAGCCGAGTTACAGGCCTCCAAACATGGCCCTTCAGGGGAATTCTGACCGTCGTAAAAAAATTAAATATTTTTTTTTAAATCATAACTTCGCTTCTTATAAAGCTAAAATTTCATACCATTTTCTTTGTTTTAAGTTCTATAACCTTGACTTATTGAAAACAACAGTCAAAAACACTTTAAAAATCACCTGGAGTACCTAAAAGTACTGTCAAAGCTGTCCTTGTTCAATACTATTGCAACCATCTACAGCTGTCCTGTCACTTAGACGCAGAGGCCCAGCTGCAACCAGAACAAGCTGAGAGGGCTTTAGGGCTGCTCTCTGCCACTACCAGCAGAGAACCACCACATGCTAGCCAACCGACAGTCCCACTGACCCGCTGAGTGCGTGCTATCACAGACAGCAAGCATGACCGTCGATCGACCACACACCTGCAGAGCAGCAGATCACTGGTTCAGCACAGAGCTGTGTCAACAACCCATCATCATCAAAACACATCAGCATCACTGTGTGTGACTGGTTGCACTTCTCAGAGCGGCCTTCATCCTACCACCAGGAGGAGAAGAGGGGGAGAGGAGAACGGCTTTCACCCTTTCACCAGGAGGAGAAGAGGAGAGGAACGGCCAAAAGGAAAGAAACGACCTTCACCCAACTGCCGAGAGGAGGAGAGGGGGTGAGAAGAGGAACGGCCAAGGAGGAGAGGGTAGGAACGGCCTACAGACACCCACAGGTAAGTGACAGAAGGTAAGTCACAGTACTCGTTGCACAGAAAATACATCAGCTATAGAGAAGGCAAGTCTGTACTTTTGATAGACAAGTTACACGTACTTTTGACAGAGGCGTTACGAAATTTTGCCTACGAAGTTTACTCGCTACCGTCGTCGGACTCACGTCTGCGTTACGAAATTTTGTTCACGAAGTAAACTCGTTACCGTCGTCGTCGGACTTGCTGCCCAAAGGTCGAGACGTAAACTTGTTACTGACAACTTGTAAGTTTGTTAACAAACCGAGGCACAACTAACTGCCATCACATCGAAGCAAACGCCTTTTTCATAGCTGCCAACCTGTTGGAACAGAAATTCCTGTGAGAAGGTGGGGGTCCGGGGGCTGCCGTAGGCCCCCGGTGGGGTGCAGGGGTAATGCCCCTGCTGGGGGTCTGGGGGCAGCGCCCCCAGACGCTGACGGGTACATGCACATTTGGAGGTAAAAAAATCAGCTTTTCTGGGGTCAAAAGGGGATATTTCTTCCATCTCATCATGCTAGAATTAGACATGAACAGTACTGATAGCAAAGCATACAGATTACAAAAATTACAGTCATCACACATTACTCAACACTAGAAAGCACTTCAACTTACCACTTCAGTCCAACAAGTAAACTGTGGCTTGACAGGTTACGCTGAGGAGAAAAGTCTCCAGACTAACGTCCATTTGTGTTGCTCTTTGCTCCTAGATTATCTAGCTACGATGAAAGATGCTTTGGAAGTCTTGGTTTTTCAGTCTGTATACAATGGATACTACCAATATTGCAATTTTCTTGTTTCATCATCCCTGGGTATCTGATTCTCTATAGTCTTGTAACAGCAAACTGAAAGTTTCTATCAAGATGTTGGTAATCATCATCACCATGGTAATAAAGAACACAAAAAAAAAAAAGGGGGGGGGGGGGGAGGAGGGGGGGGGGGATCACCAAGGAAAAATTTCTTTCCTACAATGTACACCTATATCTGTTCAGAACTACACTTTTTTTTCACAACCTGTCAGCCTAACAGGAGGATGCTGCTGAAGGGGGGGGGGGGGGGGGGATTGAGTTGTTCTCTGTCCTTGAGGGCATCTGATGTTGCCGACTTCGCTTTTTTCAACAGCTCTATTGGAAACTCAACTGCTGCTCATAGCAAGCCCCACTGATGTTGGCTTTGACCATGTACCACCATCATGGCATCATCGCCGCATTCCTCTTGTGCTTGGCAGAAGAGGCATGAAGTTCGATGTCTTTTTTTCCACCATGTGAGATGTTGATGTCAGTATGGCATTCTTTACAAAACGCATGATATTCATCTCTCTTGGATGCATCAATGAAGGCGTAGTCGACTTTGTATCGCGACAAATCTTGACTTTTGCCCTTTTTTTCGAGTCCATGTGGCACTGCTTTCCTGAAGCCATTTTCGCGCGGATGGAAGTACCGGACGGAAGTACCGGGCGGAAGTCGATTTGTTTTGGTAAACCGATGTGTCTTTTTACCGACACCTTGCGAAAAATTACCGAAACGTGAAGTCATTTTTGATTTTTCATTTTTCGGGAAAAAGACTACTTTCGGGATTTCCTGTCAGATTTTCATTTTCGGGAGTTTCCCGAAAATTTCGGGAGGGTTGGCAGCTATGCATTTTGGAGCCAGTGCGCCCACCACCGGGTTGGTCGCAATGGCTGAAACCATTCACCTAATTAAGATGGACACCCTAATTAATGGTCCAACCCAACAAAAGAGTCCTCAGCAACAGTTCCCTCTTTTCCCTCGATACTGTCATGACCGACATGGACGATGAAGAACTAAGCCAGGACAGCTGTATAACTGTCCAAAATAAAAGAAAAAAGGGAGCCCACCAGCATCCCCACCAAGGAGCAGGTCATCAAGTGTCACCGACATTCCATCCACCAATGACAAAACAAGCACGAACAAAGAAGAGACATCACCACCAAGCAAGACCTCGACGTCGAGTGCTAAGAACACTCCTCCATCTGCCAAAGACAAAACAAGTATGAGCACAAATGGACGTGGGAAGACACCACCTACTGTGGCCACACAACAAGATGACACAGGCAAAACCACCACCAGTGGCAACAAGATAAGATAATAATGTTGCTTATAGCCCAGCCGACCGCAAGGGGCCACATCAGGGCTGTCACCACGTTAAAATCAACTCACAAGTCATTTAAAAAAAAAAAAAAAAAAAAAAAAACACCTTTCACACATCTCTTTAAATGACATCGTCTAGAAACGTACCAGAAACTTCGTTAAAAATCTTTCATCCGTAAAATCTTAAATCAGATGAAAAATGTTAATCTCTCTCAAAAACTCAAAGATCACGTCAGGCGGGACATCTCTGAACAGGATTTTCATGGACTCTGCTGTAAAATGTTTGTGTCTCACATCGTGCAAGTCCCAACACTCTAAAAGAATATGTTTCATTGTGAGTGGCACATGACATGGAATGCACCACGGCGCTTCTTCATTCTTTAAAAGGTACGAATGGGTAAAATACGAATGGCCGGTGTGCAGCCGGCACAGAACTGTTTCTTCTTTATGACCACCAGACGTAGATGGGAGGAACTCCTTAAGGTTTGGACGGATCTGAAAGAGTTTGTTATCCGTCTGTGTGTTCCAATCCTCCTGCCAGAGGTCTCTCACATAATCGTTAATTTTGGGTTTCAGATCTGAGCAAGGTATATAAATATTGGACAATTTCTCTCTTGTGGCATTCTTGGCTAAACGATCAACCATTTCGTTCCCTCCGATGCCAACATGACCAGGAACCCAAGCTAGAATAATGTTGTAACCATCCGCTTTCAACTTGCTAAAAAGTTCAAAGAAATGTAAAAGTTCTGGATGCTGAAGGTTGCGGCCAGCTATGGCCTCCAAAGCTGACAGCGAATCCGACAGAACCAGAAAGTCCCTCTTGGTAGATTGTGAAATTATTTTCAATGCCAGAACCAGAGCAGTAAGTTCAGCAGAATAGACAGAGGCATCTGGAGGTATATGTTTTAACAGTATCTGAGAAGGAGCACCAGGGCAATAGGCTGCACAGGCCACTCCATCCTCAGACTTGGAACCATCAGTGAAAATTTTCTGACAGGATGGAAATTTTGAACAGAGGTCAGCATACAATGCCTTGTATGCCTGAGAGCTGGTGGATTCTTTACGAAAAGCTGCGAGATCAAAACGAATCTCTGGTGTGAAAAAGGTCCACGGAGGCTGATCCGGAAACTTGGAAAAATCAGACAACTCCTAGGTCTAGACCTGCATTCCGCGGGTGAGGCTGCATACGAACACCAAACGGCGGAATACAGTTAGGGTTGTTTTCGAATTTGTTTTGAAACTGGGGGTCAAAGACACAGTCATAGGCAGGATTCTGCGGTTCTGAGAACAGTCTGATATAGTAATTTAGAGACATTTTCAGCCTGCGGTTGGACAGTGAGGGTTCACCTGCCTCTGCGTACAGGCTGTACACAGGGGTGGTGCGGAATGCTCCAAGACAGAGACGAAGCCCTTGATGGTGGATAGGGTCCAAGAGTTTTAGGTAAGACGGTCTTGCAGAGCCGTATACAGCACAACCATAGTCCAGTTTGGAGCGGACCAGGGCTCTGTAGAGATGCAGCAAAGTTTTCTTATCAGCGCCCCAGTCAGTGTGTGCTACGACCCGCAGAATATTCAGAGCTTTCTGGCAAGAGGTTTTGAGATTTTTAATGTGGCTGAGAAAGTTGAGTTTTTGATAAAAAATAACTCCACCAGTGGCAACAAAACAACAGTACATACTCACTGCCTCCTACAGACGGCGTAGCAAACCCACACCAGCACCCAGACCCAGGCCCATCTTCGAGGACCTTCCTGTCATGACTGAGGAAAATGGGCCTTCAACAGCCCCGCTCCGGTCCCTAGACTGGAAAATAGCAGACATCTTGAAAGGGCTGGTCGGAACAGTCCGGTCAGTTAAAACCCTCTCACCCAAACGACTGCTGATAGGATGTGTCAGCCAACTACAGCAAGACAGACTGACAAAAATTAGTAAAACAGGACAGACACCTGTACGGTGCTTCATCCCTATCCCCACGACCATCGGGGTGGTCAGAGGTATACTCCACCACGTGCCAATGGAAATCTTCCTCAAAAAGGTGGAATCGAACCACCCAATCAAGACAGCTGAACGTCTGACATTAAGGGATGGAACGCCATCAAGGGCAGTGAAGGTTACCTTTATGATGACCCAGCCGCCCACCCTCATGACCATCAACAAGACGGAATACAGTGTCTCGCCTTACGTCAAAAAGGCAAGAACCTGTTACCGATGCAGCAAGCTGGGTCACACCCAGAAAGAATGCCAGGCAAAAGAAAAAACCTGCCCTGTCTGTGGAAGACCTGGACACAGCCCACAAATGTGCACCGCGACCACGCGCAGATGTATCAACTGCAGAGGTGAACACTCTGCAAACTACTTCGCCTGCCCAGCACGTAAACAAATGACCTTGGCCAATAGACTCAGGGCAGAAACGTACATGCCACGTGCCCTGGCCTTCATGGAAGCTAAAGAAATCCTAGCCGCCAAAAAAGAGGAAGCCACAAAAGAGGAACCAAATCTTCCTACAAGTACAACCCCATGGAGAACATACTCCGCCACCGACGGCTATGCGGGAAAAGTCATGGGCTCACGTCCAGTGCCCAAACCCAGAAAATCGGTTATCCAAGCACAAAACACACACCGCGCCTCTCGCCCAACAGATCAACCCACCATCACCGAAGTCATCGCTCGCTTCACTCAGATAGTGGAGGAACTGAAGACTGAAATCTCCAGTCTTAGGGAAGAGAACGCTATGCTGAAGAGAGAACTCCAGCAGAAGACATCTACTGGAGTTCTTTCTTCAGTTAGTGTAAAAGAACCAACCCCTGCGGCTGACCAAGAGGAGCCAGTCCTTACAGCCGGTGAGGGGGAGCCAATCACCACCGAAGAGCAGACCATGGACGAAGAACAGACCATAGAGGAAGATTCCCTTGACAACAGGACAAGTATCCTCGAACCAAGTGTTCACCAAGTCCCTACAAAAACAACCAACCATGGATATGGACAGGAATGAAACAGGAACTCGGCGCCAACTATCCATCCTACAATGGAACTGCAGATCCATCATAGGAAAGATTCCTTTCCTCTATGACTATCTGTGGAATCTACCACCTACTGACGTGTTGATGATTCAGTCACTCAACACCACAAAGAACAAACTCCCCACCATCGACGGCTTCTACCCGCCAGTTGTGGGCCTTGAAGGGGATTGAGTTATGGTGGCAACCTACATCAGCACCAGACTAACATACAGCACCATCCAAGTTTCCACCAACCAAACCAGATGTCAACTAACCACATGTGCTGTTGCCATACCAACGCACAAGAACCGATCTATCAATCTAGCCAACGTCTACTATCCTGCGGGAAGCAAAACCACAGGAGATGTCACCTGGCTCAATGACCTCGGAACAGACAACAGTAGCTGGGTAGTAGCTGGAGACTTCAACGTCAGTCACCGACTGTGGGATACTGGGCAAACACGGGAAACCGGAAATCACCTTGCTGACACCGTCACCAACTCCAACCTGGTCCTCCTCAATGATGGGTCCATCACCCGAATTGGCCAAAAGGGACAGAAGAGCAGCGCCATCGACCTGACCATGACGACACCAAACCTCAGCCTAGACGCAGAGTGGACAGTAGGAACGGACCACCTTCAGTCCGACCACCTGCCTCTACACCTTGTGCTCCAATCCGCCGACCCTACACCCACGGCAATGGATTCCAGACCCCAATTTCAGTACCACAGAGCTGACTGGGACCGCTTCGCACAGTTACTTGCTACTGAAAGTGACTCCAGTGACCCGAGAGACCTAGACATCAACCTCTACCATGACAACATGAGAGCCATGATCCTTCGAGCAGCAGATGCTGCCATCCCGAAGAGGGTGCCAGGCACGGATGGACCACACCAGCACTCAGCAGTCTGGCGGAACGAAGAATGCACCAAAGCTACCAGCAAAAAACTACGCGAACCCACAGATGGACCCAAAATATGGAAAAAGGTGCGACAGATGAGGAAGCAGAGACGTCGATCAGAGCGTCCCCTCCTCGTAGACGGCCAGCTTACAAAAAATACACAAGAAAAGGCCGAAGCACTTGCCAGCACATTCTCCAAGGCGAGCCAATCGCGCCATCTCCCTGCTGAAATGCTCCTACGCAGACGGGAGGCAGAAACCAACTTCACCATACCAGCACCGGACAACTCTGGTGCCATTAACAGCAGCCTAACCCTGGAAGAAGTGAAGATGGCAATCACCAGCCTAGGTTCAGCCAGCAAAGCCACAGAAGAAGATCCCATCTCCTATCACATGATTAAACGGTTCCCAGAGCCCATGGTGCGAGTACTACACTCCTTCTACCAAGTCTACTGGGACTCTGGAAACATCCCGAAGGCCTGGAAGACAGCCATTGTTGTAGCAATTCCCAAGAATGGCAAACCAGCCCACCTTCCCTCCAGTTACCGACCTATCGCCTTAACGCCCCACCTCGGAAAAATCTATAAGAGGGTACTGAAGAACAGACTGGAACACCATCTGGAGACACACAATATCCTACCTCTTTGCCAGGCTGGCTTCAGAAAAGGACGCAACTGTATGGAGCACATTGTCCAACTCCTTGAAGATGCCAAACGCTGGACCCTGCCAAACAAATCCAGAACAACTGTCGCTACCTTCTTTGATATCAAGAAGGCCTTCGACACTGTCTGGCATTCCAAACTTCTCGACAAGATCAGCGCCCTCGGCATTTCGGGCCGGATGTACCAGTTCATTTCAACCTTCCTGGACTCCAGAGAAATGGCAGTGAAGTGGGGCCCTCCATATCCCGGATGCACACCCTAGACTTGGGCGTGCCACAGGGCAGCGTGATAGCACCAACCCTCTTCAGTATCATGCTGCATGATATCAAGAAGTCCCTCAGACCAAGACCAAATCAGCCAGAGCTTTCCCTATATGCCGACGATTTGGCCATCTGGTCGAACATGATGGAGACACACAGAGTAAGCCAAATGACACAGTACCAAAAGGACATAGACAACATCCAGTCCTACATCAGTACATGAAAGACAATGGATTCGAACTGTCGGCTGAGAAGACAGTTCTAATGGCCTTCACAAAATGCAGGAGGAACCTGGATAACTACCACATAAGAGTAGCTGACCAGCTCATATTTCCCAGCAAGGAAGCCAAGTTCCTGGGCGTGACCATCACTCCCAACTTCACCTGGGAGAAGCACATCAGGGAGCTCACCGCCAAGGCCACTAGAGCAGTGGGACTCATAAAATCGCTAAAGCGAGAACCCTGGGCTACACCAGAGAGCCTGATCCACCTGACAGGAACCCTGGTGCGATCAAGACTGACCTATGGCCATGAAGCGTTCTTCACTGCACCAAAAACCTCATGGCAAAAACTCGAACGAGTGGAACTGGCAGCACTCAAGCATGCCTTCGGCGTCAGCCGATTCGCCATCAACGACCTTGTTTACCAGGAAGCAGGATGGCTTCCCCTCAAAGACGAATGTCGCCACAGAAACGTGAACTTCGAAACCCGTGTCTCAGCGGTAGGCACCACTGTGAAAGCCACCCTCCTGGACAACCCAAGCACACGGTACGCCACCTACAGGCACTCCATCAAAGAAAGGAAGGCAGACCTCCACAGACGGACATCGCCCTTCAGTGACCAGACCAAAGAAATCTGGGCAAGGGCCAACACCGGACCACATGACATGCAACCAACTCCTACACATCCCCTACCACCATGGGAACTGAAGAAACCACAAATCATCCATCAATATGGAGGGACCACGCCCAAGAAAGACAACCCACTCTACTTGTCAACACTGTCAAAGGAAAAAATTGGAGTAGAATACGACCATCACCTAAAAATCTACACTGACGGCTCAGTGCTAGAAAACGGCGAGGCAGGATGCGCTCTGGTTATCCCAGAACCCAAAACCACCAAGCAGTACCGACTACCCAAAGGGATCAGCATTTTTACTGCCGAACTCTACACCATTTTAAAGGCCTGTGCTGCCACAACCTTCCAAGGCCGTGATCATGCTAACAGACTCCAAGTCCTCATTGCAAAGCTTGTCGACAGGGAGGATGAAGAATCGACAGGAGCTCCAAGCCGAAATCCTGTTCTTGGCTCACCAAATTATCTGTAAAGGAACAGACCTTACCCTGATGTGGCTGCCCTCCCATACAGGAATCAAGGGCAATGACATGGCAGACAGTGCCGCCAAAATTGCCACAAGAACTGGCCACCAAGTCAACCTACGACTATCTCTGGCTGAAGTTACCAGCAAAGCCCGACAAGCCGCCTACGACATCAGGAACGACGCTATGAAGGCCCAATGTACCGGGCGAGGATGGGTGTTCATCCCCATGCAAAGAAAAACTCCACAACTCCGACTTCCCCCGAGGACTCCAGCAAATCCTCCGACGGATCAGGACAGGATACCACAGATGTGTTCTCCTGGGCCTGACCTGCCAATGTGGGTCAGAGGCCTCTCTCCAACACGCCCTGAGTGACTGCACCAATCTCCCCATTGCCATGACCACCATCAGGCATGAAAGTGACCAGCAGTAACAAAGGCTGAAAAATTGGCGGGGGGTCTGGGGGGCGCTGTAGGCCCCCAGTGGGGTCCAGGGGCAACGCCCTGGCGGGGGTCAGGGGGCAGAGCCCCCTGAAGCTGAAGCTTTTTTATGAAACAAAAGGCCTAAAACTGCAAATACACCCCTATTTCAGCTATGTTAAGAAGAAGGGCAAATAAGCAACGTTTTCATGTTTTCAGTAATGAAAATAATACCTCAAAAGATCATATACATGTGCATACCGACTCATTGACTCAAAACAATGAGACAGCTTTCATCACAATATTGATTCAGTCAGTCAATTGTACACATAAATCTATAAAAACAAAACATACATTATAAAGGTTAGTTGCATGCTGAGTGACACATGTACCTTTAAACAGTTTTCTGCAGTCACTCCACTTCTGCCAACAACTCCCATCCATGGCAGTTTTCAACAGCCAGATCAGAAGTTTTCTCAAAGTATCACTCATTTACAGACTCAGCTCTATGCTGTTCCACTACTTTTCAACTGCCAGTCCATATAAATTGTATACATCAATTCTCAACCTCCAGTCCACAAAAACTCATAACATGCTCCAGAAAGACCGATCCACATATATTTCAGTTTTCAGCCTCCAGTCCACAAATATTCAAATAAATGAAATGTTCCAGAAAGATACCACTTGACAACCAGTTCACAGGAACCCTTTAAATAGCCACAAGGTCTTCTTCAAACTCATAGGCTGGATATACAGTTAATCCACAGTTCCTATTTAAATAATCCTGTCACTTGCTGTATACAACTATCCACGACTAGTATTGTATTGTACACAGAAAAAATCTGACAGACTGCACAGTCATTGAAATACTATACAGTAGGTGCTGGAGAAAAAATGATACCATCACCCTAGCTGCTTGACCCAAAAGTCAGATCTTTCCCAGTGAGCTCTCTTATTTTTGCATGCTTCTCAGGCCTCACTGTGAAGAAGCTTCTGATGTCTCCTGATTGCGATGGCGCCTTCCTCTTTTAAGTTGCTGGCTGTAGCTGGGATGACAATGATGCTTGATTGTCTGGAGCTTGATTGTCTGCCCTATTCATATGGCATCTCAGTGTGATGGAACCACGACTGCCATAGTTCACAATCTTTCCACATGAACACAAAATGCAGTGCCTTTTTTCGTCTAATTTGTGAAACACATCACCAACTCGAACATCGTCCACTTTCTGGTCTAGCCAGTCCCACCTCCAATCGTTTCTCATCCCTTCTTTTTGCCGTGAAATCGCGGCGCGCTTGACAAACTTCGCCATTTTAATGATGTCCAACGTTCGACAGGCACGAAAAGACCGGATGTTGATTAACGGCGGAAGTGACCGGTTGACCCTTTTGAGAATAATGTCCAAATGGGAATAGCATCGAATGAACGTTCATTTCAGGATTTTTTTTTTAGGCGGCACTTTTTTTTTGGGGGGGGGGGGGGGGGGGGGGGTGCAGATTAAAAAAAATGGGCGGAAAATCCGCTTTAGGCGGACGAATTTCAGGCCTGCACCATCCGAGACTACAGACGAACACACCAACGACAGCTGCACGAATTTCTACTGCCGCACCCAACCCTAGGGACTCAACCCATGAGGATGCTCGCCAATGCCCTGACGTCCTCTGGACTCGACAATTGGTTCTATCCCACCCCAGAAGAAGACAAAATGAACATCAACAACCACAACGAAAGGAGACAACTTTAATGACTACCACCGTCGAATAACAACAATGACCAACCGCACCACGAAAATCTCTTAAATCCAATGACACCAAAGACTACCGTGAATGAAAGACATGTCCCTAAAAGCTTTCGCTATGAGGACGTAAAACTCAACTATTTTCGGCTGTCCTGTCACAGCAGCAATGGCAAACCTGTCTCCTGTGAACCAATGACCATTCTACTGGTCTGTTGCTGGCAAAACAACGATCAACAAACAAGTTGGGAGACCTGTCCTCTATGAGCCTAAGTTTCCAACTGCTAGAGGTCGTCTACTTGTTTACCTGATCTTAAGTGACCACCACCAAGCTCGCTTGTATGCACAGGATCCATGCCTCACTCGTTTTATGCATAAATCAAATAGCACTGTCAATTTCCATAAATCAGTCACAGGACACTACAACTGTTAAACACTTTCTTGTATACTAGCCCTGCACCGCCTGGGAGTGAGCTTGGTGCTGGAATAGCTCAGTTGGCAGTGCATCGGACTCATAATCTTGGGGTTGCGGGTTTGCATTTCCGCCGGGACGTTTCGGTACTGGGGGATTTTTCCCTTGACTTAACATTGGTTCTGACTCCATTCCCCACTGTCCTTCGAATGAGACTATAAACCGAGGTTCCCTGTGTAAACACGCACAACATCTTGCACACACGTAAAATCCAAGAGAAGGCCAGTTTGGCCGTTGGTGTGGATGACACGTTACACATAGCATGCACCTTCCCCGAAGTTGGGAGTATGGCTGCCTTAATGGCGGGATAAAAAATGGTCATACACACTAAAGTGTCAGAATAATCAACATGATGATTGTGGACACTAAAAGAAAGGTGTACTATGAAACACCGACACTCGAGCAAGCGAGAACTCTTGCCACCTGGTCTCCATGAAACACGTCTAAGCTTTAGTTGTTTCACAACAAAAGAAGTAAAATGTCAAGCAAGTTACACTGACTCCACCCGTTTCCCATCACCTTATTACTTTGTCTTTACCATCTCAACAAACGTTTTTCTCAAGCTGCGACTGCTCGTGAAAACTGAAATTAAGGAATGAAACTAGTATTAACAGCATTATTTTCACAGGTTGATAAATCGTAACAACAATTTCTGGCATGTGAATGTCAATGAAATTACAGTGCTCTTGTTCCCCACTTAATTACGACCGTCTTACGACCGTCTCGACTTTTCCAACGAACCACGTGTCTCTGAATGTGACTGCCAACATAACACACAAAAAACTTACCGATTTCTTCTGAACAACCATGGTGCTGATGTACGTTTTCTTTGCAGCCTGAAAAAAAGGTTAAGCCGAACTATTATCCTCATATACAATTAACAATAGAAACCGGTTTCGGCAGTTCGAAGTTTTGTGCGGTTCACCTACAGAACTTCGCTACCTACCTCCACGCAATGTGACCAAGAAAGGAAGTGTAGTAGCGCGCATACACTACGTCACATGGTGAGAGTAAAATATCGTAGGCACGAGACTACAATAATGTTGACAATATGATTATTGCTGTAACAAGCACGAGACTACAATTTCTTGACAATATGATTATTGCTCTAAGTATAGTGATAACAATACTACACTAACATATATATATGACAAATCAGGACCACAAAGATGTTAATTATCAACAGTAAGACAGCTAATCGGTGACTTGTAAGTAAATTATTTCCCTTTGTTCCTTTTTTTTTTCTTCTTGCAACAGGCAATCCCGTGTTATCATTAAACATTTTAGAGTGAAACTTATCGTGGCAGCTTTTCTTGTATGCATGGCAAATTTACAAATATAAGCCTCTGAAACAACGACATCTGGTCGAAAACGTTTCTGACTGTTCATTTAGAGTGAAACAGCTTTGTTCGTGTGTCATTCGTGTGTCTTTAGGTTCGCTAGGTTGTTTCCCTGTTTTGTGTATCTGGTAACTTTGTTTCAGCCTACATCTATAAAATTTTGAACACATCCTACGTTGTAACATTGTTCGTGGTTCCACTTTAATTAATTAAAAGAAACTATTCTGGACTGTTTGATTCCAGCAGATAACTGGGCAATGTATATGTGTGGTAGCCATGTGCGTACATTACCAAGTCTGGGCCATGGTGCCCGCATCCTGACATTTCTTTTTTCTGTTCGTACTTTACATTGAGGAGGAAAGTGCTGATGGCCTTTCTGCTTGAGTAGATCCAGGCAAACAGACTAGTATGGATCTGAAACAATGCATAACTCGTTATCTTCTTTCTTTCTTTCTTTCTTTCTTTTTAATAATGAAACTCAATGGCATCAACAAGGAGGTTTGGGAAGTTGAGGGGTGGGGCGGGAGGGTCAGAACCCAGAGAATAGGGCTGGCGGGAAGAAGGTTGTGGCACAGAGGAGACAATCAGGGATTCTGGAACAAACCCCAGCTCCATCCAGCCGTGTCTATCCCCCATGGGCGACATCTCTCTTTGATACTGAAGAGGTGAAACAAATTTTTAAAGTAATTTGAAACAACTCCGCCGATTAACATGGACAAACAAATTACAAGAAAAAAACATGACATGTTTCGACGCCGGATGTACCAGTTCATTTCAACCTTCCTGGACTCCAGAGAAATTAGTCCCTGAGCCAAGAGGTGAAACCCTCCCCCCTGGTGGGGAATTTTGTAGACATTGATTTTTGTGTAGCTGGGGACATGCCATTTTTATTTCTGCTTGTTTGCCAGCATAACTCTGCTGGGTGTGGATGCAGCGCTTGGTCAAAGTTACCATATCAAACAAAAACAACGCTCAGACCATCATATCAACAAGTTCATTTTCTCATCGTGTTGGCCAATGGTGGCAGTAAAATTATGTGCTGCAGATTTCATGAGTGTCCCTGTATTCTGAAAACACTTCACACTCTTCCAGATTGGACGATCTCGTATCTGTGGCCTGTTGTTTTCCAATGTGCGCTATCATTTTACGCAAAATTTAAAGGTTTTGATGATGCTTCTGCCGTCTTTGTCACACATTTCACACCTTGAAGCCGTTTATCCATATCATCTGAAGATTTTTACAGATGGCTCGATTTTAGACTCATGTGCAGGGTCTGGTTTTGTGATTCCATTGCTGAAGTTTCGTAGATCCTTTTCTCTAGGGAAAGGGTTCTCCATATTTACGGCAGAACTGTATGCTATTCTTATGGCGTTGATTTTTATGTGTGACGATAACACTGCTGTCTATAATATACTTTTTTGCGTTGATTCCAAGTCATTTCTATATAGCTTGCAAAATTGGGAATCAAAAATAAGAAAGATTTACTTTTTGAAATAAGACATTACATACATGTTATTATGTTGAAAGGAATTGGGGTATCTTTTTGCTGGATTCCATTACACTGTGGGATAATTCAGTAATGAAGCAGCAGATAAATTAGCTAGAGATGGTGCGTTAAGGAAAACACCTGAGAGTAATTTAAAGCTTGACGTTCAAAAAATTAATTCGCTATTAGAAAAATGCGTGAACAGTGAACACCTTCCAGAGAAGTATGAAATCTTATCATGTCCACGATATTTGTCATCTTTAATATACAAGTTTCGTCTCAATTCGTGGAAAACTAAGTTTTCCCGAAGTGTAGCATGTGGTTGTTCAAATCTTCTATCAGTGGACCATATTCTTTTTCATTGTTCAATATTAACTTCATTGTATAAAGAATCGAACGTGGATGTGACTATACACGATTCTATCAAAACAACCCACAAACCAGAAATCGTGCAAATAGCAAAAGTGCTTTCCATGCATCAAATTAATAGATTTTTTTTTTTTTATAAACGCTTCCCTTCCCCTTGCTTTTTTTTTTTTTTTTTTTTTTTTTAAGTCTAATATCACTAAGTGTGAACAGACTCTAAATTTATGAACTCACTCACTCACTCACACACTTCACAAGGTTTTCTTCTTTTCTTTTCCGTACTAGTCGCGTCTTGCCGCAAAACAAACACTCATCTGCTGGGAAAAGGACCATACTTGATGACGGTGCAACTGTACGAGTCCTTTTAGAAGTAGATGTCGAGTCTTCATCAGATGTGCGCTTTCGTTTCAGTAGTTTGGTCGTGTTTGTGAAATTCTGGTAACACCATCTGTGACAGCCATGAATGTGAGGGAGGTACTGTTCTGGCACCTGACAACAAATGCTTGGTAGCTTCAAGTTCACCTCTTCTTGCAACTGTCGGAGTGCAACTGAATCTTTGATCTTTTGAAAACTTGTTTCAGATAAGGGTCTTATTTTAGTGTCCGATTTGTTCTGGGGGTAATGAGCAATGCATGTAGGACCACTAAATGTCTTTTTTGTGCCCCTTGACATGCCTGATGTTAGCTGAACAGGCTTCTCGTCCGTTTTCTTTTTTTTTTCCATTGCTTGCTTTATTCAGGGAACCTACACAGACTCAACCAAAAAGCAAATCAGAAAAATGGAAACATGACTGAAAATTCAAAAAGTACTTTGAAATAGCGAAACAAAAATCAAGACAGCTGTTGTAGGGAGAGTGACTAATTTGTTATCTAGGCAGCGATCCCAACCTGATATTTGTTGATCAGTTCTGGGCGCAAAGTTCTCGCTGGTAAATTACTTTGACCATCCGCCAAAAGTGGCACCCAATTCAACAATTATTTTCACCTTCTGATTGTAGGGTGGTAGTGGGGTGTCCAATAAACTCTACAATTAATTCCTTGTGGTCAAAATAATTGGTCTAACGTCCTCTATCATCTGTCTAGATGGCTTAGGTTAAGCGTTGTAACAGTTTTGCCACAAATGACCTTGAAAATGACCTTTGACCTTTACAATTACCTTCAAACTGAAAATAAACACCAGGAATAGATTTCTCACACCCAATAACATGGGATGGAATGTAATGGTCACATGTCCAGAGCTAATAGAAGCTGAGACAAGACGTTCTCTATATCTCGTGGCCACCCTCCTGGACAACCCAAGCACACGGCACGCCGCCTACAGGCACTTCCTCAAAGAAAGGAAGGCAGACCTCCACAGACGGACATCGCCCTTCAGTGACCAGACCAAAGAAATCTGGGCAAGGGCCAACACCGGACCACATGACGTGGAACCAACTCCTACACATCCCCTACCACCATGGGAACTGAAGAAACCACAAATCATCCATCAATATGGAGGGACCACGCCCAAGAAAGACAACCCACTCTACTTGTCAACACTGTCAAAGGAAAAAATCGGAGTAGAATACGACCATCACCTAAAAATCTACACTGACGGCTCAGTGCTAGAAAACGGCGAGGCAGGATGCGCTCTGGTTATCCCAGAACCCAAAACCACCAAGCAGTACCGACTACCCAAAGGGATCAGCATTTTTACTGCCGAACTCTACACCATTTTAAAGGCCTGTGCTGCCACAACCTTCCAAGGCCGTGATCATGCTAACAGACTCCAAGTCCTCATTGCAAAGCTTGTCGACAGGGAGGATGAAGAATCGACAGGAGCTCCAAGCCGAAATCCTGTTCCTGGCTCACCAAATTATCTGTAAAGGAACAGACCTTACCCTGATGTGGCTGCCCTCCCATACAGGAATCAAGGGCAATGACATGGCAGACAGTGCCGCCAAAATTGCCACAAGAACTGGCCACCAAGTCAACCTACGACTATCTCTGGCTGAAGTTACCAGCAAAGCCCGACAAGCCGCCTACGACATCAGGAACGACGCTATGCCGCCCTCCCCGTCGCCATGACCACCATCCAAGACTACAGACGAAGACACCAACTACAGCTGCATGAATTTCTACTGCCGCACCCAACCTTCGGGACTCAACCCATGGGGATGATCGCCAATGCCCTGATGTCCTCTGGACTCGACAATTGGTTCTAACCCACCCCAGAAAAAGACAAAATGAACACCAACATCTACAACGAAAGGAGACAACTTTAACGACTACCACCGTCGAATAACAACAATGACCAACCGCACCACGAAAATCTCTTAAATCCAATGACACCAAATAACACCATATAAGACTACCGTGAATGAAAGACTAAAAAGCTTTCGCTGTGAGGACGTAAAACTCAACTATTCCGGTTTTGACCTCTTAGATCTTCTTCAGGCAAGATAAACAACATTTAGGACAATAAAAATGAAGAACGAGCAATTAATTTCTTCTCCAATTCAGCGCAAGATGGGCATTGAATTGTTTTCATTGTCCTGAATGTTGCTTATCTGGCTTGAAGAAGACCAAAGATGTCAAAACGCGTTGAATTTATGTGGTTTTGTAATCTGTTTGTCCATGATAACCGGCTGAATTACTTGAAAATAGTTTTAAAATTGAAGACAAACAACATTCAAGACAGTGAAAACGAATAACGAACAATCGCTTATGGGCGCCAACTGGATATGGAATGAAAGAAAAAAAAGGAAAAGAACCTTTCTGTTTGTGCATGTCATTGAAGTACACACACACACACACACACACACACACACACACACGCATTGTCAGACCCAAACACAGCAGTACAAGGAACGATGGGGGTAAAAAAAGAAGAGTTAACCTACCTTTGCAAGGCATTGGTGGGATGGGAGGCCACTGACTGGGAATCATTGGAATCAGAGTTACCTTGGCTTGTACAGATTGTCTTTACAACTAGGAAAAGACACGCACGCACGCACGCACAAACAAACAAACAAACAAAAGAAGAAAAGAAAAAAAAAGACAGAAAGAAATGTGGGGGGGGGGGGGGGGGGGGAGAGATCGAGGGAAGCAGGAGAATACAGAAAGTAACAGCACCAACAACACCTCCACTACAAGGTGAATTTGACCACAGGATTACACAAAAAAAAAAAAAAAAAAAAATTTTAAACAAACAAAAAAACAGGGTGGAAAAGGTAATCCAAGGAAAAGAATAAGAATGACCAAACGTTTCGGGCTTAAACCCTTTTTCAATGGTAAAGAACTATGAGAACGTAGCAATTTCAAATATGGAAAGTTAACATAAATCATGATGATAGCAAACTCAAGCTGCAGGGCCGAGTTGAAATCAAATGTGTTAGGGGAAAGGAAAGAGGAAAGTGAAGTTGAAGAGAGAGAGAGAGAGAGAGAGAGAGAGAGAGAGAGAGAGAGAGAGAGAGAGAGAGAAGGAGGGGGAGCATGGGGAGAAGAGAGAGAGAGAGAGAGAGAGAGAGAGAGAGAGAGAGAGAGAGGAGGAGGAGATAAATTATTCTTTGATGTTAAGTCCTGTTGTTGTAGTGGTGCCAAGTCGTTTGATCAGCCAGGATTCCATGAATTTGCGATAAGTTATGGTGGCTTTATTCTGCCAGACAGCAGCAACTTTGGCGTGAGAGTATGTGTGCATGGGGCTGTTAAAATGCACTCCAATAGGGTTCTTGTACAGAAGTTTCATGGATCCACTACCTCCACACCACCACCATCAACGGGACCGGAATTAGAGGTGCGGGTGTGCGTTTTGGATTTTGCAATTTGCGATTTGTGTTTTGCATTTTTTTGTGTTTGGTTTTTTCTTCTTTTTTTTTTTTATAATTTTTTTTTTTTTTTCGTTTCGTGTTTTGTGTTTTCTCTCTTCTATTTTGCGTTTTATGTTTTACGTTTTTTTGTTTTGCATTTTGCTTTTTGCATTATGCGTTTTGTGTTTCACGTTTTGTGTCAAGCGTTTTTTTATTTTGCGTTTTGCGTTTTCTCCTTTATGTTTTGTGTCTTGCGTTTTTGTTTCCCGTTTTTGTTGTTGTTGTTTCTTCTTTTTTTCTTTCTATTTTTCGTTTTTCGTTTTGTTTTGTTGTGCGTTTTACGTTTTGTGTTTTGCTCTTTGCCTTTTGAAGTTGTGCGTTTTCAGTTGTCCATTTTGTGTTGCGTTTCGCGTTTTTTTTGGTGTGCGTTTTGTGTTTTGAGTTTTCCGTTTTGCGTTTTTCTTCTTTCCTTTTGCGTCTTTTGTTTTCTGTTTGACGTTTTACATTTTGCCTTTTCACTTTTGTGTGTGTGTGTGTGTGTGTGTGTGTGTGTGTGTGTGTGTGTGTGTGTGTGTGTGTGTTTTTCTTTTCTTTTCTTTTGCGTTTTTCTTTTGCTTTTGTTTTGTACTCCTTTTCCTTTCGCGTTTTCTGCTTTGCGTTTTTGCATTCCGTTTCGTATTTTGCGCTTTGCGTTTTTTGCTTTGTGTTTTGTGCTTTGCGCTTTCCATTTTGCGTTTTGTATTTTGCGTTTTGTATTTTGCGTTTTGCATTTTGCTTTTCGTGATTGGCGTTTTGTAAACACAAAACATTGTGTTCTGCGTATTTCGTTTTGTGCTTGCTTTTTTCGATTTTTTTTGTTTGTTTTGTTTTGTTTTGTTTTGTTTTGTTTTGCGTTTATCGTTTTAATCCTTGTGCTTTTTGCATTTTTAGTTTTGTGTTCTGCGTTTTTTCATTTTGCAGTTTGCGTTTTGTGTTTTGCGTTTTGTTTCATGATTTCCGCTTTGTTTTTTTTTTGTTTTTTTTGTTGTTTTTTTTTTTGCATTTTGCGTTTTGATTTGTACGTTTTGCGGTTTCGGGTTTGCGGAATGCGTTTTTCTGGTTTTCGTTTTGTGTTATGTGTTTTACGTCCTTCATCTTCGTTTTGCGTTTTGCATTTTCTGCCTTGCTCTTCGCATCTTTCATCTTGCATTTTTTTTCTTTTGTGGTTTTGATTTCGCGTTTTGTGTTTTCCTTTTTGCTTTATGTTTTGTGTTTTGCTGCATTTTGTTTTTCCCTTCTGCGTTTTACGTTTTGTTTTTTTACGTTTTGTGTTTTGCGCTTTCCATTTTGTGTTTTGCGTTTTGCATTTTACGACTTGTGCTTTAAATTTTCCGTTTTTGTTTTCAAAACGCAAACGCACAACACAAAAGAGCAAAACAGAAAATGCTTTGACGCAAACGTGAAACACAAAATGCCAAACGCAAAATGCAAAAAGCAAAACAAAAAACATACACGTCAAAAACATAGCAAATGAAAACAGTTGAAAAATGCAAAACGCAAAATATAGAAAATGGAAATGCGCGCAAATCGCCGATTTAAATTTGTCCGTTTTGTCGTTTTGGTCAGCGTTTTCTTTTTGCAGTTTTTGTTTTAAAGTTTTTTGTTTACTTTCGCGTGTTTGAACGATTTGCGTTTCAGCGCGTTTCGTTTTGCGTTTGTCTTTTGCGTTTTATGTTTATGTTTTGTGTAGCTTTTCTGTTTTTTTTGTTTTTTTCGGTCTTGTTTTTGCGTTTGGTTTTTCGTTTTCATTTGCGATTTGCGTCAGCATTTTCGTTTTCTTTTTTTTGCGTTTTGCATTTTTTGTTTTTTTGTTGTTTTTTGGAGTTTTTTTTTTTTGCTTTTTGTTTTTTTGCTTTGTTTCGTTTTCCTTTTCTTTTTTCTTTTTTTTGTTTGCTTTTGTTTTTGAATTTGTTTTGGAGTTGTTCTTTTATTTTGCTTTTTTTTTCTTTTTCGTTTGTTTTGTTTGCTTTCTTTTGCTTTGCGTTCTTAGTTCTGCGTTTTCAGTCGTCCATTTCATCTTTTGTTTTCCGTTTTTGTGTGTGCGTTTTGTTTTGACTTTTCCATTTTGCGTTTTCCTTGTTTCCTTTCGTGTTTTTTTGTTTTGCGTTTGGCGTTTCACGCTTTGCGTTTTTCTCATTTTCTCATTTGTGTTTAGTTTTTGTTTTCGTGTTATGTTTTTCTTTTGCTTTTGTTTTTGTATTCCTTTCTCTGTTTTCCATTTCTTTTTGCGTTTTTTGTTTTGCGTTTTTCGCTTTCCGTTTTGCATTTTGCATTTTACTTCTTTTTGCTTTCCGTTTTGTGCTTTTTGTGTTTTGTGTTTTCCATTTTGCGTTCTTTGTTTTGCGTCTTGCATTTAGCTTTGCGAGATTGGCGTTCTGTGTTCTGCGTATTTCGGTTTGTAATTTGTGTTTTGCGTTTTCTTTTCTTCTTTTTTTTTTTTTAAGTTTTTTTTTTTTTTTTCTCACTTTGCGCTTTGCGTGTTTTTGCTTGTGCTTTTTCTAGTTTTTGCTTGTGCTTTTTCTAGTTTTCTGTTTTGCAGTTTGCGTTTTGTGTTTTGCATCGTGCATTTTGGTTTTCGTGTTTGGCGTTTTGTGTTCTGCGTATTTCAGTTTGTGTTTTGGATTTTGCGTTTTCGTTTTTAAAAATGTTTTTAAATTTTTTATTTTGTTTTGCGCTTTGCGTTTTTTCCTTGTGCTTTTTGCACTTCTAGTTTTGTGTTTTGTGTTTTGCAGTTTGCCTTTTCTGTTTTGCGTTTTGCGTTTCATGATTTGCGCTTTGTTTTCTGTTTTTGCGGTTTGGAGTTACTGGAATGCGTTTTGTGTTTTTCGATTTGTGTTACGTGTTCGTTTTGCATTTTCTGTCTTGCTTAGGTATTCGTTTTACATTGTTTTTGTTTTGTGGTTTTCGTGTCGCGTTTTGTGTTTTGTGTTTTGCGTTTTGTACTTTGCGTTTTGTATTTTGCTTTTTGCATTTGGAATGCTTGTTTTGCGTTTTGCATTTTGCGATTTGTGTTTTGCATTTTTCTTTTTTGCGTTTTGCGTTTTTGTTTCCCGTTTTGGGCTTCTTTTGTTTTCCTCTTTTCCATTTTGCGTTTTCCTTGTTTCCTTTCGCGTTTTTTGTTTTGCGTTTGGCGTTTCACGCTTTGCATTTTTCTCATTTTCTCATTTGTGTTTAGTTTTTGTTTTCGTAATGTTTTTTCTTTTGCTTTTGTTTTTGTATTCCTTTCTCTGTTTTCCATTTCTTTTGCGTTTTTTTGTTTTGCGTTTTTCGCTTTCCGTTTTGCATTTTGCATTTTACTTTTTTTTTGCTTTTCCGTTTTGTGCTTTTTGTGTTTTGTGTTTTCCATTTTGCGTTCTTTGTTTTGCGTCTTGCATTTAGCTTTGCGTGATTGGCGTTCTGTGTTCTGCGTATTTCGGTTTTGTAATTTGTGTCGTGCGTTTTACTTTCTGTGTTTTGCTCTTTGTCTTTTGTCTGTTCTGCGTTTTCAGTGGTCCATTTTGTAATTATGTTTTGCGTTTTGCGTTTCCTCGTATTGTGTTTTGTGTTTTGAATTGTTTTTTCGTTTGCAATTTTCATTTTTTTGTTGTTGTTGTAAACTGTTGTCTTTTGCGTTTTATGTTTTTTGTCTTGCTTTTTTGCATATTGCGTTAGGCGTTTTTGTGTTTCACATTTTGCGTCAAACGTTTTCTGTTTTTTGCTTTTTTTGCGTTTTTGCCTTTTTCCGTTTCATGTTTTGCGTTTTGTGTTTTGTGTTTTCGTTTTCCGTTTTTTGGATTTTGGTTTTTGTTTTTTTTGCTTTTTTTTTTTCATTTTTCGTTCTGTTTTGTGTTGTATTTTGCTTTTTGCCTCTTGCGTTCTAAGTTCTGCTTTTTGAGTTGTCCATTTCATCTTTTGTTTTCCGTTTTTGTTTGTGCGTTTTTGTGTTTTGCTTTTCGTGTTTGGCGTTTTGTGTTCTGCGTATTTTGGTTTGTGTTTTGCGTTTTGCGTTTCATGTTTTGTGTTTTTGTTTTTCGTTTTGGTGTTTTTTTTCTTTTCGCTTTATTTTTTTATTTTTCGTTTTTTCGATTTGTTTTGTTATGCATTTTGCGTTTTTCCCTTTTGTGTTCTTAGCTCTGCGTTTTCAGTTGTCCATTTCATCTTTTGTTTTCCATTTTTGTGTTTTGCATTTTGTTTTGTCTGTTCCATTTTGCTTTTTCCTTCTTTACTTTTGCGTTTGGCATTCCACGTTTTGGTAGTTTTTGTTTTCGTTTTGTATTTTTCTTTTGCGTTTATTTTTGTATTGCTTTTTTTGTTTCCCATGTATTTTTGCGTTTTATGCTTTCCGTTTGCATTTTATGTTTCTTGCTTTGTGTTTTGTGCTTTGTGTTTTCCATTTTCCGTTTTGTGTTTTGCGTCTTGCATTTTGCTATTTGTGGTTGGCATTTTGGGTTCTGCGCATTTCGTTTTGAGTTTTGTGTTTCGCGTGTTCGGGTTTTTTAAAAATATTTTTTGTTTTGTTTTGCGCTTGCCCTTTTTGCTTTTCTGATTTTGTTTTTCTCTTTTAGGTTTTGTGTTTTGCGTTCATGATTTGCGCTCTTTTTTTCTGTTTTGCATTTTGCGTTTTGACGTTTCACGATTTGGGGTTTGCGGGATGCGTTTTTTGTTTTTTTAATTTTTCCTTTTGTGTTATGTGTTTGTTTTGTGATTTTTCGTTTTACATTCCTTTTGTTTTGTGGTTTTTGTTTCGCGTTTTGTGTTTTTGTGCTTTGCGTTTTTCATTTACCGTTTTGTTTTGCATTTTCCGTTTTTCTTTTCGTGTTTGGCGTTTTGTAAACACAAAACATGTTCTGCGTATATTGTTTTGTGGTCGCGTTTGTCTTTTTTTGTTTTGTTTGTTTCGTTTTGCGATTTCTTCTTGTGCTTTTTGCATTTTTAGTTTTGTGTTTTTGGTTTTGGAGTTTGCGTTTTGTGTGTTGCGTTTTGCGTTTCCTTATTTCCGCTTTGTGCTTTTTGTTTTGCGTTTTGTGTTTTCCCTTCTGCGGTTTACGTATCGCGTTTTACGTTTTGTGTTTTGCGCTTTCCATGTTGTATTTTGCTTTCCGCATGTTCGTTTTGCGTTGTGCATTTTGCGGCTTGTGCTTTGCATTTTCCGTTTTTGGTTTCATTGCATTTTGCGTTTTGCGTTCTATCATTTGCAGTTTTATGCAGTTTTGTTTTTAGGGTTTTTTCATTTTTCGTTTTGCGTGTTCGTTATTGCTGTTTGCCGTTTGCGTTGGTGGTTTCTGTGTCATGTTTTCCGTCAAGCGTTTTGTGTTTTGCTTTTCTGCGTTTTGTGTTTTGCGTTTCATGTTTTACGTTTTGTGTTTTGTGCTTTCCATTTTGTTTTCCGTTTTGCGTGTTTGTTTTTTCATGTTTTGCGTTTTGTGTTTTCATTTTTCCGTCTTTGTTGTTGTTGTTTTTTCTCTTTTTCGTTTTGTTTTGTTGTGCGTTTTACGTTTTGTGTTTTGCTTTTGGTGTTTGGTGTTTTGTATTCTGCGTATTTCATTTTCTGTCTTGCTTTTGGTATCTTTTGTTTTACATTGTTTTTGATTTGTGGTTTATATTTTGCGTTTTGTGATTTGTGCTCTGCGTTTTCCATTTTGCGTTTTCTTTTGCGTTTTGCCTTTTCCTTTTCGTGTTTTGGCGTTTTGCAAACACAAAACGTGTTCTGTGTATTTTGTTTCGTGCGTCCGTTTTTTCGTTTTTTTTTTTTTTTTTTAGTCTTGTTTTTGCGTTTCATCATTTGTGCGTTTGTTTCTTTTTTTGTTTCGCAGTTTGCGATTTGATTTGTACATTTACCGATTTGGGGTTTGCGGAATGCGTTTTTGTGGTTTTCGTTTGTTATGTGTTTTACGTCTTTTTTCGCTTTGTTTTGTTCTGTACTTTTGCCTTCTGTGTTCTTAGTTTAGCGTTTTCAGTTGCCCATTTCTCTTTTGTTTTTACCTTTTTGTGTTATTTGTTTTTTGCGTTTTGTGTTTCTCATTCTGTTAGTCTTTTCTTTGGTTTTTGTGTTTTTCTTTTGTTTTTGTATTGCTTGTTCCATTTCTTTTGTGTTTTCTCTTTTGCGTTTTTTGCTTTCCGTTTTCCATTTTGCATTTTGCATTTTACGGTTTTTGCTTTGCGTTTTGTGCTTTGCGTTTTCCATTTTAGGTTTTTCGTTTTTATGTTTTGCTGTTTTGTAAGACACATTTTGCTTTTTCCCGTTTGTCGTTTTGTGTTCTGCCTATCTCGGTTTGTGTTTTGCGCTTGGCATTTTCGGTTTTTTCTTTTTTTTCTTTTTAAAATTTATTTTCTTTGCCTTTTTTCCTTGTGATTTTTGCATTTGTAGTTTTTTTTTTCTAGTCTTTCTTTTCCGTTTTACGTTTTACATTTCGTGTTTTGCACTTTCCATTTTGTTTTGCGTTTTGCGTGTTCACATTTTGCGATTTGTCTTTTGCATCTTTTTTCTTTTTTTTTTTCAATTTTATTTCGATTTTTGTGTTTTTCGCGTTTTGTCTTTTGCTTTGTATTTTTAACGTTTTTTTTTTTTTTTTTTTTTTTTTTTTTTTGCATTTTCCATTTCCAGCGTTTTCTGTTTTGCTTTCTTCCGTTTTGCGTTTCGGGTTTCATGTTTTGCGTTTTTGTTTTCCGTTTTGGGGTTCTTTTTCTTGTTTTTGATTTCCTTTTTCGTTTTGTTTTGTTTTACGTCTTTTGTTTTTCTTTTTGCCTTTTGCGTTCTTACTTCTCCGTTTTTAGTTTTCCATGTTCATTTTTTTTTTTGTTTTTTTGTTAATGTGGTTTTCGTGTTCCTAGTTTTCTGTTTTGCTTTTTCCTTCTGTCCTTTTACGTTTTTTGTTTTGCGTTTGGCGTTTTACGTTTTGCGTTTTCTCTTTTTTGTGTTTACTTCTTTTTTCATTTGTATTTTTGGTTTTGGTTTGGTATTATTTTTTCTTTCATGTTTTCCGTTTTACGTTTTCTCTTTCCGTTTTGCATTTTGGGTTTTGCGTTTTATTGCGGTTTGTGCTTTGTGTTTTTTCCCATTGTCCACCTTGCGTTTTGTATTTTGCGTTTTGCCTTTTGCTTTTCGTGTTTGACGCTTTGTATTCTGCTTATTTTGTTTTGTGTTTGTGTTTTTTTGTTTTTGTTTTTTGCCTTTTCTTCTGGTGCTTTTTGCAGTTTTAGTTTTGTGTTTTTGCGTTTTGCGTTTCTCTGTTTGCGGTTTGCGTTTTGTTTTGCGTTGTGGTATTGCAGAATGCGTTTTGTGTTTTTCTTTTTGCGTTTGCTGTTATGTGTTCTAGGTTTTTTTTAATCTTCGTTTTATGTTTTGCATTTTTTGTCTTATTTTCGCATCTTTCGTTTTACATATTTTTTGTTTTGTGGTTTTCGTTTCTCGTTTTATGTTTTCCTTTTTCAGTTTTGAGTTTTGTGTTTTGCTGCATATTGTTTTCCATTTTGCGTTTTTGTTTCAAGTTTT
This sequence comes from Conus canariensis, assembly GCA_033310375.1. Lineage (NCBI taxonomy): Eukaryota > Metazoa > Mollusca > Gastropoda > Neogastropoda > Conidae > Conus > Conus canariensis. The sequence goes on along the minus strand of CM065726.1, from coordinate 70,939,505 downwards.
CCATTTGTGTGTTTTGCGTTTTGTTGTTCGTTTTCCATTTTGCATCTTGCGAGGGATTTAGGGTTAGTGTTAGTGTTAGGGTTAGGGTTAGGTTAGGTTAGGTTAGGGTTAGGTTAGGGTTAGGGTTAGGGTTAGGGTTAGGGTGAGTGTGAGGGTGACGGTGAGAGTGAGGGAAGGATGTGGTCAGGGTCATGATGAGGTGAGGGTTAGGGTTAGGGGTTAGGGTTAGGGTTAGGTAGTTAGGTGAGGGTGACGGTGAGGGTGAGGAAGGATGTGGTTCAGGTTATGATTGGGGTGAGGTTAGGTTAGGGTTAGGGTGAGGGTTAGGGTTAGGGTGACGGTGAGGGTGAGGGAAAGATGTGGTTCAGGGTTATGATTGGGGTGAGGGTTGGGGTTAGGGTTACGTTAGGGTTAGGGTTTTAGGAATAGGGTTTTAGGGTTAGGGTTTTAGGGTAGGGTTTTAGGGGTAGGGGTAGGATTAGTGTTAAGGATAGGGATTTAGGGGTAGGGTTAGGGTTAGAGTTAGGGTTTCAGGGTTAGGGTTTTTGGTTAGGGTTAGGCTTATGGTTAGGTTTTAGGGTTAGGGTTGGGGATAGGGCTAGGGGTAGGCGTAGCAGTAAAGTTAGGGGTTAGGGGTTAGGAGTGTAGAGTTTAGGGTTAGGAGTGTAGAGGTTAGGGGTTAGGGGGTAGAGTTTAGAGTTTAGGGTTAGGTTTTTCATTTTTTGGTTTGTTTTTTTTTCTTTTTTTTTTGGTGCCGCTCTACCTGTTGTGTTTTCTTGTTTGGTCTTTGCCTTTTGCGTTGTTAGCTCTGCGTTTACTGAAAACACATTTTGTTTGTCCATTTTGTTTTTCTTTTCCCTTTTTCTTCTTTTGTGTGTTTTTGTGTTTTAACGGTTTGTGTTTTGCGTTTTGCATTTAGCTTTTCGTGTTTGGCGTTTTCTGTTTTGTGTTCATTTTGTTTTGTGTTTGTATCGTTTTTTTTTCTTTCTAGTTTTTGTTTTGCGTTTTGCAATTTTTGTTTTGCAGTTGTCTTTTATGTTTGGCTTTATGTGTTTCACAATTTGGGCTGTGTTGTTTGTTGTTTTCCATTTTGCGTTTTGATTTTAACGTTTTGCTATTTGAGGTTTGAATAATGCGTTTTGTGGTTTTCGTTTTGCTGTTTGTGTTACGTGTTTTACATCCTGTATCTTCGCTTTGCGCTTTTTGGTTTTCTGTCTTGCTTTTCGCATCTTTCAGCCTGCACTTTTTTTTGTTTTGTGTTTTTCGTTTCGCGTTTTGTGTTTTCCTTGTTCAGTTTTAATTTTTGTGTTTTGACCTCATTTATGTATATTTCAGTCTATCTTTTTGCGATTTTTCTGCTTTGCGCTTGCCATATTTCTTTTAGGGTTAGGGTTTTAGGGTTAGGGTTAAGGTTACGGTTGGGGTTAGGATTAGGGTTAGGTTAGGGTTAGGTTAGGGTTAGTGTTCCGGTTAACGGTTAGGGTTAGTGTTAGGTTCAGGGTTAGTGTTGGGGTCAGGGTTAGGGTTACGGTTAGGGTGAGGGTGACGGTGAGGGTTAGGGTTAGGGTGAGAGTTAGGGTTAAGTTAGGCTTAGGGTTAGGGTTAGGGTTAGGGTTAGGTTTATGGTGAGGATGAGGGTAATGGTGAGCGTGAGGATTAGGGTTACAGTTAGGGTTAGGTTCAGCGTGAGGGTTTGGGTTAGGGTTAGGGTTAGGGTGAGTGTGAGGGTTCGGGTTAGGGTGAGAGTGAGGGTGAGGGTGGGGGTTCGGGTTGGGGTTAGGGTTAGGGTTAGGGTTAGGGTTAGGGTGAGGATGAGGGTAAGGGTGATGGTGAGGATTAGGGTTAGGGTTAGGGTTAGGGTTAGGGTTAGGTTGAGGGTGATGGTGAGGGTTAGGGTTAGGGTTAGTGTCGGGTTATGGTTATGGTTATGGTTATGGTTAGGTTGAGGTTGAGGGTGAGGGTGAGTGGGACAGTGAGGGTTAGGCATGAAAGGTAGTGGGAGGATGAGGGTTAGGCATGAAAGTGAGGGTGGGTTAGGGTTAGGGTTAGGGTTGGGTTAGGGTTAGGGTTGCAAAACGCAAAACGAACACGCAGAAAGCAAAACACAACATGGAAAGCGGAAAACGTAAACCGCAGAAGGGAAAACACAAAACGCGAAACCAAAACCAGAAAACACACACACACACACACACACACACACACACACACACACACACACACCGAAATGCGCAGAACCCAAAATGCCAACCACAAATAGCAAAATGCAAGACGCGAAACACAAAACGAAAATGGAAAACACAAAGCACAAAACGCAAAGCAAGAAACGTAAAATGCAAAATGGAAAGCAATAAACGCAAAATACATGGGAAAAAAGCAACACAAAAATAAAAGCAAAAGAAAAATACAACACGAAAACAAAAACTAACAAAACGTGAAACGCCAAACGCAAAAGTAAAGAAGGAAAAGCAAAATGGTACAGACAAAACACAAAACGCAAACACAAAAATGGAAAACAAAAGAGATAATGGACAACTGAAAACGCAGGGCTAAGAACACAACAGGGAACACGCAAAACGCATAAAAAAACAAAACGAAAAAAAAAAAAAACGAAACCCGCCCCCCCCCCCCCCCCCCCCCCCCAAAACGCATAAAAAACAAAACGAAAAAAAAAAAAAACGAAACCCCCCCCCCCCCCCCCCCCTAAAACGAAAAACAAAAACACAAAACACAAAACATGAGACACAAAACACAAAACGCAAAACACAAAACGCACGTTAAACGGAAAAAAGATGAAATGGACAACTCAAAAAGCAGAACTTAGGCAAAAAACAAAATGCAAAACAAAACAAAACGAAAACCGAAAAAAAAAAAGCAAAAAACAAAACAAAACAAAATACCTCCCAAAACGGAAAACGAAAACACAAAACGCAAAACATGAAACGGAAAACACAAAACGCAAAAAAAAAAAAAAAAAGCAAAAACAAAACGCTTGACGCAAAATGTGAAACCCAAAACGCCTGACACAATACGCAAAAAGCAACACAAAAAAACATAAAACGCAAAAGACGACAGAAAACATCAACAACAACAAAAAATGAAAATTCAAACGAAAAATGCAAAACACAAATCAAAACACAAAATACATACGAGGAAACGCAAAACGCAAAACAAAATTACAAATTGAACCACTGAATACTAAGAACGCAAAAGAAAAAGAGCAAAGCACAAAGAGTAAAAACACACAAGACAAAATGAAAAAGAGGAAAACAAAAAAACCCAAAACAGGAAACAAAAACGCAAAACGCAAAAAAGAAAAATGCAAAACACAAATCGCAAAAAAGAAAAATTCAAAACACAAATCGCAAAATGCAAAACGCGAAACAAACACTCAAAACGCAAAACGCGAAAAGCAAAATACAAAATGCAAAATACAAAACGCAAAGCACAAACCACAAAACGCGACACGAAAACAACAAAACAAAAACAATGTAAAACGAAACATGCCAAAAGCAAGACAGAAAATGCAAAAGGAACACATAACACAAATCGAAAAACATCAAAACGAAAACAAAGCGCAAATGATGAAACGCCAAACACAAAACGGAAACCGCAGAACACAAAACACAAAACTAGAAATGCAAAGAGCACATGAAGAAAAGGCAAAGCGCAAAACAAAATAAAAACTTAAAAAGAAAAACAAAACGAAAATGCAAAATACAGAACAAAAACCGAAATACACAGAACACAAAACGCCAAACACGAAAACCAAAATGCAAGATACAAAACACAAAACGCGAACTGCAAAACACAAAACAGAAAACTAAAAAGCATTAGCGCAAGGAAAAAGCGCAAGGCGCAAAACAAAACAAAACACACACAAAAAAAGCGAAAACGCAAAACACAAATTACAAACCAAAATGCGCAGAACACAAAACGCCAACCACGCAAATTTGAAAGACGCAAAACAAAAAACGCAAAACAGAAAACGCAAAAGAAATGGATAACAGAGAAAGCAATAAGGCACACAAAGCACAAAACGGAAATTAAAAAAGTAAAAGTAAAACGCAAAATGCAAAACGGAAAGCAAAAAACGCAAAACAGAAAACGCAAAAGAAATAAAAAACAGAGAAAACAATACGAAAACAAAAGCAAAAGGAAAACATAAAACAAAAACAAAAACTAAATACAAATGAGAAACCGCAAAACGCCAAACGCAAAACAAAAAACGCAAAAGGAACGAAGGAAAACGCAAAATGAAAAAGTCTAAATAAAAACACACACACAAAAACGGGAAACAAAAAAGATGCAAGGCAAAAAGCAAAATGCAAAAAAAAAAAAAAACGAAAAACAAAAAAAAAATCAAATAAAAGAACAACTCCAAAACGAAAAACAAAAACACAAAATGCAAAACGCACAACGCAAAAAAGCAAAACAGAAAATGCTTGACGCAAAACGTGAAACAAAATGCCAAACGCAAAATGCAAATGCAAAACAAAAAGCATAATACGCAAAAAACAACATAACGCAAAACATGAATGGAAAAACGCAAACCGCAAAAAAAAAAAAAAAAAAAAAAAAGGGAAAAATGCGAAACAGAAATCGCAAAATGTGTTTTACGTAAACAATACAGCCCAAATCGTGAAACACATCAAGCCAAACTTAAAAGATAACCTGCAAAACAAAAACAAAAACAAAACAAAACAAAAAACGCAAACACAAAACAAAATGTGTAAGAACACAAAACAGAAAACGCCAAACACGAAAAAGTAAATGCAAAACGCAAAAAACAGAAACCGTATAACGCAAAACAAAAAACTCAAAACCCAAAACACACACAAAAGAAAGAATAAGGCAAAAATGGACAACTGAAAACGCAGAGCTAACAACGCAAAAGGCAAAGACGAAATAAGAAAACACAAACGGTAAAGCGCCAAAACAAAACAAAAAAAAGAAAGAAAAAAAAACACGAAAAACGAAGAAAAACAAAATAGAAAAAAAAAACCAAAACAAAACAAAACAAAACAAAAC
>CM065726.1:70849477-70926977 GCA_033310375.1 Conus canariensis | reverse complement strand
GTGGGGATGGGAATGAGGGTGGGTGTTGGTGTGGGATAGGTTTGGGTGTGGATGTGGGTGTTGGTGGGAGTGTGTGGGGGTGTGTTTCGGGTGTGTGGTTGGGGATTGGGGTGCGGATGGGGGGGGGGGGGGGGGGTTGTGAGGGTGTGTGTGTGGTGATGGGGTTGGGTGTGGGGTAGTGGTGGGTGTGGGGGTGGGGTGGGGTTGGTGGTGGTAGTGGTGGTGGTGTGTGTGTGTATCAGGGGATGTGTTTGGATGGGTGTGGGTGTGGGTGTGTAGTAGGGTGTGGGTTTCGGGGTTTGTGTATGGGTCTGTTGGGGGTTGTGTGTGTGTGGGTGTATGTGTGGGGGTGGGAGTGGTGTGTCTTTGTGGGTGGGGGTGGAGATGGAGGTGGGGGTGGGTGTGGGTGTGAGTGTGTATGTGGTTGGGTGTGGGTGGAGGTATGGGCGGTGGTGGTGGTGGTGGTTGTGTGTGTGTGTGTGTGTGCTTGTGTGTGTGTGTGTGGGGGGGGGGGGGTGGAGGTGTGTGTGGTGGAGGTGTGTGTGGTGGAGGTGTGAGTGTGTGAGGGTGGGTGTGGGTGTGGGTGTGGGGATGTGGGGGTGCGCTTGGGGGTAGGTGTAGGGCTGGGGGAGGTGTGGGTGTTGGTGTGGGTGAGGGGGTCGGGCTGTGTGTGTTGGGGTGGGGTTGGGGATTGGGGTGCGGATGGGTGTGTGTGTGGGTGTGAGGGTGTGTGTGTGTGTCGTGTGTGTGGTGATGGGGTTGGGTGTGGGGGTAGTGGTGGGTGTGGGGATGGGGTGGGGTTGGTGGTGATAGTGGTGGTGGTGTGTGTGTATGTGTCTGGATGTTGGTGTGTGTGTGTGTGTGGGTGTAGGTGAAGGAAAATGTGGGCGTCGGGCTGAATGTGCGTGTGTGTGTGGGGGGGGGGGGGGGGGGGGGGAGGGGGGGGAGAGGGGGTATGGGTATGTGTGTAAGTGTGTGTGAGGGTGTGGTTGTGTGTGTGTTTGTGTGGGTGTGAGTGTGGGGGTGGGGGTGGGGATGCGCTTGGGGGTAGGTGTAGGGCTGGGGGAGGGTGTGGGTGTTGGTGTGGGTGAGGGGGTCGGGCTGTGTGTGTGGGGGGGTGGGGGGATGGGGGTTGGGGATTGGGATGCGGATGGGGGTGTGTGTGGGTGTGAGTGTGTGTGTGTGTGTGTGTGTGTGTGTGTGTGTGTGTGTGTGTGTGTGTGTGTGCGAGTGTGGTGATGGGGTTGGGTGTGGGGTAGTGGTGGGTGTGGGGTAGTGGTGGGTGTGGGGGTGGGGTGGGGTTGGTGGTGGTGGTGGTGGTGGTGTGTGTATGTGTCTGGATGTTATTTTTTTATTTTATTTTTTCCCCACCTTTACTCTTTTTTTTCTTTCCTTTTTCTTTTTTTTTTTTCTTGTTTTTTCTTTTTTAATTTTTTTTTTTTCATTTTTTTAAGGCGGTCTTTTATTATTTTTTCCCCTTTCTTTCTTGACTCACGCTCACAATGCAAAATCTGTGTGTACATTACCGATGGACAATTGTTTGACAGTTTTAGTGTGTAGGAGAATGATACAAAATGTCTGGGTTTGTTTATGTACTGATGTGTGGTGTGCTGACACTTTCATTCTGCTGTGATAACTTCTTTCTAATAAATGGATACAATTAAATCAACATAAGGGTAATAAAGAATTCACAGAATTAAGAGTATGTGCATGGGCGTGTGTGTGTGTGTGTGTGTGTGTGTGTGTGCGTGTGTGTGTGCGCGCGCGTGCGTGTGTGTGTGTGTGCGCGCGCGTGCGTGTGTGCGCGCGCGTGCATGTGTGTGAGCTTGCGTGAGTGTGTATACCTGTGGGTGTGGGTTTACCTTTTCATTTTTTTTTAAAATTCTAAGTTATCATATGTGAATCATGTCATTTATGATAGCATCATTATCTTAGAGTCACTGGCCATTGCAATTATTTAACATATTTCAATAAGATTGTAAGAACGGTATATACTTTTTTCTCAGTTGCAAGTGTTGTTCAAATATGACTTGTAAAGCAGGCAACGCTTTTGTTTTTCGAGCTATACTAATGCACATTTTAGCTATTAAAAGAATATGATTAACTGCTGCTCTTTCGATCTTATTTAATGTTTTATTTTGCACACCAAACATTACATCAGCCAACGACAGGTTTAGCGTTTTTCCAACCATAGTTGGTATGAACCTTTCTATTTCTTCCCACAGTCTATACGCGGGTGGGCAATAATAAAAGAAATGCTCCATAAAGTCAATGTCAGTGACACAGTTATCGCATTTATTGGTTTCTGTTAATTTCATTTTCTGAAGAAGAATATTTGTGGGATAGATGTTGTGATTTATCTTCCACTGCAGCTCGTATAGTCTGGTTTCCTTTGTGGATTCTCTTGGAATCAACCATACGTTTTTATCTAATTGAACACCAAGCTTTCTGCGCCAGAAGGCATTAGCATGAGGTAAGGTTTTCGTGGTATTATTTCTTTCCAATATTTTATGTATCTCTTTGGGTTTTACATTAAACAAACTTGCTTCACAAGAAACTGGCTCCTGAGTATCTAGAGAGATCCTGTTTGTTCGTATCCATTCCAGCCAAACTGCTGGGATGGCGTTGCACACGGCGTTATATTCAAATAATGTGTCTGCACTTCTATATCCTAGTAGTGTTTCCACCTCTTCTAAACGCAGCAGTCTACGTTCGTTGAAATGAATAAGATTTCTCACATGTTGCATTCCCTTTTCTTTCCACTTGTGGAAGAACAACACCTTTCCTTTATACTTAATTAAATCATTATAGAATAATAACTGATCACACACATTGGATGGTTTTATTTCTTCGATTTTTTTCTCTCTCTTAATATCTAGATATGTAATAATCACCGCTTTCCAGAATTCATTTTCCAAATGCTCTATCTACAGTTAATCATGAATATACTATCATTGTTTAGTATTTTATTCAAGTGCCATTTTGGTATGATACTCCAGTTCTGTTCTGCTGAGGAGAATAGTTTTCCAGCCCATTGTAAATAGAAACACTTTTGGAGATCAATAATGTTAACCATGTTCAAACCACCCGTTCCATACTCTGATTCCATCACTTTTCTTTTCACTTTTTCGAAAGCCTTACGATTGCTATATTTTCGTTGCCAAACGAATTTGTACAACATCGTATTAATTTCTTTTAAAACATTTTCTGGAATACCAATTGATTGCATAACAATATATCAGTTGACTGATTAAAAATGTTTTGATTACCAGAACTTTACCATGAATACTAAGATCTCTTTTACTCCAGTCCCGTATCATTCTTTGAATGTTTGCAACTTTCTGCTTCCAATTTTCTTCAATATATTTAGCCATCTTATCTCTTTGAAAATACACCCCTAAGATTTTAATTCTGTCCACCATTGAAAAAGGAATATTGTGTTCGTCTAGCTGTCTACCCATTCTTAATATTTTAGTTTTATTGATGTTCAGTTTCAGACCGGAGAAGTTTTCAAACGTTTTCAAGATACCATAAGACCTAATCAGATCTTCTCCATTTTTAAGAAATAATGTGGTGTCATCGGCCATTTGTTTTATTTTGATACATTTATTTTTTGATCGGTTTATGACTGGCGCTTCGATGCCAGATATTTCACTGTTCCTGATTTTTATTGCTAATAGTTCTAAGGCCAAGACGAATGCCAAAGGAGAGAAAGGACAGCCTTGTCTAATACCGCAGTTTACATCAAACGGCTCAGACAACCATCCACCATAATTAATGCAACTTTGGGTATTGTTGGTCAACACACGTATCCATCTTTGAAAATCAACACCAAAACCAAACATGTCAAACGAGTGTAAAAGATATGTTTTAGAAATGGAATCAAAAGCTTTGTAGTAGTCTAATGCTAGTAAATAACCTGTTTTTCCTGTTTTATTTAGATAATTTATTACATCATCTATAGTCCTTATAACAGTTGTAATATTTCTACCTTTAATGCATCCCACTTGGTCTTCATCAATTAATCCACAAATAACTTTTCCTAATCTTTCTGCCATAACTTTAGCCAAAACTTTATAGTCTGAGTTTGTTAAAGTGATAGGTCTCCAATTGTTAAGTTTGTCTCTGTCTAATTCCTTACCTTTGTGAATGAGAGTTATGATGCCTTGCCTTTGTGTGAATGAGAGTTCTCCTTTTTGAAATGACTCATTGAATGAGCTAGTAATCATGCAGCCTATTTTGTTCCAAAAACATTTCAAGAATTCTGTCGTTAATCCATCACTGCCTGGGGCTGATCCATTTTTCATATTCCTTAGCGCGGCAGTGGTTTCTTCTAAAGTGATCATACCTTCACATAAATCAGCATCATCTTTGTGTATTTTTTTCAAATTTTCGTCTTTCAGAAACGAGTTGGCAGCATCTTTAACATCCGCAGATTTGTCTTTTGATTGCACAAATATTTGTAAAATGCTACTTGTTCCTGCAATATGTCTTTTTGATCAGTTATAATTTCTCCTGACTCTTTACACAGTCTAGTAATTATATTTTTCTTACTACGTGCTTTCTCTAAATTGCAAAAATATTTACTGTTTTTCTCCCCTTCTTCAATCCATTTTATTCTAGCTCTGATCTGGGCACCTCTAGTTTTCTCCATTTGTAGAAGTTCTATTTTCTGTTTTACTATCAGATAATTAGAGTGTAATTGTTTGTTTGAGGATCAGTCATTAGTTTTCCCTCCAAGTCCTTTAACTGCATTTGCAGTGTTAACGATTCGTTTCGTTTTTGACACGCTAATGATTTACCAAATTCGCTGCAAAAGTTTCTGATTTCCACTTTACATAGCTCCCATTTTTCAACACAGCTTACCTCTGCGTTTTCCTTAAGAAAGTCATCTAAGAGTGTGTTCAATGTTTCAACAAATGATTTGTTCTTTAAATAACTATTGTTAAAACGCCAATATCCTGGACCACGAACAAAACTACTATCGTCGTTTAATTCTAACACTACACCTTTATGATCCGAGCCTGGGACAGTTACGTGGTCAGATAACGAACAAAGATGTAGAATGTTTTCAGAAGAAAACCCGTAATCTAGTCGACGTGCAATAAATGGGTTTAGTCTACTCCAAGTAAACGATTTTTCAGTTGGATGATGCAGTCTCCAAACATCAGTTAAAACCCAACGTATTCATTGTTTTGTTTAAGGCTTCAATTTCTGACTTGTCATGGGGTTTACCAGATATTATATCTAGGTCAGTGTTGAGTGAACAATTGAAATCACCTAAAAGTATGAGGTCTCCATTCAGATCATTCAATATTTCATTCAGGTATTGAAAATGATATATTTTTTCGTTAATGTTATTTGGAGCGTAAGTGTTGGCAACCATTAAACTGTATTTATCGTTAAGTACAGAGACAACCAAAATTCTTTGCTGTGAAAGTACTAAGTCTACTTGTCCAGAAAAATGTTTTGAAACCAAGATAACCTCGCCTCTACTTCTATTTGTGCCTTACCACCCCACTCTTTTTCCCATGTTCTTATATCAGACTTAGTAACATGCGATTCCTGTAAACATATTACGTCAAAACGATTCTTCTTTAAAAACGTAAACAAAGATTTCCTTTTCAACCTGTTTTTTAGACCCCTAGCGTTCAAAGAAATTATATGTAGTTTTCCCATTATAACAAATGTTTTAGCGTGAAATCAATGAACAAAGATTTGTTTAAAAAAAAAAAAATAAAAAATAAAAAAAAAAAGGGGGTGGGGTGGGGGGTGGGGGGGGGGGGGGGGGGGATGGTGCAAGAGGGAATCGGGATACGAGAAAGTGCGGGGACTTTAGAAACGTAGGGGGGGACGGGGGGGGGGGCTTTTGGAATTTTTTTTTTTTTTTCTTTTCTCCTCTTCCTTTTTTTTTTTGAAAAGAGTTCGGGGAGGGGAACATTCAAAAATCCTTCCTGTAACAAAAAGTAGCGAGCCACAATAACACATTTGTCACAATTATCATGATACCAAAAATGCAGTCGTTGTCGACAGGACTGTCCTACTGCCACTGGTCAACCGTACAGCGCTCGGGCGAGGGGTCGTCAGGTCCCGTGGACGTTGTAGCCGGGTTGTCCGGACGTCCGTTGTCGCAGCGGCGCTGTTTGCCTGTCCTCTGCCTCGGACTGTCTCGCTCTTTGGATCTGTTCCGCTTGGGGGTAGCAGATCTGTCCCGGGGGGAGCGGTCCAGGGAGGAGAGGAGGGTAGACTGCCGAGACAGGGGTCTGCTCCTGTCACTTCTGCCAACAGATGTATTATCATTACGTTCTGTTCCCTGTTTTATTTGTTTTGTTTTAGTAACAGCAGGAGATTTTTCTTTTGTGCTCGACTGCACACTGGGTTTGTCGATGCATTTTTCTATCTGACTGACTGCCTTTTGTGTCTCAGACAGTTGACAAACTGCATCTCCTCTTTTGTGCCCTGGTTGCTTACATTGCCGGCATACTATCTCTCCTGTACATTGAGAAGCATGGTGGTTTGGCTGCAAACAGCGTGAACAGGAGACAGGTTTGGAGACTGATTTTTATTCTTTATGGAACACTTTAGCTGTGAAAATGTTAATTTTTATAAATTTGTCGAGGGGAGTTGTAGGCACAGTGATATAGACAAATCTACGGCCTGTGAGAAAACGCGTTAATTTGTTATCCGCGTCTCTCGCTCTCTCCATCTTAATTGAAGATCTCAATTCACAGCCGAGTTGCTTCAGCGAATGTTCTATCTCGGTTTCTGCCACAGATATAGGAATATTGTCGATCCATAACTTAGTAGTAGGCTTCTCCTCACCTGTGTCACTGCGAAGGATGAAAGGATTGGTATTGCAGACCTGCAATACTGTACCTCTCAGTCGGATGCCCTTTACGAGGATTTCCGACCGTGCCTCCTTGGTAGCAGGGTAGAGTCGCCACAGACCACGAATAGACTGCGCTCCAAGTACGGTGCCCGGGCCAGCAGATCTCTCGGCTGATAAACACATCTCCAGCACCGACGGTCGGTTTTCCTCATGATCCGGTATATCTCTCATTTTCAGGAAAACGGGATTAGTGGTCGAGAAAGTTGCCATCGCTATGCTTCGAAACAAAAAGTTGAAGGGGAAAGCCGCGTACTGTAAAGCGCTAACTTCGACCGAAAATCCGGCACGTGCAGAGAGCGAACAATTCGCGTCCTCTCGATTCGAACGTCGCTCACCGAATCCCGTGTCTGGATGTTGGTGTGTGTGTGTGTGGGTGGGTGTAGGTGTAAGGAATGTGTGGGCGTCGGGCTGAATGTGTGTGTGTTGGTGTGGTGGGGGGGGGGGGGGGGGGAGGGGGTATGGGTATGTGTGTGTGTGTGTGTGTGTGTGTGTGAGGGTGTGCTTGTGTGTGTGTGTGTGTGTGTGTGCGTGTGTGTGCGCGCGTGTGTGTTGGTGTGGGTGTGAGTGTATTTGTTTGCGAGGGTATGGTTTGTGGGTGTGGGTGTGGGTGTGTTGATGCGTGCGTGTGTATGTCTGTGGAGGTGTGGGTGTGGGTGGGGGCACGGGTTGGTGTGGGTGAGCGTGTTTGCCGGTGTATGTGTGTGTGGGTGTATGTGTGGGTGTGGGTGTGTGTGTTTCTTGATGTGTGTGTGTGTGTGTGTGCGAGTGTTGGGGTGTGTGTTGGAGTGTGTGTGTGTGTGTGTTTGCATGTGTATGTGTGTGGGTGGGTGTTGGGGAGGGAGGGGTTGGTGTGTGTGTGTGTGTGTGCGTGCGTGCGTGTGTGTGCGTGTCTGTCTGTGTGTGCGTGTGTGTGTAGGGGGGGGGGGGGGTGTTGGTGTGTTGGTGCGTGTGTGGGGGGGGGGAGGGGGTGTATGGGTGCGGGTGTGGGAATACAGTAGGGGGGTTGTGGGTGTAGGTGTGGTTGTGGTAGTGTGTGTGGGGGTGTAGGTGTGTGTGTGTGTACATGTGGTTGTGGGAGGGGTGTGTAGGTGTGGGGGTGGGTGTTGGGGAGGGAGGGGTTGGGTGTGTGTGTGGGGGTTGATGTGGTGTGGGTGTGGGTGTGAGCAGGTGGGCGTGGGTGTGTGGCTTTCTGTGCGTGTGTGCGCGTGTGTGGATGTGTGTGTGTGTGTGGATGCGTGTGTGTGTGCGTGTTCGTGTGTGTGGGTGTGGGTGCGTGTGTGTGTGGGTCCTTAATGAAGGAGCCGACCGGGCCAAAACACAAAAGCAAACATACACGCACACACACACACCTTTTCACAACACAAATCCAAAAGGGAGAACACACACACACACACACACGCAAGCGCGCACGTGGACACACACACGCAAAACACAAAACAAAATTGAAACCGGAAAACAAACAAAATACAAACACAAACAGAAATGCAGAACGCCAAAACAGAAAACACAAAAATGGAAAACGAAAAAGAAAAAAAACGACAAAAGCGAAGTGCAAAATGCAAAATGAAAACGCAGGACTTGCAACACAAAAGGCAAAACGAAAAACACAAAACGTAAAATGCAAAACGCAAAACACATAACGTTAAGTGCAGAACGCGAAATAGAAAACACGAAACTTAAAAGTTGAAAGACCAAACGCAAAACAAAGCGCAAAACGCATAATGCAGAAAAGGAAAAAAAAAAAAAAAAAAAAAAAGAAGCACAAAGCCAAAACACTAATCGCAAAATGCAAACATGGAAAAACTACAACACAAAACGGAAACCGCAAACTGCAAAACGGAAAAAGCGAAACGCTAAACCAAAAACGCTAAAGGCAAAATGCACCCCCCAAAACGCAAACACAAACATGAACGAAAACCACAAAATGCAAAACACAAAGCAAAGCGCAAAACGCATAATGCAGAAAAGGAGAAAAAAAAAAGAAAAAAAAGAAGCACAAAGCCAAAATACTAATCACAAAATGCAAACATGGAAAAACTACAACACAAAACGGAAACCGCAAACTGCAAAACGGAAAAGCTAAACGCAAAACACAAAACCAAAAACACAAAAGACAAATCGCAACCCCCAAACACAAACACAGAACGAAAACTGCAAAATGCAAAACAAAAATGCAAAACCCAAAACGGGAAGGACAAACCAGAAAACGCAAAGCATAGGAAAACATCAAACATGAAACAAAAATGCAAAACGCAAACTGCAACAATGAAAACAAATAAATCAAAAGAAGAAACGGAAAACGCAAAATATAAAACGCAAAACAAAACACAAAAACATACGTAAGACAAAAAAACCCGTTTTGTTTTCCGCTTCGTATTTTACGTTTTGTGTTTTGCATTTTACTTTTTTTGCGTTTTGAGTTTTGTGCTGGTGTTTGTATTTTGAGGTTTGTGTTTTACGTTTAGGATTTTCTGTTTGGGGTTTTGCGTTTTGGGAATTGCGTTTCATGTTTTGTGTTTTTTTTTGTTTTGTGTTCTGCGGTTTATGTTTTGCGGGCTTTTTTGTGTGTGTGTGTGTGCGTTATTTTGTGTTTTGCAATTCTTTTTTAAGTGTTAGTCCATTCGACAGTTTCTTTGTTTGTTATCTTGCAGTTTTATTGTTATCAAACATATTTTTTCATTTGAAGTCCAGACATGTTTTCATTTTTACAAACATTAAGGCATGATTTTGAAACCGATGTATTACTTTTTGCCATTTCTTTTTTCTTCTTTTTTTTTGCTGCCTATTTAAGCTTCGACCTGAAAAAAAAATCCCCGGACAAGATATAAAAAAAGATCATCAAAACTTTATTATAACCGATGATATTGGTTATAAGAAAAACCTGTTATAGTAAAGGAAAAGCTCTGCTCCCTTCGACTTGACTATAAGCAGGATGGGCTGTATAACTGATTGCTTGTTCGTTGTTTTCATTGTCCTGAATGTTGTTTATCTTGCCTGAAGTAGACCAAAAAGGTCGAAAACACATCATGTTTTGTCTTGTAGTTTGTCTCTTTCGTCTGGCAGGATATTATTTTTTTCTTTTCCACCTGCAGTCATCTCACTTTGAAACCTGACTTTTACACGGTCAGTTATACATTACAGAACTCTATGTATACACAGTAAGTAAACACTCAACAAAACCTACACAAGACATGTTCAACCAAACTTTCTCCTTATAGCCACACACAAAGTGACTTAAAAATCATCATGAGTTTATTTTCTTAACACAGTTTGATATGGCATAAGTAAACTAGACTAAAGAATCGAATGAGCTAATCTGTTCCAATGAAAGACACAGCTCACATCTGCGATGTCAAATTAACCTGAAAACATATTTACCAAATATACAACCCTTTTCTTAACAACAAAATAAAAAATCAACAGCCACTAAATATACAACCTTCTTTTTCTTTAAAGCAACCCCCCCCCCCCCCCCCCCTCTAAAAATCTTCAACTACTTTATCATGAAACTGCATTTTTTAAATTGTAATGAAATTGCTACCAAAAACGTCCACAAACATTCTACTGACTTTCACCATCCCTACCAAAAATCAGGTGGTATCTGCAGCGCACTGCACCTTTGTTGATGGCAGTGAAATGTCCCATTACAACATTCTAAACGCCAATCAGGAATGTTTGGTCTCCTGGTGCATGCTGTTTGTGTTTCCAAATGCTGACAAAGAAATTATGGGATGCTGAATATGCATACTTGATCTCATGGAAGCATACAGTACACACATGGAAGCGGTCAGCAACTGAAAATTTCATACAGTACATTCAATCATCGGACAGTGCTGAGGTTTGAACTCTTGTTCCATGAAGAATCCAGAATTCTGACAACACGGATACCTCACCTGCAGGAATGTAACACTCCACATCAAAATGGTTGGTTATACTTGTGTAATTAGTAATACCGTGCTGGTAATTATCCTATCGCTTATTTTGGTACATTCTCAAGTACTGCACAATTCAATACAGAAAATATTATCAATAGTGGTACCAATCTGTTACACATTCACATTCCTATATATTATACTTTGATTCATTAAAACACACACCACATTTATTCATTTACATTATTTAGTTGTTCATTTCTTTTATTACTGAAATCCGCATTTTCACCACTTGGACTTGAAGGTGGATACTCTGTAAATTATCACTCTACATCTATCAAGTATTTTTCATTGCATTCTCAGAACAAACTGTGGCAGAGTTGGACTTGAAAATCACACTTACATCACACTTGAAATCAATATTCATTGGTGAATTATCCTTCTTACTTCACTTATTACAAGTGGATCGCTCTTAACATTTCTGTGATTGGTGGACTGTAATGCTAGCATTACTGACAAGTGGTGAATCATTCATAACATGAACAATACTTGGCAAATTATCATTCTTAGCATCACTGATTACTGGTGGAAATATGGCAGGACATTCCAAATATTTTGAACTCTTAGCATCACTGATAATTGCTGAACATATGGTAGGACATTCCAAATATTTTGCGCAATCTAACATTTCATCTTCCAGCGACTCGTTCCTATGAGAACACCCGTTTGCAGTTTCTTCATCTCATTCTAGTGATCTCTCTCTCTCTCACACAAACACACTCAATCTCATACACACACAGGGCTGAGAAGTTTTTACAAAAAAGTAATATGCTACTAATCAATGAAACTGATCAATGAAACTGATAAATCAACATTTTCAAGCTGTTCTAATATTTACACTAAAAGACTTTACTTAAAAAAAAGAAACCCTAGAGAAGTTGCCTGAAATAACTCACAGCTGGGAGTTCATAGTGCACAAGACATTATGATAAGGAGCTGAAACAGTGAACAGCAGGACTTAACATTGTTCTGCAAAACAATTCATCTATAGTTTAATAAACTATGAATGCTTCTCTTGTTTGAAATCTTTTTAATAAATAATGATTTAAAAAAAAACAGTGACAAGAATCAAGGTCTCTGCATTTGAATCTAGCTGCTTTGTAACATTACTAAGAAGACACTTAACTTAAATCATTTTTACAATGCTAAAAACCAGTCCATACATTTATGAGTCTGGTGACAACTTCCTTTGTATAAAACATACGTAACCATTTTGATGCAATTTGCTCAGTCAGGCTTTCCCACCCTCCTATCTTTTGTCCTGGAGTTTCTGAATGCTGGATTTTTTTTTTAAATTGCCTTTTCAATCATAGAATATTTGGTACAGTGTTCTATATGCCTATCCATTGAGAACAAAACAGTGCTCCAAACTTCATCCAGTTTCAGAAGGAAAAAACAGACAAGCACCATACAATGATATGCCAAAACCAAAACCAGACGGGGGTTGGGGGTGGGTAGGGTGGTGGGAGGAGGGGGGGAAGAAGAAAAACCATGATCCCATTCAAAAGCTTTTTGTTTTTTTTCTCCCTTAACTAAAGTACATTCTCTTTATCCTTGTCAAAAAAATTTAACAGACATTGATCACAATACTTACTACACCAAATTTCCTTATGTCTGAATGGCCAGGAAAAATGTGAACTTAAAGAAAATCACAATGAAATCACCATTTGATTGTGTCTGCATTGGTAGTCTTGATTACAAGAAGCGTACAAAAATAACTGCTTGACACACCAAACTGAACCACAGCTTCACAGCCAAAGTGCTCCTTTGTTGAAATGAATCAATCTGAATGCAAAAACACCCAGCACTGTAGACTCAATAAATATTCTGAATATTTCGGATGAAAAACTTCTAAAAACAATTCAGATCATACATATTTCTGCACTTAATAAAAAGCATAGTGATCACTGCACAACAATTTGACACACTTCCAAGAACCTTGGCACACGAAAATTGAAATTCAGCATTGGAATCATCCCCTTGATAAGTATGAAGAGTAATCAGCCCAACATATTTTTAAAGTTCATACATGTGATACATACATTCGAGGGTAGAGGTATGTACATTAACAGTTGTATCCATTGAAATAAATCGTGCAAAGCAAAACAGAGTACTTACCAATTAAATTTATGAATTGGTTTACAACAGGTTTTTGATACTGACAGGCATTTGAATTTGAACTACACATGTATACAACTCTTAAAATATACTCTTCAACCAGCATGAATAAAAATAGCAGTTATTTAAAAACTGAAGACATTGAAAACTTTCCTTCATCAGTGTGCTGATAACCAGAGGGAAGAAAAGGCAGCAAGTATAGAAAATTCAAGCATGCTGCTTCTCTACACAAACACACACAAATGAATCAACAATGAATCCCACTTATCAATCTTACGTTTCCAGCTTTTCAAATGTAAATCATTTGACAACGACATAGTTTTGTTTCTGATCCATCAGTCTTCTAAGTAGGCAGTATAACTTCAAAGAAAAACCGAACCAATTCAGAAACACAAAGTGGCAACTAATCTCAGTTTATTAGAAGGCAAGGACAGTTTCCCCACCTCTGCTGTACCTGAGAATCATGGCAGATCTGCAAAATGAGTTACAAGGATTTGAATTATCAGGACAGCTTTCTCGCCCAAATTAGAAATGGCCATTAAAACATAATGTGTTGCTAGAGGCAACAGGGTGAGCCTAAGGAGTTAACACTTGTTTGAATCATCGGCCAAGTATTTTCACCTAAATATTAGTGATAGCTATTTTCAAAATCATGATGCATATAGTAACAGTTGTGAATTCAGTAAGTTAAGGAATTTTAAACAAACCCTAACTTTCTCATCCATAGAGGTCAAGTTACTTCTAAAACTATTGCAAACTGTGACACTGCACTCAACTTTAAATCATCAACCAAGCTTTCTTTCCCAAATTATTGATAACCATTTTCAAATCTGTGTTTCACATGCTGTCACAGGTGAGCTCTTTCTACTTCCACAGATGATGTTCTGTACTTCACTTGACATGGGAAGAAGGGGTGAAAGGGACAACCAAACGGGCTCTCTGTTTTGATTTCTACTTCTCCAGCCTAACAGCTTTGTTGATACAACAGGGCACAGCTATGCAGACATCTTTCATTAGATACAATGCCATGCTAAACTGTACAGAAATCCTTCATCTGATACAACTCCATGCTAGGGAAAAGGACACCTCGGTCATCATTTTCGTTACACATTAATTACGCACTCCTGCAGTAAAGAAGCAAGCAATAAAGAACCTTTCCCCTAACTTCTCACACACACACACATGCACATGCTGAGATATATTGGACACAATGATGCCAAAGGATAATACTGAATGTGAACAGCAAACTGTACAATTTCTCATGTAAAGTGGTTAATGAAATCATGTCACTCTTATTTCTGGATGACGTATGAGGGAGTCAAACACTTTATTCAAACATCTGTCCATAGTCAAACACTTTATTCAAACATCTGTCCATTTAAAGACAAAACAAAACAAAACAAACATGGAACAGTGTTTAGAACAATGAACATGTGTCTCCACATGATGGCACAAGAGACAGAGACACCCAACTGAGGTCAAGTGGGTAAATTGAGTGTCGGTGACGATTAGAGCACAAAACCATCCAAAATACAACACAATTTCATGTCCTTCATTAACTCATGAAGGCATGCACACAGATTAATGTACTACAATGAACATAAACCAGAAAATTACCTTTGGGAAAGATAAAGTTCAATGCTAGAAGGTATACCAAACAAAACAAATTTGTGAATGGAGCTTAACACAAATCTGATTACCCTAAAAATGGTGGTGGTATGCTATTCAACAACCACAACAATTTCTAAAAAGTATGTGTACTCTTAAGGGGAAAATAACACTGAACAATGAAGGTATTACTGCATCTGCCAGGATGGGTAATATAGAAATCAATCTTCAACTGATGATTGTATAATACCTGGTTCATTGGTGTATTTTAAGAGAAATTCCTGCTCTCTTGCCTTCTCCATTTTCAATATTCCTGGGCCTGTAGTTCTCACTGTTCATCGCACATTTCAGCAAGTTGTCGAAGAGGCAGACGAAACACAACTGTGATTTTGTATATAAGAGTTTGGGAAAGCTGCTGTTTATTGGTCAACATATGTAAATTGGTGGTATACCAAGACAACACATTGTCACACTCCATGGTATGATTACCTTTCACAAACTTTGTCTTGATTTTTTTTCTTACATATTTTTTTTGCAAAATGTGAATACTGAATACACTGAAATCATACGGAAACTGGTCTACAAACGTTTACAGACATAAAAAAGTCCAAAATTATATTTTTGTTGGCAGATACTTTCATAAATAAGAGACCACTTTTTACCCAAAGCAAAAACATAAATCAATGCACCAGGCCAGTTAAATATATTTGTATCATCCTAGCCCAATGGACTACACAGGGCTTTAAATGGCTACAATCAGGAAAAACACAAGGTCCCATCCTGGAAAAGAAACAACACAGACAATGCTAAAGTCCAGCAACACTAAGGTAGCTAAACTACCGATGTTTTAAAGGTACTGTGCTGATGATCCCAGCCATCCCCCTTCATTTGTCACCTCCAGATAAAAAAAAACCCACACACATCTAAATGCAACAAACAATACATTTCAAGCCATTTGAGCAAATAGACATTCTAGAATGGAAGGCAGGTGTCCATTCTAAACAGCTGACACAGTCTCGCCACCTTGTAACCAGACTACAGCTGAAAAACTGGCATGCTGGAAACTGTGACCTGAGAAGAAACATGTACAAGACTTTCCAAACAAAGACAGGAGTGTCAGCCACAAATGCAGAAAATCAGTTGTACAACAAGATCTTCCAAAACAAAAACTACACTTTCTTGGCACACATGAGCCCACACTTAAAACCGTTATTCTGGTACACTGGTTCTTATAAAAACAACAGGAGAGAATGAGATCGAAACTGCCTCAACATCCAAGCTGTTTTTAAAGTATCACAAACAAGCAAAGCAACAACCTAAACTGTATTAATTTTAAATGTTAGTGATAGCGCACCGCCAAAAGACATAGACAAACGAATCACAAGACAAAACACGACACGTTTCGACCTCTTAGGTCTTCTTCAGGCAAGATACAAAACACTCAGGACAATGAAAATGAACAAGCAATCACTTATCTTCATCCACTTCAGCGCAAGATAGGCGTGGATTCAACGCCTATCTTGCGCCAATGTGGATGAAGGTAAGTGATTGCTTGTTCATTTTCATTGTCCTGAGTGTTCTGTATCTTGCCTGAAGAAGACCCAAGAGGTCGAAACACATCATGTTTTGTCTTGTGATTCGTTTGTCTACATTTTTTGGCGATGCGCTATCACTAACATTTAAAATTTGTTTATATTTCCGCTTGCAGTCGTCTCACTTTGCAACTACCCTAAACTGTGGTAATTTCCTTTCAGTGTATCACACACACCCACATGCGCGCGCACACACACACACACACACACACACACACACAGTGACTAGTGCAGAGCTGTGCCACTGCTATGGATGACACTGGCCAACACGACAGAATACATACACAGACATGCATGCACGCAAATTGCTCGGGAGGGAATAAAAAAGTTGGGGTCGGGATGGGAGAATGGGATGGAAGAAGTGAGGAAAGTGATCACACAGCAAGAAGACACTGCCCTTCTTTATCTATACTATACACAGGAAATGTACTGTACCATACACTATCTACCTATTCTACAAATGAGCAATGTACAATTCTATACCATACACTACCTAGGTATACAACTCTACAAAAGGAAATGTACTATACCATGTACTATATACATCACAGATGGGGTGCATACTGCATGCACCATACACTATGTATCTATTATATCTATACAACAAAAGGGGAGTCTTTTGTACCATATCCTGCCTATCTATGCTACAAAAGGAGAAGTTTCAGTGACAGCCACTAACCATCACCACAGTCTTTGTTCCACAACTTATCTGTTCCTCTAGTCTGATTAAACAGCATCTTCCTCCATCCAGCCCTGAAAAAGTTACTGCTGCAAAATATATCATTTGATAAAATAAATGATATAATGCAGACACACAATCATCATTTGGTACCACAGACACACACACACAGACATCATTTCATATTGCAAATGATTTTACAGACATACAGTGACATTTTACACAGAGATGCATTATCTCACACACACTACCATTTCATACCATAAATGAATTTACATCAACATGTTATACATGAATTTACACACACACTTTTATAATTCCGTTCTATATGAATTCTCTCTCTCTCTCTCTCTCTCCACACACACATTACCATTTCATAGTACAAATGAATTTTCACAGACATTACCATCTCATACTACATATAAACTTGCAGACACCAACAGAAACACAAACGCACACGCATACCATTTCATGCCATAAACATAATCATGTACACATACATGCACTTCAAAATTTCACCTTATCAATGCATGTAAACGCATACTTTACCATTTCATACTATAAATGGCTTTACATTCATGCACACTCCAGTTCACACCTCCCTCCTACCCTCAGTCATGTACATCACCATGCTGGATTTCCCATGCTGTGGTCAAAAACAATCTGCATATCAATGCCACAGTCCAGTATGAAAACATGTGATACTAAGCCATATTTTCAGAAAAAAAAACCTGCTGATCTTCTCTGATATGTGCACACCAGCAGACAACAGCTTGGACAAGAATGCTAATCTGATTTTGTTCGCTCCCAAGGTGGTCTGCACTGGCCTGTGTGAAAATTTATCACATGATCCTCATAATGTAATGACAATTGCAAACTATTAAAAATAATAAATAAATAAATAACAAAAAAAGGAGGGGGGAGGGGAGAAAGGAGGCGTGGATTGAGAGAGAGGGGAGGGAAAGTGGGGAGGCAGTGGGCTATTCAAAATATTCAGCGACAGGCTGAAGTGAAACTGAGGCTTCCTTTCCCTTAGTCTAATACACCATTGTGAAAAATTCTTAGTAATGTTCATACTTGGGAATTCCTGTGCTCTGATCACAGTAAAACTGATTTGCACATGTGCCTGCAATTCAGTACAAAAGATCTTCAATACTCAACTTGGCTTAGAATCAATTTTTCTGTACGTGAACATTCTCCAATTACAGAAATCAGCATTAATTGATTAGTCAAGCCACAGAATTCAGCAGACAACAATGGGTGTAAGACCAGACCGTTGGCTACGCATACAATTTAGCCAAAGAAGTATCACTCCCAAGAAACTGCATAGGCCATTGCTAATTTCAGTTCATGCATGTGAGTGCACTGTGAGAGAAAGATGGCTCAAAGTGAAAGCGGAGAAGCCAAGGGTGGTGGTGGGAATGGGGGGAGAGGGGGAGGGGACACAGTCTGTGAAAGTGGGACAAGGACTATACAATTTATCCTGTAAAGTCTTTGGTGCGAGTTAAAGTGAAACTGCTGCCACTGGTGAAGTGTTACAAATGGAGGCAATCTTAAAATGAAAGGAGTGGTAGGGAGGGCGAATGCAATGACAGTTAAGGACAGGTATAAACATTACAACAGTAAACAAATTTATCCTAAAATGCATTCCATTATAAACACAGATTTCACACACAAAAAAGCCATACAATGTATCAATATCTGCTCCCACATATCCAGTATTCTTGTCCTTTCTTCAGTGACACATTTTTTCTGTTTTATTGACAAAGGCAAGGTTGATTACAACACTCCTCACGACAAAAAACAAAGCATGCTATTCGTTGTAGATGTGATCACTAGGCTCCCTGATTCTGTGTCTGTGAGGACTTTGTTCACAATTTGTAGGAATGAGAAAACTTTAAAATATTTTAACAAATTTATAAAATGAACACTGAAAAAAAAAGGCACACACACTGACAGATCCAACCTGTAGAGAGTTCTTTTTTTGTCAAATATTCCTGTGGTGGTGTTTTTTACTCTTTTTTTCTGTTGAAAAATACATCTGTGATTTCAGTGCTGAAAACTACTGTTGTGATTTCAGAACAGCAAACATATCTATAGCTTCAATTTGATGCCACTGAGGAAAATTTGTCTATATATCCGGATGGCTGGAAAAAAATGCACAGGCCATGTAAGAGAGCTGGTCTCATAAAAGTAAAGGGACAATGGAGCACATAACTAATACACAAATTATACCTACAAGTTGAAAAGTACTTGTGCATTATTCCTGTTAAGATTGATTATTGACATTGTCACACCAGTGGTTCAGTCAGTGGGTTGTTCCACAGGAATGCAGCACATCACACTGAGTGCATTGGTCTTCATGTGGTATGAGCTTTTCCCTGTTCAAGTCCAACTTTTTGAGCATCTTTCCATCAAGTCTGAATGTCTCTTTTGTTTTCAGTCATCTGGATATCATTTTTTTCTTCTTTTCCTCAAATCCATCTCAAATTTTTCTATTCTGACGAGGTCTGCATGACCATTGTAATATTGTTATTTTTACATGCAATAGTATTTCCATTATTCTATTTATCAAGTTAAAAAATGTGTTTTAGAGTAGTGGAAAAACAGAATGTGCATACTGATTTATATCTGTGTTTGTGTGGAAGTAAGAAAGAGGAGAGGAGAGACAGCGAGATTTGTTTCCATATGTAAACAAGTCAACTTATGCACAAATGGTTGTATGTGACTGCATCTTCATGCATGATGTGTCATCGCTCTTCATGATCCACAACAAGTAGCCATTTATAAAAATATCTACATCCAAAGTGACACAAAGTGAGACAATATGAGCAACATATATGTCAAAATAAATGATGGCAGCAACAGAGGAAATCAACAAAACATGATGTCTGGCACTATGTTGCCTGCCGTTGCAAACTAACAGACAGAGCTATAACACTTCTGCCATTGTGTTAACAACTTCAAAGCTCGTCTGATGCCCAGCTATACACAGTAAGAAAGCAACAGAGAACAAACTTCTGAGAGGAAACAACACAGCCACAGTAACACATAACAAAAAAATAGAAACCGCAATGAGGATTAAGAATATTACAACAGCAGTCACAAGTTGAAATACTCAATTCTTTTCTCACAGAGAAACCACAGCAAGCTCAAATACTCCTCGATCAATTAAGAGAGTACTGGATATAACTAAAATAATTCCTTTTTTCATGTTCCTACATCACACTAAGCAGTCAAACATCACATTCATTCCCACAGATGATAAGCCAATTCAATCTTTTGTGAACATTTGTATGTGGAACTCTTAAAAATGTCCAGTGAAGTTGCTCACAAGTGAGCCAACTGCATTAGGCCGGCCGAGACTACTGATGCAGAAAAGAACAAAAGGAAGAATAATATTCAGGTGAACCACAAGACCGAAGAGATGACTACAGCAAATTCAAAGATGATGATTATAAAGATTAAAGATTTGTTGAGATAATAATTAATCATATGTATGATATGATGAAGAAAGATGATGATGTGATGTTCGATGATGCTAAGTATGACTATCAGGCAGACAAAGACTGGATGCCTGTTGTGCCAGAATCACAGAAGCCTGGCAATAGCTGTGGTAAGTCTTTTCCCACTTCCTTTTCTCTGTCCTTCCTGGAAGCTTCTCCTCACTGATCTGTAAGGGAGCCTCTGTTCACTGCCCTGCACACAAAATGTACCCAGAATAAGACCACAAGGCATCCTGATAAAATCACACAAATACCCTGGATTTCACAGCACATAATTTTAAGGGAATAAGAGCAATCTGATCATGTTAATCAATCATCCTGTGAAATAAATATCTCAAGAAATATTGCCACTGAAAACTGAAGGAAGTAGAAGTGCAATTCTGTTGAGTTTCACGGCATTCTGAGCCAGGGTTCCCACTTCCTCACTGGAAAAAAATTCAAGGGTTTTTCAAGGGTTTCTAAAGGGGATATTTTAATTTTTAAGGGGCAAATTTAGCTGTACAATTGAAAAAACAAAAAGAGTGAATAATTACCTTACACATGTAATCCAGCCATGATGATAAGGTGATTACACTTCTGTAGTCTTTTCCATGCTCAATATCATATACAAAAAATAAAAAAATGAAGTCTTTATACAGAAATTGAGAAATCAGAAAAAGAAAACTTTCAATCTGCTTTCCGGACCAGTATCTGACATGGGATGTCCAGCTGCTTCTGTTTCAAGTCCTTATTCAATGATTCATCAAAAAGCATGACATATTCATTAATTCTCTACCGGCAGCTGCAGCCGAGGCCCCCTCTCTGGCACATTTCAGGAAGGAGCTCAGCAAACTTTACTTTTAAAATACAGCCACTGTATGTGTTGTCGTGTAGAAGTGTGTGTGAATGGTTGGCGGGCCTGGACTAGCCTAATGCTTGTTCTGGGGCAGGATAGGGAGCGGGGTAACCCCTCTTGAAAAGGTGAACATGGGTAGCCTTCCTGCAGCTCCACACTGAACTGTTTTTTTGTTTGGTTTGTTTTGTTTTGTGTGTGTGTGTGTGTGTGTGTGTGTGTGTGTGTGTGCCTGTGTGTGTGTGTGTGTGTGTATCTCTGTGTGTGTGTGTGTGTGTGTGTGTGTGTCTGTGTGTGTGTGTCTCTCTCTCTCTGTCTCTCTCTTTCTCTGTGTGTGTGTCTCTCTCTTTCTCTGTGTGTGTGTGTGTGTGTGTGTGTGTGTGTGTGTGTGTGTGTGTGTGTGTCTGTGCGTGTGTGTGTGTGTGTGTGTGTGTCTGCATGTGTGTATGTGTCTCTGTATGTGTGTGTGTGTGTGTGTGTGTGTGTGTGTGTGTGTGTGTCTGTCTCTCTCTCTCTCTGTGCGTCTGTGTGTGTGTGTGTGTGTGTGTGTGTGTGTGTGTGTGTGTGTGTGTGTGGTCTTGTGTGTGTGTGTGTGTGTGCGTGTGTAGGCTAGCTGGTAGGTAAGTTAGGGGGGGGGGGGGGGGTAGGGGTGTGGTATGAATGCTGTCTTTTAAACAAGAGAGTAGGATTTTTTTTTTTTTTTTTTTAACCAAATGCGCACACACGAGTCATTTAGTGTCTATGGAGACGACGTGACGATTGATTTGAAGATTCAGTATGTGATTTAACTCTTTTTTCAGTTCTGACAGAAAAAAGGAGCAATGCCAAAAGTTGCAAGATATCTATTTTTGGTTTCCCCACACCGATAGTTCGTCGCAATCGAGTAATATGGAAACATTGCAGCAAACAGTTTCATGTTGTCTTCAGCAGATTGGAAACATGGGGAGTTTTTCTTATACTCCCTGTTTGGCTAGTATACTTACCATGTCAGACCATAGCATTCAACGGCAGTTAGTCAGCTCTGCCAGGCCGAAGATTTTTGTGGCTAATGCAGTAATAAGACAGTCAAGTGACGCCTACCCCACTTCCGCCATGCGCGGAAGGCCGAGGTGAGCTTGTTTTCCTCATTCTTCTTCGGCCTGCCGTCCAAGCAAGATAAGTCTTGTGCTCTGTCCCGCCTTTCTTCTGTCTTGTGTTCATATTGCTGTGTGTTGCTTGCTTTGCTTATTCATTTTGTGGCTTACGCTATAGACCCTGGGTACACTTGCCGTGTGAGGCTTTGGTGGGCAAGGTATTCTTGTTTACGCTAATTCTTTGCGCGATCGGCTGCTTCTCTCGCGATTCCGCCATTGCTGAGTCATGATCGAGTTTCGTCTTCTTCTTCCAAATTCTCTCCAGCATCGGGGCTTCATAGTTTCGCCCTTGGTGACCCACGACCCATACCTCCCTCGTCCCCATTGGCTTTTGTTGCGTCGCCCTCGCGCCCCATCGGCCTTTTCTTTACTATCCATTTGCCTTTGCTCCGGTCCGCCATTTTTCTCGACCGGTCGTCGTCGGCCATCTTGCCTCACCACTTGTACCTGGGATTTTACGGTGGTTTCTCTCCGTCGGCACCTTCATAGACCCAGTGTCTATGCCCTAGTGCAGATCACTTGAGTTCCTCACGATCTCGCATCCCCTAATTCCTGCTATCCCTCACTTAGTTTACTTTACGGCGCTTTAATTCGTCACATCCTCGATCGAGGGTACGGGTGTCGAGTGTCTTACGATCTCGTTCCCCTACTAGGGCTTTTATTAGGGTGCTGTAGCCCGAGGTTGATCGATTTACCTGCTTACCGAATTGTCCCCGCTTTGTGGTCGTGCGCGCCGTGATTGCCCTGCCACCAGTGCCCAACATGGCGAAGGACCAGGTCGGGTCGAGCCGCTCTTCGTTTCTGAAGTCGCTCACTGCCCCGGAGGGCCCGCCGGTCGATTCCTCGGGGCAATCTGTTCTTCCCTTGGGAGAACGTACGGTCGGGGTAGAGGGGGGGTCCGCGGAGGGAACGCAGGACCGTTCCTCCCCTACCAGATCGGCGGACACACGATCACTATGTCCGAGGGGAAGAAGGCAAGCTGCTACCATTTCTCAATGCCTTTCTTACGACATTCCCCAAAAATCTAAGGGCAAGGCTCCCCTTAGAGGTCGGAGCCGGGCTAAGAAATCTCGTTCCGTCTCTCCCTCACCTCCCCCTCCGGTCAGCTTGCCTCCTTCACCTCAGGCGCCTGGCGACTCCTCCTTCTATCACGCTGAGTGGCGTGACCTTCGGCCCCTGGGGAACCTTACCGAGGCACGAACCAGCACGGGTGACGGGATGCGCCCGGAATCACCGCCCGTCACTCGCCTCCACAGGCTGTCGGACCATAGTTTTCCCCCCACTATTCGTCCACATGCTCGCGACGCTCTCCCCAACCGTGCCCGAGTGCAGCCACCACGTGCGCACGAGGAGCGTCTTTACTCCGGTGGCGGGGTTGTGGACAGTCCCTGGGACGCCCAAACTGTTTGCAGCTCCGGGTCTGGAACGCAGCCACGGCCTTGCCCGGACCTGTTGTCGCCCAGACCCCCGACGGTCGACCTCCCCCGATCGGCCGTCGTACACTCCCCTAGGGGTACTGGACGTTGGGGGGCAGACTTATTCCGCCCCCCCTTTGGGCAGCGTCCATGGTCCCGTTCCCCCGGGGAGGGGATCTACCCGCGGGACCACGGGTGTCCTGCGCGATGAATCGTCCACAACACTTCAGCTTTCAACACTTGCTGTCATTGTGGATTGGCTGACGATTCTTACTGAGGAAAGGGTCTGACCTGATGTTGATGAATTTGATGATTGCCGAACGAAGTCCGTAAGACTAACTACCAGCCTACTCGCTTTTTCCAATTCCACATATTTTTTCCTCTTTCTGTGACTTGCAACCGCCGATTCGCCCATTGCCCGAACATCAATGGTCTTTTTGCACACTTTACGGAAAAACGCATGTTTGTTGTCTGTGCATTCAGTGATCCAGCTTCGATATTCTTCCTTCTGTAACCACAACGGATCAAATGCGCAATTTCCCTTAGGCATGATGACAGACGCAACAGTATTGGAATTTACCGAAGACTAGGGAGCATGGCGCTCTTTGTCGGAAGTCGAACTGCGCATGCGCAAACAATAACCAACTACTGAATTGCTTCCCTTTGCTTGAAAAGCAGACGACACACAAAACGATTCGAGAGGCGAAAATCGATGTCCGAAGTCTTGTTTGCGTTTGTTCTCCGATTCGTTTTCAAATGTTCAGTCAGTTTTGGTCCGAAAACGATTTTTAAGGGGATTTCAAGGGATGGTAGGGATATCTGCAGTTTTCATGGGTTTTCAAGGGCCTTTTTGACCCAGTTGTTTTTTAAAGGGTTTTCAAGGGTCTTCAAGGGGCGTACGAACCCTGTGAGCCATCAATATTGCTTCAGAAGCACTTGCAGTGCAAAACTGTCCACAGTCGAGTTCAATGACTGTCATCTATCACTGTCACTCATTTTAGCCTTTAACAGGTGCCCCACCCCACCATATCCCTCCAGCTTTTTTTTTTTTTTTTTTTAATTTCTTAGAGTGAACTTTTAACAGATTTACAATGGCAGCAGCTCTGGTAAACACTGCTGTTCTCAACAGTACCAAACCAATCAATGCTTCCCAAATAGGTCATATGGGCATGAAATGTAAAGCCAACTGAAAGGGGTCAAATAAGGCAGATTGACTTACCTGAAGTACAGAGGAATGGATGAATAGGGTGAAACAAACCGTATGCATGATGTCATACCAAGTAAGTAAAAAGTTCAAAGAAAGTTCAAATTTTAGTTGTTATGTTTGTTCACAGCAAAACTCAAGGCACAATAATCATGGAAACTGTAAATGTTGATAAATCAATGACTGAACAAAAGCGTGAGCAGACCATACAACTTTCGGCTAAACTAGTACTGATTATCAAGATGAAGGAGTTCAACTGATGGTACTCATGGCAGATTTTTAAGGAGGGCAAGAATGTGCTCTCCCATGATAAGTATTAACCATTACCCTGCTTCCTGGGTCTTCCATGACCCAGTGACTCAATAAAAACATATCTTATGAACAGATAGAGCTATGCTCACGAAATCTCAGGAGTTTGTCAACAATCTTAACAGCCACTGGTCCCAGAAATTTCATGTATGGGCACAATCAATAATCAGCATAATTAGTGGCGTTCCCCCAGGACCTATACATTTTAATGGGTTGCACATGACCCGCACCATCAGGTGAGTAATATGCTGCTGAACCGCCCTTTATCAGGTGTGGGTCTTACAAGACCAGCATGATCTGAATAGGGATAAGCTATAGATAAAAGACTCTACAAAATGTACGGGTCTTGGGCGACCCGCACAATCGTGTCTGTGTAGTAAAAAATGTCATCCGATAAGGTCTTTCACCACTCTGAGGGCTGATATATAGTCTGTTCTTGGAGAACCCATGAATTGGCCTACATCTTTAAAGCCACATCTAATCAACGAATGCAATACAACAGCCATTTGAGATCTGCCATCTAGGTATCTAAATAATGAGAATAGTGTTCTTATACTCCAAAATGCACGAAAATTTGAACTGCTTTTCATATTTGTGTAGAACAAATTTATGATAATTTGACATGATGTATTTGTAAGCAATGTCACACTGATGCTCATCAATGTCAAACAGAGCGTAACAATTCTTTTTTTCTCATCAATAGAGATCACCCAGCATTTTCACTCATGTGACTGACTTCATAAAACCGTGACTGCTGTCTGCACAATGAGCTTTTCAGATTGATTAACTTTTAGAGATGGTTGTGAGGTATGTGAATGAACTGATCAGCTGTCAAATATGTGCATGTGGGCCAATGTATGTGAGTGTGTTTATGTATGTGTGCACAGTTCACTTTGTCAGTCAGCAAATATTTTCAATATAAGTCAATAGTACAGCAGCAAGACTATGTTAGTCAGCATGGGGAGTTTTTCTTATACTCCCTGTCTGGCTAGTATACTTACCATGTCAGACCATAGCATCTGAGTCTGACATGGTAAGTATACTAGCCAAACAGGGAGTATAAGAAAAACTCCCCATTTTGGCGTCATATACTTTACCATGTCAGACCATAGCATTCAATGGCAGTTAGTCAGCTCTGCCAGGCCGAAGATTTTTGTGGCTAATGCAGTAATAAGACAGTAATAAGACAGTCAAGTGACGCCTACCCTTCTTCCGCCATGCGCAGTGGGCCGAGGTGAGCTTGTTTACCTCATTCTTCTGAGGCCACACTAAGGTAACCCCGGGAACCTTGGCGCTAGAGGGGAAGGAGGGCGGGCATCTGAGTCTGACATGGTAAGTATAAGAAAAACTCCCCATTTTGGCGTCATATACTTTACCATGTCAGACCATAGCAGAATTTAAAGGAATTGGAGGAGGGCAGTGCCCTAATGGTTCTTGGGGTTAGATGGCGGAACGGAAATAGCTGCATTAGCCGCCACAAAAGAGATCCCTTTTGAACCATCAGCTCGGGTCATTCGGATATCCCTCAAGCAGAAGTTTATGAAGGGGTTTTCCGAACGCCAGAAAGCTGCCTCCAATAGATGGCGCACGGGGACAGAGTGCTGGAACGCCGCGGAGGTGGCCAGCGCTCTGACCTCATGAGCTCGAGGGGATATTGGCGGGAGATCCTTGTACACCTGGGCATAGGCAGATCTGACCGTCGTGGACAGCCATCTGGAGATGGTGCCCGCCGAGATGTCCTTAGAATTGTTAGGGTTAATGGAGATGAGGAGGCGTCTCTGGGATGCGCACCTGGGGCGCGAGCATTCCCAGTAGTATCTAAGGCACCTAGACGGGCACAGGTCCATGTCCCCCCCTTTTTCTTGACTGCCAAGGATATCCGCGAGTGAGCGGATAATGATGGAGGGGGAGGAAGAGCCCGGGTCCTGGTTCTTAGCTAAGAATTCAGGGAGGAACTTCAGGGAGACAGCGCCGTCCCTGTGGAAGGCCACGTCTCTGGGGTCTCCGCTAAGGGCATGGATCTTGCTTCGCCGTCTGGCCGAAGCCAGGGCGAGGAGAAATGTGGTCTTCATAGAAAGGAGGTCAAAGGGGATGGTGGCAATAGGCTCGAAAGGGGGTTTCCTAAGAGCGTCAAGAACAATAAAGAGGTCCCAAAGGGGTACACGCCTAGGGGACCGGGCCTCCCGGAGGGCCACCCCCTGGAGATCTCTCTGAGTAGGAAATCATTCTCAAAGGATGGTCCGCCTAGTTGGCGGATAGTGGTGCAGATGGCTGATCTGTAACCCCGGATGGAGCTAGCAGATAGTTTCTGCGCCGAGGCTAAGTGAGATAAGAAATTGCCTATCTGGATGCTAGAAGGGGAATCATGGGGAACGGAGTTGTCAGAGCACCAGGAAACCCATCTCTCCCAGCGGTAGTCATAGAGGGACTCGGTGCTGGGTCTGCGTGAGGCCGAGGCTAAATCTCGCAGGTCCTGCGAGGCTCCAGCCCCCGCGAGGATGTCTAGGACGGACCGGGCTCTGTCCGAGTGGGAGACAGGGGTAGATGCTCGCAGCCGGGCGGACACAGCAGCCAGGCGTGGAGGCGGAGCATCTGGGGGTTGGAGTGAGGGCGTCCGGAGCGTGGTTGCCTGAGCATGTCCCACCTGGGGTTTAGTTGCAGAGGGGGAACATGGGAGAGGGCTTTTAGGTCCGGAAACCAGGACTGGGTCGGCCACCATGGGGTTATGAGGATCAGCTTGGGTCTCTCCAGTCTCGCCTTCCTGATCACTTTGTGGAGGATCGGGAAGGGGGGAAAGGCGTAGGCTATGAGACCCAACCAAGACAGGGACAGGGCGTCGATGGCATGTGCCTGGGGATCGGGCACGGGAGAGACATACAGGGTTCATACCAATTAGTCAGAACAAAATTCCATACTTTTTCCATACCTTTTCAAGACCTCAGCAATATTTTCCCAGGACCAAAATCCAGGACTAAACCCACCCCCCCAATCTCACCTCCCACTCACCCGGCACCCCTCAACCTTCATATTATATATGCAGGCTTCACACACACACACACACACACACACACCACACACACCTCGCATGCACACAAATGCAAGTGAACACAACAGAATGAACAATTCACTTACCAATCAATGAATCATGGTCACACTGCCAGCACTTGAATCACACTATCATTCAGTCACAGTTCCTTTACCATTAGATGTAATTTTAAAATTTACACAATTCCACTCACACCTGAAAATGTATCGTGATCCCAGTTTTACTTTTTGATTTCTTCCACTTTCTCATTGATCAGACTTGAGCAGGTCTTTCACACAAATTTCCAGTTTCCTCTTCTTTGCTCACACTGCCAGCACTTGAATCACACTATCATTTAACAGTCACAGTTCCTTTACCATGCAAAGAGTAGCCATTTAGACGTAATGTAAAATTTACACAATCCCATTCACACCTGAAAATGTATCTTGACCCCAGTTTTACTTTTTGATTCCTTCCACTTTCTCATTTATCTGGGCCTCAAGAACAGAAACTTCAGCTGTCTTGTCCTTAGCAGATCTACGGAGAGCATTTGACTTTGCTATGAAGGTGAAGTTTTGTGTTCTTTCTGCTTTCTCAGCAAACTCATCAGCAGACTTAAGCAGGTCTTTGACACAAATTTCCAGTTTTCTCTTCTTTGCTTTCACCTCTTCAAGTTCATCAAGCATTGCCTTTCTCTTCCCTGCAGCCTCTTTTTTCTCCTGTTCTTCTCTCTGTTCTGCCAAATACGAATTGTACCTTGATTTAGCACTGGCTGCATAAGCAAGAAGTTTTTTGGTGATTGTCACTTCGCTTGCACCCCCAACACTGGACAAATGATCAGCAATTATTCTTAGAGCTGTGACAGTCCTCTGTTTCATGTTGTCAGCTGCAACCTCCTTGTTAACAGAGAAGCCTCTCTCAACTGATGCCTGACCATGGGACAAAACCAGCACTTTTCTTTTGAGAGTTTCATCAAACAGAAGAACGTATTCCTCTGCATTTCTGGTCCGGGATGTTAATAGTTCTGAGAAGTACGGTGCAATTCAAAAAGTCGCTAAATACCTGGCTTTGGTTTCACTGCACTGAAATTGTTGTGCAACCTCACATGCTGGAAACATCTTTCTGAAAATGTCTCCTACCCCTCCAAAACTTTTGAAAGAAAAATGTTTTTCCATGGCGAACATGGTCCAATACACCTCAGCTGTACGCAGGTCATTCTTGGTGACAGCCTTGTCTAGTGTGCCCTGGATGCTGGATAAATCACTTGCAGATGTAGATGGTTCACATCCTGATGCTGAAGTGGACTGCTGAACACCTGAACTGGAAACAGAAAAAAAAGTTCAATACCATCTGTAACTGTATACACGTTTTCATAATATATACTGTGTGTGTGTGTGTGTGTGTGTGTGTGTGTGTGTGTGTGTGTGTGTATGTGTGTGTGTGTGTTGTGTGTGTGTGTAAATCAGTGAGCAAGACAGACAAAGCAGCCAAGTGAGAGAGACAGACAGACAGAGAGAAACAGAGGGAGACAGACAGAGGGAAACTGAGAAACAGACAGACAGAAACGGACAGATGAGATACATTTTTATTTTGTTGCATGATGTTCAAAATAATTACACACTAACTACGTTTTTCTTTTTTTTTCTTTTATGATAAAAACGCTATTAAATTTCAAATTCTGTATCTTCTTTAAAAAAAAAAAAAAAAAAAAAAGAAACTCACCAAACAAACAATTCCTGAATGGATACTGATCATGTGTGTGTGTGTATATATATATATATGTGTGTGTGTGTGTGTGTGTGTGTGTGTGTGTGTTGTTGTGTGTTTAAATCAGTAAGCAAGACAGACAAAGCAGCCAAGTGAGAGAGACAGACAGACAGAGAGAAACAGAGAGAGACAGACAGAGGGAAACTGAGAAACAGACAGAAACGGACAGATGAGATACATTTTTATTTTGTTGCATGATGTTCAAAATAATTACACACTAACTCCGTTTTTCTTTTTTTCTTTTATGATAAAAACACTATTTTAAATTCTGTATTTAAAAATAAAAAAAAGAAAAGAAAAGAAACTCACCAAACAAACAATTCCTGAATGGATACTGATCATGTGTGTGTGTGTGTGTGTGTGTGTGTGTGTGTGTGTGTGTGTGTGTGTGTGTGTGTGTGTTGTGTGTGTTTAAATCAGTAAGCAAGACAGACAAAGCAGCCAAGTGAGAGAGACAGACAGACAGAGAGAAACAGAGAGAGACAGACAGAGGGAGACTGAGAAACAGACAGACAGAAACGGACAGATGAGATACATTTTTATTTTGTTGCATGATGTTCAAAATAATTACACACTAACTCCGTTTTTCTTTTTTTCTTTTATGATAAAAACACTATTTTAAATTCTGTATTTAAAAAAAAAAAAAAAAAGAAAAGAAACTTACCAAACAAACAATTCCTGAATGGATACTGATCATGTGTGTGTGTGTGTGTGTGTGTGTGTGTGTGTTTTACTTATTATGCATCAGCATGTGTCTTGTTTTGCAGATTGATTAGGAAAGTTTAGCAACTAACTCTTCTCCCCTCCCCTGCCCCTCTGTCCCTATCTCCTAACTTCAGAGAGATAGTGACAGACAGAGACTGAGACAGACAAAGATAAAGACCGAGACTGGGGGAGAGATAGACAGACAGAGTGAGTGAGCTAATCAAAAACATGCATCCTATTCCCAACTGGTACAAATACCCGCTTTAAAAAAAAAAAAAAGGGAGCTAGGGGCGAAGGGGAAGCGGGGAGACAGAGAGAGAGAGAGAGAGAGAGAGAGAGAGAGAGAGAGGTCATTCTGGTCTTCAACTTACCTCCCACTGGCTGTAAAAAAAGTCATTCATCGTCATCGTCGACCCCGTCGACTTACTCGCAGCCTGTGCCAGAAACACGTGTTTCTTCCCCAACATGTGGCTTTTCAAGGCCGCTTCACCCATGTTGGACACATCGAAGTCTTTTTGACACAGGCAACAACGGGCTCGAAATTTACTGCCGTCCGATGCTTTTCCGATCCAGTTCTGGTACTGGCTATTGGTCAACCACGCTTGGCTGAATACACACTTCCCCATTTTTTTAATTCTTGCTGCAGGCGCAAACCATGGAGAAGAAATGATAGAACGGAAGTTGGGGGGGGGGGGGGGGGGGGGGGCTGGAAAATTGCGCACATGCACACTCGACACAAGGGAGACTACTCGGACGGCAAAATAAATAATTCTGCTGTTCGGATGCGCGAGTGTTGACGGGGTGGCAAATCGACATCGACCTTTTCCGAAATTTGATGTAAACAATTTTGTTTCAATTCATGACTTGAACGTTCATGATGGAACTCTGGAAATTCCATGACTTTTCCAAACCCTGCTGGGTAAAAGCAAATTTTCCACGACTTTTCCAGCCCTGGAAAAGCCTTTCCCATTTTTCCAAGACTTTTCCAGACTTCCAGGACTCAGTACGAACCCTGGACATAGACTGGCAGACGATGGTTGAACCGGGTGGCGAACAGGTCGACCATCGGCCTGAACCAATGATCCCACACCGACGCTAGGGTTAGCATGTTGAGCGTCCATTCTGTGTGTAGGAGAGATTTGGACCGGCTGAGGGAGTCTGCCAGGATGTTGTGTGTGCCCGCTATGTGTCTCGCTCGCAGCGTGACACCATGTGCCAGACACCAACGCAGGAGAGCCTCTGTCCGGAGGGAGAGGCTGATGGAGTGAGCCCCCCCCCCCCCCCTGTTGACATAACAAGCTACCGACGTGTTGTCCGTGAGGAGAACACATCGGTGCTCGACTTGGGACTCAATATCAGTCAACAGCACCGCAGAAAGACTATATTTGTTAGTTATTCCATATCTTAAATATCAATCAATGGCGCAGCAGCAAGACTATACTTGTTAGTCAGCATATATTTTCAACATAATTCAATAACACAGCAGGAAGACTACATTTGTTAGTCAACATATATTTTTTGTATTAATAATCCATAGCACAGCAGCAAGACTTTTGGAAAGGGAAAAATGAAATGATAGAAAACATCTCTGCCATCATGGTACATATTCTCAACGAAGTTGCAGCATTTCTTGTAAAGATGCCAAGAAATTGGTGACACTTTGGAACAGAGAGTTGACGTAAGTCCTTTTCATGTTTAAAGATGGGTAAAACAGTATACCCTTTCTCTGGGATTAAAAAAGAAAAATGTAGTCTAGTGGGCTGCCGTACTGATTGCTCCCTGCAGACAGCTGTGCTAGGTTTGCGACTAGACAACTGTGAGAATGGCTGTATATGCAGTGATCATTCTTATGCACAAATGTGCGTCTCTGACGCATAAACTTCCCATCTGAAGCACTGGAATTCAGGCCAGTGTATCACAAAAACATACCAAAATTACCGTGACGTACCCATTTTCTCCTGTATGCAATACAACTCTGAGCAGCGCATCATGCAAAAGGGCTTTCATCCTATCCGCCACAATCAAAGTTAAAAGCATAAATTTCCTCGATGATTTATAACGTTCTGAACTGACAAACAACTTCCGCTTGAGAACTCTTCTCTACTGAAAACCAACAAGAATTGTCAAAACAGACCAGGCCTAGCCAGTCTATGATTGGACCACAAGATCATGTAATTCAGCTAAGTGGGAAAAGCATGGAAAACCATAGGAATTTCGGCTTTTCAGAATCAAAATCCGACAGATCAGCTGTGGCTCGTGGGCAATAATCCAGCGAATGGAACAAAAGTCGAACAATCTATGCAACATGACCAATTCGGATAATTAAAATGGCTCCATTCTGGACGTACAAATGTGTTGCTCACAGAGTCTAGTTTCGTCGTAGGTTCCACCGGGCTTCCGATGATCACTGCATGGCAATTGGAATTTGGTCATACAATTAAATATCTCAACATTGATGGAAATGGCTCGCATAGTGGAAATTCTGTGATGATAATCGAAGAGGACATCCCACAAATCAAGTTTCACTGTTAAAATCCTGATAGTACAGGTGCTCACATTTACTCATATTAGTTGACAACACTTTAAAAACATAGGAACATGAATATGAATAAATAATATTTAGCACAGACTGGAATGTTTTATTAACTTTATTAAAAGCACATCTTTTCTAATGTATTTCTGTCTCTTTCTCTATGCATTTATGTGTGTGAGCCAGTGAAAGCATGTTTGTGTGTGTGTGTGTGTGTGTGTGTGTGTGTGTTCACTACATTTTCGAGTAGTTATCAATGGTGACCCCCTAAATATGTGTGTGACCCCCTGAAAATTTGGAAGCAAGTTTTCTGTACCGAGTCTGACCCACTAATTTTTAGGAAATAATTATCACTGATACGGGACAGCTACAATGAGCAGTGAGGGAATAATCATACCACTGAGGGGACAACAAAGAAGTGACAACAACAAAGTTAAAAGAAAAAAAAGGTTCCTCAAAGAACATCAAAGATACTCCTCTCTTTGTCGGTAGAAAAACTGACCCTTCATCATTTACAGTTCACCCAGTGAGCCAAACTGTGCCTAATATCACGATCTGTTTGCAGAAAATTCATGCTCAATTCCAATGCCAAACATTGTGAACAGCACATATGAACTCACCTACATTGTAACTGTCTGCATGTGTGTGTCCGATGTCCTAAGGCAGGGTTCCTGGGCCCAATGATTCAGTCTTCTGTTCCTTGTCAATGGTGCGCGTGGCTGTGTTGTCACAAAATAAAATAGTCAAAATAATGGTGTTACATACACACATGCATGCAAATGCACACGCACACACAAACACGCGCACAAGAATCCACATGCGCGCACATACCTATATACACAATTCACATGTATACATAATTTCAAATGGCATTTGGAAGCCGACAATGTCACAGAGACCAAAGGCACAAATAAAAACTATTGCTAGATAAAACTATGACAAGAAAGGGAGCAAGGGAGAGAGGAGACAGCAAAAGGAAGTTGTCCTCTAACTTAAGTTATGTGACTATCAAATACTGTCTGCAGTATTGCAGTTATGGGTCAAGTAGCAGTTTAGTTAAAAATAAACAAAGATTTAAACTACTGTGCATATGTAATTCATGACAATGAAAAGTAGAGACAATCTGAAACAATATACTCAGAATGGACACTGGCAGCATTTTTTTCTCATCTCTGAGTTGTCATTTTCTCATTTCTGTGCTCTCTGAATTTCATCTTTTATCATCTATCAACCTCAAGTTAATCTTTAACTGTGTTAAAAACAAGTTTGAAGGGCTGCTAAGGACATTCAAGAGTGTACAGTCAGCTAATACTGGAGGCCTGATTTCTGAAATGATTGATCACCAACCTACAAACCTCGAAAGTGCACAAAGTTGTTGTAAAAGAAGTGACAGTTGTGGATTTTATACCACCAGAAAGTTTTTTTATGTGTTCATTTAAATCAAACTCTTTCAACTGTTATGGATTTTATACCACCAGAAACAGCTTTTTACGTTTACTTTTTATTTTACTTATGGGTTTGCGAAGGTTTGTGCTGTATTTGTCAGACATAACTTAGATTTCAGCTTTAGGGGGGGTGGGGAGGAGGGAGAGGGGATGAGGAGGAAGTGGGGGGAAAAGGGGGGTGGGGGGTGTTGGAGGAGGTGGTGGTGGGGGGGGGGGGGGTATGCTGTCGTTGGTGTTATTGGTGAGAGGCGAGTCTGAACCTGAAGTGGTCCAGGGTCTCCGCCGTCACCACATCCTCTGGTAATTTGTTCCACTCTGGTTCTCGGGAAGGACATTTGTCGGTAGTCTGTCCTGCATTGTGGGATGTCGTAGCTGCAGCTGTTGTTTTTTCTTATAAGTAATACGAATAAATAAACTACTGTGCATATGTAATTCATCAGTATAAATAAATAAGTAGATGAAATTCTGCTGCTGTTAAGGAACTGCAGAATGTCCACCACACCCAGCTGTAGCACTGCCCTCTGTAACAGTGAAATAAATGCCCTGTCAGCCTGAGGCTCACCAGGTTTTTCCAAACTGAAGCCTATGTGAAGTCATTGTGATAGGAGGAGAGGGACTAGAAGGTGGGGAAATAGGACCAAAACCGGGAGGTAGGGAGACTGAGTGGAGAAGGTGAAGACGATGGGAAGGAAGCAAACTTGTTCATGATAGGGGGTCATGTTGAAGAAGTGCACTGACAGTATTGTTTCTAAAGATGAAAGTTGCTGGAGTTTGGGGGATGGGGTGGGTGGTGGGGGGAGCAGAAAAGACTGTTGGCTGGGATGTCTTTGACCAGTACCAGTGTTGCAAATTTGGTTGGCTTTCGAACTGGTCAACTTCAGTTAAACATGCACAAAGTTTGTTTCAGTCTTAGACACTGTGTCAGAGCATATGTAAATTAGTAAATGGCTCACTGTGTCCTTTTGTTTGTTTTCTAGATTTACACTTTCAAGAATTAAATCCAGGCATGATACTGGAGGAAAATCATTTTTCCCTGAAAAGTTTTGGGAGTCCAGGGGGGGACCCCTGGCGGGGTCAAGGGGCAGAGCCCCTTGTGGGGGTCAGGGGGCAACGCCCCCTGAAGCTGAAGGTTTTTCAGCAATTCTAGCCTGTAAAACTCTCCTTGAACTAATTTCAGTTCTTCATACTAAGCAATTTCTGCTGTAAAATAAGCTCTCCTAGAATCACTTTATCAGTCATTCCTTCAACCCAAAGGAGGTTTTAAACCCAAGTAATCACATAGCAAAAATGAGTACATATCTACATTGCTTTAGGTGGCATACATTAAATCAAATTGTAAACGTTTTACTTACTATGCCAGTGAAGCACATGCACAGTGTACACACAGGAGACCCCTCATTTTGCACAACTTTGGTCATCATGTCCAGCACCACCAACACAGCACAGCACAGCTCAGCAAAGTAGTGGTCTATTTCATGTCTTGAGTTCCAGTTTTGTTTACTATGTCTGTTCAGTTCTTTTATGATCTGTCTCCTCTACATTAGTTACTCCTTTTACTTTTTACATCTATCTGAATACAGTACAAAATGAGTTTAAGTTCTTGTGTCTCTTTTAATGTACAAATTTTAAGTTATAATGTGTCTCTTCCAATACACAATTTTCAGTCCAAGCAATGTGAACGAGATGAAGACTACTTCTTTTTGCCTGATTTCTCAGCCATCTGCTTCACGAGCTGAGCCTGCTTTTTGTAATGTCCAAACCTCATTCTCTTTGCCTCCTGTCTGTAATATTCAATGGCTTTTCTCTTTGAAGCCAGCTGAATGTGTTCCTTCTGGAAAAGTTCAAACTTTTTCTTTCTTTCTTCTTTTTCTTTCTCCAAAATGTGGTGGTAAGTCTCTGAACTTTTCCAAGCACGACGAAAACGTTTCATTTTCATGGCTCCTGTTCAGCCAATCCCATCGCCATTTGTTTGCCACACCAGCATCAATATCTTCTGTCGGAGAATTTCGCGGAACTATGTCTGTACGCTTTGGCATTTTTATTTTTTCCTTCTTTTTCTTTAATCTTGTTCAAATTCGATCACGTCGACCCAGAGCGGAAAGCAGTGGCGAATGTCACAAAAGCGCATGTGGGGAAGTAATCCTGCTCAATGTTACTTCTCGAGACGAAGGCTTGAAGCGAACGACCTCAAACGAACTAAAAGGACCGGTCTCGTCGGGCGTGGCTCGCTTTTTTTTTCTTTTTTTTTTTTTGCTTTTCGTGGATTCCCGCAAATTCGCGGACATGTACCATGCCTGAAATCATGCTATGATTAGATTATGTCTGATAGCTATGGTGTTAAACGCAGCTGTATTTTGCTAATGCACAGAAATAAAGAGTTCTCTGAAGTAAGTTAGATTTCAAATTTAAAGTTGTCTGAGAATATGGGAACTTGACTCTTTTTTATTTCATTATTTGATGAACTGATTTTGTCTTGCAACAGACATTAGTAAGGGCTGTTAAGCAAATGATAGAACACATGTCACTGAACATCACTGCAGAGACTTGCCAATAATGCACCGTCTCCTCTGGTGGATGGATAATAATCAAATGAATGCCTCCCCCTTCATTCCCCCACATGCACACACACCCTGACTTTAATCACACATATTTTTCAATAACAACCAGAGACTTGGATAAAACTAGGGCAACAACACATGACAATGTGTCTGCCTTTGTCAGACAGCTGTTACTCACTTTTTTCAGAGAGTTCTTCGTGTTCAGATTCAGATTCTTTCTCTGCGTGCCTAGAGGAACTCTCAACATCTGATTTCCCCTCCTCCTCCCAGTTTTCAGAATCCTTTTCCTTTGGCATCACTTCACTGGCCTGTTCAGAATATTGAGCAAGAGACTCTTTTTCTGCTGGTTCTTCGGTTGTTAGGGACAAGTCTGGCTCACTGTGTGAGGCCTGTTTGTTGTCTCGCTGATTCTGCAGGATGGCTGTCAGGCCCTGCACCACAGCCGTGATGTTGGAGATGTCAGACATGGCCACAGCCAGCTTGATATACAGTTCCTCCACATCCTTGTTCAGCACATCTACCGACACGTTCATTTGGTCCAATGAAGAATTAAAGCTCTGCACACACAAACCCCTTGATTCAAATGCTTGACGGATAAAGACTGGTGACTTGATTTTTATCAGTAGTTACAGTTTAAAGATGCTTCATACTAAATATTGCAACCACAGTCTTGCTGTGCACAACACATGCTTTCAGAGTACCTTGTATACAGTTTCAAAATTAAAAAAAGCCACAAGGATCCTCTGGCCTGTGAAACTAAATTGTGATTGTGTGATCAGCAGAAGGCACAGTTTTACCCTCAGAGGGATGTTTTGATCGTTGTATCAAGCTTCTGCCTGCTTTGTTTGAAAAGAGCACTCTGAGAAAATGTATGATATGATGTTGCCCTGGCTTTCTTCTCTTTTTCTTTTTTTACTT
The DNA here is from genome assembly GCA_033310375.1 of Conus canariensis. Lineage (NCBI taxonomy): Eukaryota > Metazoa > Mollusca > Gastropoda > Neogastropoda > Conidae > Conus > Conus canariensis. The sequence goes on along the minus strand of CM065726.1, from coordinate 70,888,812 downwards.
ACCCATTTCTTTCTTTTTCGTTTTCTTAAAGTATTCTGTCCCAGCTCTTTTGACTGGTAAACTGTGAGACTATGTATTGTGTAGAAGGAGAGCAAATGTTGAAACAAAAATGAAAACTTACAACTTACGCATCAAATGTAAAGACTGTTCTTGTGACAATTCACACAGTTGCCACCAAGCACTATCATCTAATTCAATCTCCAGACATGAAAACTGTTAACAGCTTCACAAGAGGAATGAATGGGATCCATGTCTCGTTCGCCAACAAACTCACATTTAGATCCTGAAAAACTTCAGCCTTGAAGACAAGTAAATCCTCGTGGTCCTTCACCAGAGACTGCAGGTCCAAGCTGTTAATAGTCTCTGTGCTGTCTAGGACCTTACTAGTCGTGGTCGAATTCTTGAGATCAGACTGCATCTACATCAGAATGATATACCATATATATATATATATATATACATATATATAAAAAATGGTCAATTAAGAGAAAAAAAACAACAACACAGTACAATGCAGAACAACATTATACAATACTGGTTATTTGAAGTGTCCCTGGTTTTATCTTTTCCTGGTATCATCTTCTGTACCATTAATCCAACACAACTCACTGCTGCCCCCCTCCCTCCCCCCCCTCCCCCATACCCAGCCACACCTAGTCTTGGCCTGTCAGAGCCTTGGCACTCCACAGGCAGAAATCTGTATCACTTCATCATGAGCAAGTGAAAAAAAAGAGGCAATCCTATTGAACTTGCCTGCACCTACTCATTAACCCGTAGAGTGCCTTTAAGCCGTCAGCTGATGCCGCATTACAAATGCTTTCCCAGTGTCTATGGGCCGTCCACTGACGTCATGCATTTTTCTTGAATTTTCATTCGTTACTATTTCTATCAACGGACTCAAATAGAGTGTGTGTAGTAAGCCTTGTATGTCTCTAGTATCAAAATGATATGTAAATGACCACACGTGAGGGGAAAGCCCATTTATTCTCATCACTGACTGGATGACCAGCCAGCACTTCGTCTCGCTTGCAAAGATGGCGGCGCAACCTTTGACAAGCGCAGCGACCAAATCAACATATTTACACAGCTGAGCAGGCTCTGCTAATGATTTTTGACAAAGACAATAATCTTTTATTCAACGACTCACTCGAGCATGAAGGTGAGATGATGATTGTGATGGAAATGCCGACCGTATTCGTCAGTTATTGTGTCGGGCTGTGTGACCTCAGTGTGTGTTCAGCTGACTGCGTCGAACGAGCTAGCCTAGCGTGTACTCTGCACTGTGTGCCAGTGGCCAGTGACGTGATAGTCAGCGCAAGAGGGGAGCGCAACCTGCTCGCGGCGTGACACGGGGCAGAGGGAAAGGTAGGGGAAGAGGAGGAGTGAAAGAGAGGGTTGAAGTCCAGCAAGGGGGCGTGGTGGGGAGAGGGGGGCGTGGTCGTGGACTGACCTATCTGCTTAGAGTGTGAGCGTCTTGATAGACTTCTAAACTGTTTTACTTTCATTTACAGGTGTAGTGTGACAATACAAACATTATTTTCAACTTTTTTGCTTTGTGTTCTTGTTTGGATGTGAAGATTAGTAGTAAATACATATGTTTTTGATTGTGCAAAAAAATCTACCCAAATCTAAATGCCTAAATACTTTTTTATAATCAAAATTAAAACAAAAGAAGCCCAGATTCAAAATCTTCATTCAATTTCCTTAAAAAATTATATATATTTCATTTTTATATCTTTTGTAGTTTCTGAGCTAGAATTTTTTTGTTAATTATTACCCCCAAATCATTAGATTTCCCTGGCACTGGGAAAGCCTTTGTTTGTAATATTTTCAGGCAGTGAACGGGTTAAGCGCATGTTAATTGAATAGGAAATCAAAACCTGCAGTCACAATGACAGCAGGGTATGACAGGTCACAGAATCTTGGGATCTTTATGAAAGGATATTCAATTACAATGATTAAGATGAACAGCTGACATGACAAATCTCGGAAAAAGGCTGGGGTCCGGAAACCACCAAGGCCCTAGTGGAGTCCAGGGGCAATGACCTGGTGGGGAGTCCAAGGGAGTGAAGGCCCCGGTCTAAATGGAATCTAAACAATTCAGAAGAAAATTTTGTATGTTCTCTTGTGATAGGCAAATCGCTATGCAGGAAGCAACAAATCCAAATGAAAATACCAAACCACACACACATGATTATACACACACACTAATAGTACACACACAAAGAACATACACTCACACAGAGGCATGCACACTAAATTTAATAATTTTGTATTAAAAAAATCAGTGCTTATCTCAAAAGTCATATCCACATCCATTTTGCACCATTTGGAGAGATCAGGGAATGCTTGTTCTTTGTTTTCATTGTCTTGAATGTTGTTTCTTGCCTGAAGGAGACCAAAGAGGCCAAAACACATCATGTTTGTCTTGTAATTTGTTTCTTTCATTCGGGAGTATAGTTTTCTTTCTGCGTACGCAGGCTGATACTCCTGCGGACACTACCTGTAGACAGGCAGTGGGGTTTTGTGTGTATGACCGTTTTTTATTCTGCCATTAAGGCAGCCATACTCCATCTTCCAGGAAGGTGCATGCTATGTGTAACGTGCCATCCATACCAACGGCAAAACTGGCCTTCTCTTCCGAAAGTTGGTGATGAGATTTTACGTGTGTGCAAGATGTTGTGTGTGCGTTCACACACGGAACCCCGGTTTATAGTCTCATTCGAAGGACTGCATGGGGAATGGAGTCAGAACCAACGTTAACTCCGAGGGAAAAATCCCCCCTGTACCAAAATTCGAACTTGCAACCCCAGGATCACTAGTCTGGCGCTCTACCAACTGAGCTATTCCGGTCCCCGGGAGTATAGTAATTTTTCTTTTAACTTTGTTTCAATTTCTGCCTGCAGTCACTTCATTTCGAAACTTGTATCAACTTGGTAATGAAGAACAATAAGCCCACCACAGGAGTACATATGACATATCACTTATCAGAGTCAAGTGCTCTTAACCTTTCCCATACTCCTTGGGTGTGAAATCACCCACATCCCCACTTTTTACCCTGTAACTCAATAACATTTAAATCTACATCCCTGACACTTCATGACTTTGTCCATACACCTATGTTTTACATACCCACTGAAACTTGTCTGTCTGTGTTTGTAAACAAACCAGTAAATAAACAAAAAAGGCGTCAGTACGTTGTGGGTGTGAGTACACCCATACTCACAAAGAATAAACCCTGCACGCCGTAGGTGTGAAGACACCCATACATGTTTTTGACAGACAGCCCTGTCCGCTATGCACACTCGGAATTAGAAGCCTTGCATGCCGTACATCATGGGTGAGACTACACCCATATTTACAAAGTACAAACCATGCGTGCCATACATCCTGGGTGTTGCATCACCCATGATACTTTTCCCAAAACAGCAAGACAATGATACACCCACAGACCCTAACTGGACCCATCCTGCGTGCATTTTCCATGTGCTACGTATGGTTATTAGTTTCATCGGTAAGAAGACAAACAGGAAGTATTTTCCTGCCACTTGGTAGCCTACAGATGACTGAAGACACAAAAGAGGGCTTCCAAAAGAAGACGCATGTGGTCATACGTGTAAACACACAAACATTTATGCATCAACTGTATCACACACAGAAGTGATGGGTAACTTAAACACAAACACACACACACATGAACATGTGCGAATGCATATGGATACACTTGTGCACACAAAAACGAAATGGGACCCCTCCCTCCCCTCTCTCTCTCATGTATCCCAATACTCTACTGGCAATCGCACGTGGATTACAAGTTCCTCCAGCTTTCTCTTCTGCCTTACTTTTTCGAGCGAAGCATGTGCGTGTATGTTGCCCCCCCCCCCCCCCCCCCCCCCCCCCCCCCCCCCCTTTCTTTCTCCTCCCCCATCTGTCTCACTCGCCACCACATACATTAGCACATGATGTCACGAATGCTTGGGTGCATTCATAACAGAAATAATGCTAGATACACATATATATAAACGCCATTACATTACCTTTAAACACGTATTCGTCCATTTACGTATGTTTTCATATGTCATTGCCTGTACGTATTCATTTGTCTTTCGTTTTACGTCACAAGTCCTGAAGACGGTCTATGACTGAAACGTTGAAGATTTTTGTTCTGGTTTTTCTTTTTTTTAATTTTCAGATCTCCTGAGCATCCTCAAAGATAGTTTGTATTGTTCACAGAATATCAGCCTTCAAAGATCTTTTTTGTCATTACATACATCCATTTGATACTCCGATGGATCAAAAAAATGTCTCGATCAACACCAACACATAGAAATATCACACGGCTTTGTGAAAATTGCAGTGGTGTGGCAAACGCTTGAAAACGCGTTATTCCATGCACATCCATGCTGAGAGACAAGCCATATTTTCTTCATCAGCAGTTGGGTGTGTGGGTGTGTGTGCGCGCACGCATGAGCGCTCGCTCACCATGTACGTGCCTATTACTGCCCTCTCATGACATAAAGAAAGTCATTGTTCCTTCTTAGAACACACGATTTACTGTATACCCACAACTAACAGAAAGCTCCTTCAGGAAAAGCAAGGTTACACTACACCCATGGCAATACAGTAAGGTCCATAAAATAGTGCAGCATGTCGGTTTTTAGTATAACCTTTGTACCATGGTGTACGGTAAGGCACTACGCCTTCATAGAAACCATGGGTTACTGTGCACCCACAGCCTACTGCGAGAGTTTTACTTCCTATGCCGATACCAAGGGTAGCTACACACCCAAGACGTATGGGAAGGGGTCAACTTCCTTTTCAGCCACCAAGGGGTGCTGCTGTACACCTTCCCTGTATGGCAGTGTGTTGCTCCTTCATTGAAAGCATGGATTACGGCACACCCACAATGTACGGCACGCAAAAGTGTAGGCGACCTACAGGAAAGGTTAAATCATTGTAAAGGAATGATATGAAAAATATATTAATATGCTCTCACTCACCTCCACTTTTAATCACCACAGCTTTTAATCTTCTACTTAATTCATAAACTACCTCTTCTATACTCTCCTCGTATACTTGATCCGTAACCCACCTCTCATTTCTTTCCATTATATGGTCTCCCTATGGTCCTGTTTAGTCTCAGCTCACTTTCTCCCTCCCTCTTTACCATTTTTTCCTCTTCCCCTTTGGTTTGTGTAGTTCCGATCTTCTCATTCTCTCCTCTTAACTCAGTTATGCATCATCATTCATATCCTTCCTCTCTCCCTTTCCCTTGTCTGCACTTTCATTTTCTTCATAATGCTTGGTGTTTGGCTGAATATTTCCTTCTTTCCCCCTGTTCTATCTTCCTTGCCAGTCACTTTTTCCTTCCACTACAGATTTGTGTACACAGATCTTTCTATATCAATCTATCTCCCTCTCTCTACAGTTTAGAATCCCTCTCTGTGTACACAATTCTGTCTCTCTCAGTCTCTCTCTCCCCCTCCCTCTACAGTTTTAAATGTCTCTGTCCTCTATAATTCTCCTTATCTATCAACATAAAATTCTACCCCCCCCCCCCCCCTCCCCCTTTCCACTTGTTTCCAAACACTTTTCTATATTTCTCTGTCTCCATGAATCTCTGTCTCCCCCTCTATCCTCTCACTCTCTAGTTTTGCACTTTCTATCCACCTCTACCACTCTGTTTCCATCAGTTTCTCTTTCCCTCTTTGCCACTCTGACTCTATGTTACTTTGTTAAGCTCCTCCATTCTGCTACTCTCCTATCTCCATCCTCCTCAAAGTGTGTGTGTGTGTGTGTGTGTGTGTGTGTGTGTGTGCGCGCGCACGTGCGTGCGTGTATATGTGTGTGCACGCACGTGTTTGTGTGTCTGTGTGTGTATATAAAGGTATGTAAATGTGACTGACCTGGTCCATAACAAGCTGCAGATGATCCATCTGGCTCTGTAGCTGTTTCACCGAAATATCTACCTGAGTCTCACTCTTTTCAATGTTCCCAGACTCTGTCTCCTGATGACTGTCCTGCAAGGCACACAATGTGTATTAAGCTCAAGGTTTCACACCCACCCATTTTGTGCAGGCTAACCCAGAGATAAAAAGAAAACAATAAAAAAAAATCCAGGTGACATGGCAACCTTCCATTTTTTTCTTTTTTTTTTTAACTTTCTTTTATGTAATGACAAAAGCTGCCAAAGTCTGAAAAGCATTTTGCATTTAAGTGTATAGCATTTCAAGCACCGACAAAGAAATTATATGTGATGCGACAAGTTAGACTCAGCAACTTTTCCAGTCGCACTTTTCTTCACACACAAGAAGACGGAAATCTCATTAATTGTCAAATAGTTTCGACTTGTCCTACAACTTTTTCATCCTTTTGGCCAATAGCACTTGGCCAGTCTAAATGACGGACTGCAGTTCAAAATTTTGTGCAAAATATAAAAATGTGCAAACTAGATTAACTACAGACAACAAAAAATGTTTCAGCAACAGACAAATCTTTTTAACAACAAACTCAGAATAAAGAACGGTGGGACTGTGAAGTTTGGGGTAAATGGGATCCATTTATTAACCCCTCAATCTCACAGGCGCCCCTCCTCTTTGATATTCCCCTAATCAATAAGTTATTCTGGTGCTCTTTCAAGTCATAAACTATTTTCACGCCCTAATCTGTCCCTCCCAACCTTTCCTCTACTGGTCATCAGCGTTTTCACAGCTTACTTACTCACTCTGATTTAAATAAAAACAACAGAAGAAAAATCAGGATCTCACTGCCCTATGTCCTCGTCACTTATTAGCTTATCTAACCCTACTGTGTATACATGAGCTGGAAGATGTGGCTCTGATGGGGAGATGAATGTGTATGGAAGAAGCCAGGGAACTACCTGCTGTGATGCTAAAAGGTCTGCGAGTTGCTGCTGGGACTGGGTGAGGCTGACCACAGCCTGGCTGACATTCTTCAGCTGCTTGTCAAGGTCCTGGCTGAACTGGTCCACAGCATCCAGGTGAGTCTGAAATCACGAACACCATGATAATGCCTATCTTAAGCTTTGTCTAGAAACAAACTTATTTACAATGCGTCATACAATTGATTAAAAAGTTTGTTTGAATGCGTCTGTTTTACCTTTCAACTACTATTTAGTAAGATAACAAAATTTAAGTTTATTTTCTTTTCATCTTTCTCTGATGGATTTAGTTGGTTCAGTATAATAATGCACATAAATCTGCAAACACACATTAGAACACAGCAATGGCTTCTTTTTCCATGCAAACAGTCTAAATCACTAAAATATGCCAAACCATCCTTAAGTCTCCTGGAAAAAACAGAGAGAAGAAACCACCCTAAGCCCATCTAAACAAACTGCCGACACAGAAAAGCCCTGCACAGGGATTGGATGGGGTCATATGGACTTTGGTTTTCCATCTCTATCCATACCTACAATAAATCTGAACCAGTCATCAGTTCACAGGCACTTCCTTGGATACACATGATGGCAGGGGTCCGTCCAAAGGGAATGTTCACCCTCGATGGCTCTAAAAGTAAGGAATCCCTCCAAAGTGAATGTTTACTCTCGCTGGCTCTACAAGTAAGGAATCCCTCCTATGGGGAATGTTCACTCTCGCTGGCTCTACAAGGAAGGAATCTTTCCAAAGGGAATGTCCACTCTCGCTGGCTCTACAAGTAAGGAATCCCTCGAAAGAGAATGTTCACTCTCTCTGGTTCTACAAGTAAGGAATCCCTCCTATAGGGAATGTTCACTCTCATTGGCTCTACAAGTAAGGAATCCCTCCTATGGGGAATGTTCACTCTCATTGGCTCTACAAGTAAGGAATCCCTCCTATGGGAAATGTTCACTCTCACTGGCTCTACAAGTACGGAATCCCTCGAAAGAGAATGTTCACTCTCTCTGGCTCTACAAGTAAGGAATCCCTCCTATGGGGAATGTTCACTCTCTCTGGCTCTACAAGTAAGGAATCCCTCCTATGGGGAATGTTCACTCTCTCTGGCTCTACAAGGAATCCCTCCAAAGAGAATGTTCACTCTCTCTGGCTCTACAAGTAAGGAATCCATCGAAAGAGAATGTTCATTCTCTCTGGCTCTACAAGTAAGGAATCCCTCCTATGGGGAATGTTCACTCTCTCTGGCTCTACAAGGAATCCCTCTAAAGAGAATGTTCACTCTCGCTGGCTCTACAAGTAAGGAATCCCTCCAAAGAGAATGCTCACTCTCTCTGGCTCTACAAGTAAGGAATTCCTCCTATGGGGAATGTTCACTCTCTCTGGCTCTACAAGGAATCCCTCCAAAGAGAATGTTCACTCTCACTGGCTCTACAAGTAAGGAATCCCTCCTATGGGGAATGTTCACTCTCTCTGGCTCTACAAGGAATCCCTCCTATGGGGAATGTTCACTCTCTCTGGCTCTACAAGTAAGGAATCCCTCCTATGGGGAATGTTCACTCTCATTGGCTCTACAAGTAAGGAATCCCTCCTATGGGGAATGTTCACTCTCTCTGGCTCTACAAGGAATCCCTCCAAAGGAAATGTTCACTTGTGCTGGCTCTACAAGTAAGGAATCCCTCGAAAGAGAATGTTCATTCTCTCTGGCTCTACAAGTAAGGAATCCCTCCTATGGGGAATGTTCACTCTCTCTGGCTCTACAAGTAAGGAATCCCTCCTATAGGGAATGTTCACTCTCATTGGCTCTACAAGTAAGGAATCCCTCCAATGGGGAATGTTCACTCTCTCTGGCTCTACAAGTAAGGAATCCCTCCAATGGGGAATGTTCACTCTCTCTGGCTCTACAAGTAAGGAATCCCTCCAAAGAGAATATTCACTCTCACTGGCTCTACAAGTAAGGAATCCCCCAAAGAGAATGTTCACTCTAATTGGCTCTACAAGTAAGGAATCCCTCCAAAGGGAATGTTCACTCTCGCTTGCTCTACAAGTAAGGAATCCCTCCAAAGAGAATGTTCACTCTTGCTGGCTCTACAAGGAATCCCTCTAAAGAGAATGTTTACTCTCGCTGGCTCTACAAGTAAGGAATCCCTCTTAAAGAGAATGTTCACTCTCGCTGGCTCTACAAGTAAGGAATCCCTCTTAAAGAGAATGTTTTACTCTCGCTGGCTCTACAAGGAATCCCTCTAAAGAGAATGTTCACTCTCGCTGGCTCTACAAGGAATCCCTCTAAAGAGAATGTTCACTCTCGCTGGCTCTATAAGGAATCCCTCTAAAGGGAATGTTCACTCTCGCTGGCTCTACAAGGAATCCCTCTAAAGAAAATGTTCACTCTCGCTGGCTCTACAAGGAATCCCTCTGAAGAGAATGTTCACTCTCGCTGGCTCTACAAGTAAGGAATCCCTCTAAAGAGAATGTTCACTCTCGCTGGCTCTACAAGTAAGGAATCCCTCTAAAGAGAATGTTCACTCTCGCTGGCTCTACAAGGAATCCCTCTTAAGAGAATGTTCACTCTTGCTGGCTCTACAAGTAAAGAATACCTCCAAAGAGAATGTTGACTCTCGCTGGCTCTACTAGTATGGAATCCCTCCAAAGGGAATGTTCACTCTTGCTGACTCTCTCTACAGGTAAGGAATCCCTCCAAGGGGAATGCTCACTCTCACTGGCTCCAAAGTTCATACAGACTTTGCGCAACAAAATTCAAGTTTTCAAGGATTCTTTCCGATTTTTCAAGGATTTCCATGCATACATTTCACCGTAAAATCCCCCCCCCCCCCCCCCCCACCTTAAAAAAAAAAAAGCAAAACTCACCTGCTTCAGCTCCATTTTTGTCCTAATCAGTAACATTTGTGAGAAAAAATTCAGCTAATTTTTTCACACACAAATTGTCATTCAGTCACATCTTATCACTGATCACAAATAGATAAATTCTCTCAACACTGAACACAAGCCCATAAGTTCCAAAAGAATATTCTCATGTTTGTCAGTTCCTCTTCATATTTCAAAGTAACACATAGTTTTTTCATAGCTGGTAGTAAAACACAGGATGTGTGTGTGTGTGTGTGTGTGTGTGTGTATGTATGTGTAACATAATGTGTGTGTGTGTGTGTGTGTGTGTGTGTGTGTGTGTGTGTGTGTAGTTTTGGTAGGGGAGGGAAGGTTGTGATCAAAGGCCATCTTTCAAACTGATCATTTCCTTTTCAATTTCATTTTCCATGGATTTCAACTCCTCTTTCTTTCTGGATGTTTTTCTCAGCAAATTTGATTGTGTGATTGAACGGAGATGGCCTTTGGTTTCTGCCTGTCAGCATTTTTTTTGTTTTTGAACTGCATCCTCATCATATCTGCGTTCTTGTTCCTCAGTTCTACTTTGTCCAAAATAGCTTTCCTTTTCTCTCCAATTTTTGCAGCCTGTTTTTCTCTCCACTTTTCCTCCTGCTCGTATTTGCTCCTGGCAGCTGAAGCTGAGAGCAACAAGGCTTTTAAGATGGTAACATTCTGAATTCCTCCTCCTTTCTGATGTAGTCAATGATCTGGCGCTGAGCAACCAGGCTTTCCTCTGACATTTTCAACAGTCACTTCTTTGTTCACTGAAAAGCCTCTTTCAACTGCTGCCTGCCCATGAGACGGTGGTGGCATTTAGTTTACTACCATTTTGAACTGTTCCGATGCCCATTCAACTTACCAATTCAGCAGAATCTGAAGGAGCTGCACTGCTGGACTGAGCACTGGAACTGGCAGTGACGAGTAAAAAAAACCTTGCAACTGATGTAATCGGTTAACTGGCTTCCTCGTTTTCCAGATGCTTCGTCCTTTCATGTGGCTTGTGAGAGCCGATTCTCCCATCACCGAGATGTCGATAATCTTTTGGCAAACTGATCACACAGCCTAGCGTCAAATTTCAACTATTTTCTACAAGGTTCTTTCTCTAACCACTTGGGGTTTTAAGATACAATTTCTCACGGGTATGATTTTGGAATCTTTTACGCCAACTTGCAACTGAATATCCCTTGTCCTACAAGCAATGGCAACCTGTGCTCGAGACCCAGATATACCGGATGTTCTGAGTTACTTACCTTGGGTCATTCTTTCTCTAGCAGACAACACATTCACGTTCGACTTGATCACTTAAATCGATGGCACTATAAACAAACAATCAATCAGAAACAGACTCACACACAAGATCTTTTTTCTGAAGAATTTTTTTTTCTTTTTACTGAAAATTTTAAATTCAAGGAGTTTTCATGGAAAAGGTTCAAATTCAAGTATTTTCAAGAGCCCTTGAATTAATATCTGAAAATTCAAGGGGTTTCTAGGAGATCCAAGGAGCGTGCGAACCCTGTGGCTCTCTACAAGTAAGCAATCATTGTCAGTAGGAGATTTAACAGATGGCATCCTGATCATGCCAGATAAGAACAGTGTTACGGATGGTGTGCGGTGCATGTTTTGCTGTCTGACTCTCACCTGAAGAAGTTTGGATGCCTGTACGACTTTTCCCCACACACACCCATACCACGTGAACATAGACAGCTAGGCAACAAGTTAAGTTTTATTTTTTCTTTCGCTGCCTGAACCATCAAGTCACAACAAATACATATCACATAAGCACATCATAAAGTTCTTGCCACCACCAAAGGATGCACAACGACACTTGATACTATATTGTCACATCAAACCAAGCTGGCACCAACAGCAGTGTCACCACAGACAGTCTTTGCACTTGGCCGCGTCTGGCCCGAGTCACACAGTCTTCACACAGTTCAGAAACCACTCACAGGGGCAGTTCGAGGAGTCCTTCTGGGGACTCCCACACAACAGAAGAACACATATCGACTCGACAGAAAATGAAGCTGCTCACGGAAGTAGTACGTGGAGTCCTTACAGGGACTCCCCCACACTTGAAGAACACAAGTCGTCGTCACGACGAACTCTGAAGCCCTTTCACACACCAGCTCATTGCTGACCACACCGACAGCCTTTCAACACCCCCACAGGGTGGAGACAGCGGCTGGGCTCATGCTGCACCCCACACCTGGTTGGCAGTACACACACAATGTCTACTGACCACTCGGTCAGCCTCTCCACACCCCCACAGGGCAGAGACGGTGGCTGGGCACGGGCTGCACCCCACACCCGGATAGCAGTCAGTTCCAGGTCGGACACAGGGGCTTCACGGACACCTGGGGAACTGATAGTTACCTTGATTATCTAGCCTACTTCCTATATACTTATCATTCTTGTGTGTCACTGACAGTCACTCTTCACATAATACATTTTACTAGAATTTTGGGGAAAATACCCATAACAAAATTTACCAAGTTTCAATACAGTGGATGCATTACAATAATATTTTCTTTGATTAACCTTTATGCTGCCGACATCACCGTTCGGCGACAACGTGGCTCAACGCCGACGTCACCGTTTGGTGACCAATTAGGGTGACCTACCTCCCGATACTCTAACTCTCGAACTTGACGAGACAGAAAGCCAGTGATAACTGTCATAGTTCCGGTATTCACTGACGCATGCCTCACAGCCATTAGCTTCGTCAGAACAGTGTTCAGTCAAGTGTTTTTATCCATTTCTGTTGATCAGTTTTTCATTCATTATGGCGTCACAACCAAGCACTTCAGGTACTTGGCCTCGCCGTACATTTACTACAGATCAGGTGCTGGAAATGTTGAGTAGGTGGTCATTTGATCCTGATTTGGATCAAGAACACCCAGATGGTGACCAGGATACATTATCAGATATTGAAAGCTCGACCGAGTCAAAACAAGCGTAGCTGACCCAGTTGCACGCGTGGCAGGCAGAAGGGGGTGAGGCGCTGGCCAGCGCACTGTTGGCTCGCGTGCTGTTGGCGACAAGCCAACACACGCTGACGCTGATAGCAGTTTCAAAACCGATAGTAGTGCGATCACGACGACTGACAGTGTAATGGTGGGGCGAACAACACGGACGGCTCAGAGACAAGTGACTGCGAGCACAAAGGCGTCAAGGTCGAAGGGGGTGTGGCACAGTGACACGTGGCAGAGGTGTGCAGCTGCAGCAACGGCAAACTAGGCCAGCCAGAGATGAGTTTGACTAGGAGTTATATGACCAGTTTGACTCATACGCCCCAGGAGAATGGCTCCCTAGATTCCAGAGGCCAACAGACAAATGAATGATTTTGTTTTCATAAAAATTACTGCTTTGAAAAGTAAGAATGAAAGATAGATATGTGTGTGTGTGTGTGTGTGTGTGTGTGTGTGTGTGTTCCCTTTTTCTTTCTTTCATATGTGTACCAGTGGGGTATAAGTTGTGTGTGTGTGTGTGTGTGTGTGTGTGTGTGTGTGTGTGTGAGCATGTTGTGTTGTGGTATGTATGTGTGCATGTGTTCCCATTTTCTTTCTTTCATGTACCAGTGGGGCATAAGTTTGTTTGTGTGTGTGTGTGTGTGTGTGTGTGTGTGTGTGTGTGTGTGCGCTATTCCCTCTTTGTGTAAGAAAGGTGGTGTGTGTGTGTGTGTGTGTGTGTGAGAGAGAGAGAGAGCGTGTGTTGTGGCATGTGTGTGTGTGTGTGTGTGTGTGTGTGTGTGAGTGTGTGTGCGTGTGTTTGATGTTTGTGTGTGTGTGTGTGTGTGTGTGTGTGTGCGCGTTTGCTTTTCTGCATCACAGCGCAGACAGTAGAAATAGTGTCATTTGTAGTTGTAGAATTCTTTTTTTTTTTTTTCATTCCGTCTGAAAACTGAACCCTGGACACACTCGCAAACTTGATACTTGCCTGTCTACTGTGTACTGCCATCACCAGTTTTCTGATTTGGAGTATGTGGTTTTGAGGCTGTGTTTTTCATTCTTCTGATGGATATTACATACTTTCTGATCTTCATTTGGTGAGTGGAGTATTTTTCCTTCCTTGTTCAGAGTTTGTTGGCATGCTTACTTCTTTTTCATGTTGAGATGAAAGCTAACATTCAAAATTTATTTTGCTTTTTTTTTTTAATTGAAATTACAAAAAATTGAAATTGTTCTTGACTTACCATTACTAATATATTATTACAATATTACAAAAATGCACTTTTTCTCCTCCATTAAAAAAAAAAAACAGAATGAAAATTGGTTAATTAGTTCCCGAGTTATCTGCGTTTCACACATGCTGGTATGAAATTATAGTTTTTCGCAAAAAATGGCTGGCAATGGTGATTCATGCAAAATGGAACGTCTGGCGGTGAAAGGGTTAACACCATGATTGTTTACATTGAAGGAAAGGATTTCCACATGGAACCCTTTTTCAAAGTACCAAGAATAGAATAAAGGGACATATAAAGGGACGATTCCCTTTTTGTCCCATTTCATCAAGAAAAGAATTTTTTTATCTTTTCACACCATCACTAGACGTGTCCAATTACATTTCAAGGAACGTTTTCTGTTTGTCCCTTTTTATCTTTCCACAACAGGAATCAGAATACATTTTCCAATAATCTATGCACATTAATTTTCATTGTTTACTTCCAGAATTCACCAACACTGACATCATTATAATACTTCCGGGGAAAGATACACTGATTCAACTAGATTACTTTTTTTTCCAATCACATATAAGTATACATATTCTTTCTTCTTTCTACTCACTCTCATTCTTCTCATCCACCTCAAGACTCACACATTCACTAACTACGACTTCCTACTGTCATCCTATATCTTGTCAAATTACAAGACATATCAAGGGAACAAGTAAATATTTCAGGCCTCTAATGTAAAAGGTCACAATCACCTGTAGGAAAAAAACCAACTTCATTGGCACAAACCCTAACTTCCATACAACTATTAAAACATACCTGACTGCCAGCGAGGACACACCTCCAGTCTCCTACGGCTCTCTGTAAGTGTTGCTCGCCCGATAGCCTTTCGGAGACTGAAGGGAAATCCTCACTCACCTGACTAAGACAAAACGCAGGCGATTAACTGTCAGGTAAACAGGCCAACCGGTTTTTCAGGTTTACCTGTTCTGGTCCAATGTGTCCCCAAAATTTGGGACCGGAGGAAATATGGTCTGTCACAAACAGGCTTCGTTAAATACAACTGAAATGATTCACCAGCAGTGCAGTGTCTCCTCAGAAGGGTTGCTTAACCCACTGCCTACCGGATCGACCAGGATCAACCCCAAAATTTCCTCTGTCTGAATACCAGATCGACTGCTGAATACTAGGTCAATGACTTTCGCTTTCACCATCGCATATCCCAGAATGCAATCGCGACAGAAGAGTCTTCTGGTACAGAAGTTTCTGGACGCCATTCTGTTTTTTTGTTTCAAGAGTTTCGGTGGAGTAGTTTCGCTGCTGTGAATTTTCAAAGTCTGGCTTTTTTTTTCACGAAGATTTTCTGGGAAAATGGCGGATCAAGTAACTATGCAACTTGTAGAGTTCATTTTCTGATGTGGTATTGATGAAGAGAGCGTATTTGCGGGCTACACTCTTGAAGAAGATTTGAAGAGAGACGATTCGGATGTCGATCTTGACCTAGTTATAAAATAAAGATCAACTGCTGACTGATTTTGAGGCTGGAATCGATAATGATTCGGGCCTTGATAATGACGACGTCAAATAGCCTATTGCTGCTGGGCCCAGCCCTCCCAAAAAAGAAAATTCGAAAAACAAAACTTGCTAGAAATTCTTTAACTGTTGACTGGAGTGGTTGGCTACAAGAAGTGAAGCCCCCAAAAAGTTTCGCTTGTTTTGACAGCCAGGAAACCGGGTCAGTCAATGGGCGTGTCCCATGATTTGCCTGTGGGAGCGTCACCTTTAGCCTTTTGATTTCAGAGGAATTTTGGCAGACTTTTAACAAGAAACAAATTTATTTGCTGCACAAAAGCAAGCAGAAAAGGATGAACATAAACTCTGGCCTAAAATAAAAACTGCCTGTTTATCAAAAAGCAAAGAGGAGACGGACAAGAGGTTCATCATCACCACAGTGTGTGTGTGTTTGTGTGTGTGTCGGGGGAGGGGGGGGGGGGGGGGGTGATTGCTCAGTGCACTTGTGCAAAAGCACATTTTGCTTAATTCCATCACAGTCGCAAGTCCAGTATTCAGTAATCTGTTCTTGTTATTTTTTCCCTCAGTAGTTAGAAGACAAATCTTCTTGTATGTGATGCCTTCAGTTTAACAAAATTGTTGCAGTTTGGGTGTGTGTTTTTTTCTTCACAACAAAAGTTGAATATTTAGTGTGCAGATCATATAGAAAGACTTTATTTTGTTCCTGAAGGTTTCAGTACTTTGTTTAGACTTGGAAAATCACTCTGTGCTCCTAATCCATGACATTCTGTGGGTACAGTGAATTTAGGGAAAATTGTTTAAGCACAGAGAACACTGAAGTAGAGTTAGTCTGTTCATGTTTTTTTTTTTTTCCCTAGTGTACCAGTTCACTATATATGGGGGGAAATGGCTGTTTTGGATTGAGTGATGTCTTTGAATTTTTTTCATTACTTTTATAGAATAGATGAGTTAAAAACAAATTTTTTATTGAGGTTTCTTTATGTATGTGTTGCGGAGTTACCTCACTTGGCATGGTATTCACCTAGTCATGTAGCACAAAGTCATGCGGCAAGCAGAGGGTTACTGATAACCTTATAAGTAGTTCTTTATGGACTGCTAGAAGCACTATGGCTGCAACTAAACATGCTTGGATCATGGAAACAGATGTAAATCCACCAAAAGTGCTCTGAAGACAGCTTTAAAAAAAAATCACACAACCAAAATAACTCTTCATCAGTACCTGTGTGACCACACTCATCTCACCTGCTGCCTGTTCAAGTTGGCTATGGTCAGTCCTATGCTTCTGGAGAAGGTGGCATTGAGCTCAGACAGAAGGGCCTGCCAACAGTCAGTAAGGTAAGGTGAGGTAATGTTGCTTAACAATGGTGTACTGAACAACATGGGAAGAAGAAAGCAAAATGAACAGTGGTAAGAAATGACAAAAAACATACTAAGTAGGAACTGTGTTCATCTAACACACTTCGTAAACAGGATAATGCAGAAAAAGAAAGGAGTGGTGATATATATCGATATCAATTACAAAAAAAAGAAAAACAAGAGTAAGACAAAAAGAGTGGAATGGAAAGGCAGCAGAAAGCATTTCAAAAAGTGGATTCACAGAGAATAAACAAACTGATGCAACAGAGATTCATTTGTCTGAATGCAAGCCAAGAGATTAACCAGTTTGAATGCAAACCAGACACAAAACAATGCACACTAGTTGATGGTATTCATTTCAAACCAAACAAGGTAAGGTAATGTTGCTTATAGCCCAGCCGACCGCAAAGGGCCATATCAGGGCTGTACCACGTTAAAGTCAGCTCACAAAAAAAAAAACACACACACACACACACAAAAAAACACCCCCTTTCACACATCTCTTTAAAATATACCTTCTAAAACCGCACCAGAAACTTGGTTAAAAATCTTTCTTCCATAAAATCTTATATCAGATGAAAAATGTTAATCTCTTTCAGAAACTCCAAGATCACATCAGGTGGAACTTCTCTGAACAGGGTTTTCATGGAGGCTACTGTAGAGTGCTTACGTCTCACATTGTGCCAGTCCCAACACTCTAAAAGAATACGTTTCGCTGTGAGTGGTACGTGACATGGAATGCACCACAAAGCTTCTTCACTTTTTAAAAGATAAGAATGGATGTAAAACGAGTGGCCTGTATGCAAATGGCACAAGACTGTTTTGTCTTTACAGCCGCCTCGGGAACATGGGAAACACTCTTTCTGGTTTGGATGGATTTTAAATAGTTTGTTATCTGTCTGCAAGTTCTATTCCTCTGGCCAGTGGTCTTTGACATAAACCTGTGTTTTGGGTTTCAGATCAGTGTGAGGGATAGACAATCTGCTCAACTTTTCCTTTGTGGCACTCCTGGTAAGTTGATCAACCTCTTCACTGTCTTGAATGCCCACACGGCTGGGAACCCAAGCAAAAACTATGTTGTATACACCTGATTTCAAGCAAGTGTACAGTTCAAATACTTTCAGCAGCTGAGGGTGCTTGGAATTACAGCCGGCAATGGCCTCCAAAGCAGAAAGGGAGTCTGACAAAATGAGGAAATCTTTGTGTCTGGATTTACAGACCATTTCAAGAGCCAGAACCAAGGCTGTCTACTCAGCAGTGCAGATGGAGCTTGGAGCTGTCTGCTGGAATGTGTTCAGAACATCTCTGAGGGGGATCTGTTGGACAAAACACAGGACAAAACACAGCAGAAGCAACTCGCTCCTCAGATTTGGAACTGTCAGTGAAAATTCTTTTGAAGGATGGAAACCTCAAACACAGTTCGGCAAAAAGGGACTTGTATGCCAAGGAGCTCATGTAATCTTTACGGTACTAGGCTAAATCAAACCGGATCTCTGGAGTGAAGCAAGTCCATGGTGGAACATCAAGAAAACTTGGAAAAATTACGAACTACTCCAAGGTCCACTGCTTTGTTCAACTGGGGAAGAACACAAATTCCCAAGAGAGGAATGGAACTGGGGTGGTCATCGAATTTCTTTTGGAACTTGGGGTCAAAAACAGTCATATGCAGGATTTTGAGGTTCAGAAGAGAGATTCAAACAGTAGTTCAAGGCAAGTTTCAGTCGACGATTTGAGAGGGACGGTTCTCCTGCCTCAACATACAGGCTATAAACAGGGGTGGTGCGGAATGCACCCAGACACAATTGAAGCCCTTAATGGTGGATAGGATCTAGACATTTCAGGTAGGATGGTCTGGCCGAGCCATACACTACACACCCGTAGCAGAGTTTGGAGCAGATCAGGGCTCTGTAAAGATGGAGTAGAGTTTTCTTGTCAGTGCCCCAAACTGTGTGTGCCACAACTTTCAGAATGTTAAGTGCTTTCTGACATGCAGTTTTCAAGTGTTGGATATAACTTTTTAAGTTCAGTTTTTGATCAAAATAACACCCAGAAGTCTGGCTTCTTTCACAGCTGGAATGGTGGACTTTTCCAGACGAATTTCAGGATCAGCAAAGAAATGATGAAAATTTTGAAAATGGATTGACTGTGTTTTGGTGCTTGAAAAGGTAAACCCATTTTCCTCGGCCCACTGTTGAATCTTATTAACTCACTCCATGCCACGAGTTTTTCCCCTTGCTAATCCCTGAAAACCCAGGGTTTGTATAGGGTAGGAAAAAAATTCTCACAATTATAGATGAGCAGACACTTGAAATTTGGTGAGTGGATACAATGCATATTAGTCTATATTGTGTGAACAAAAAATAAAGTAATTTACTTACCATCTTGGTGGTGAAAATGGGCTCCATTTTTTGCCTTTTTTCAGCACTTTTGTACCCATCAGAAATATATATACTAAGTGTTCTTTAGCAGCTCAGAAATGTTCTACATCACATTCTAGCACAGCTGGAGTCACTGAAGACACAGAAGATATAACATTGAATCACAAGCAGCTGATGAGAGAATGTGAAAATACAAAAAAAAAAATTGTCTTTACAGGATGAAAAACAACAAAAAAAAGTTCACTGTGCACAAAACACTGGTGATGCATCACTAGCAGTATTCTTTTCTGGAGTGGAAAAGCTCATGGCAAGTGACACTGCATCCTGGGCACAGCTTCACACACAGTGGCAAACCATGGACTGCAAGATGCTTGTTGTAGAGAATAGACCCCTGAATAAGAGTCAAGGTCAGAAGATGAAAAAAACAGCTTCTTCCACCACTTCATGGTCTTCCTATTCAGGGGCATGTAGGCCATGAGCTGATCACTCATGTCTATTCCTGCCATGTAGTCCTGTACTGCTGCTGATTTCTGTCTCTCAGGGCGGTGCCGTGTTGTGAAGCTCATGACGGTGGTTGGCAGCATCACTGTCATCAGCACGTGGACAGGTTTTTTGTCCTGCCACCTCAGCACAGCAACATGTCCTGCAGCCATACACACAAAAATGATCATATGAGCTTTTTTCTTGTCTTTTTCTTATGTATCTGTGTATCCCATTGTTTATAATAAACATTCATCTGTATGGACGCATAGTTTGGTGCTTTTACAAGCTATAAAGTAGAACCAACCTGGATTTTGTATATAATACCAGCACCATAGTACATTAATTACCTAAATTACTTTATATTTAACAGTTTAGTCTATAAATGCACAAATTATGGATTTTTGCACAATAAATATCAGTAAGAATATGCCTAGAAACACAAACATACCCATGCACAGAGTTACAAAACATGAACATGTGTAGCGGTTCTCTCTCAAACAAACACACACACACACACACAGAGTAATGCACAAATACTCAGTACATATAATCACTCACTCCCTTTGTTTATCACCCCCTTCTCCTCCTCCTCCTCCCTGCCCCGCACCCCCCCCCCCACCCCCCTTCCCCTCTCTCCCCCTAGTCTACTGATACATGAATGGATCAATGCAAAAAATATGCACTCACTTAGTGTGTAAAACATACATGACACATTTACACATAGCACAATTTATGTAGTAATAATTTCTCTTTACCCACCTCTGTGGAATGCATGGACAACTCAAAGAACTGCAAAGGCTGAGTGTTGACTGGCCAGTCATTCAATAAACCTGGTGTACCTGTGAACGGATGATCGAGAGGAAATAAATCAAATTATCAGTCCAATCGTCAGTGAAAACAGCCCCAAAATCGTCGACTTCTCCCATTTCAGCGTCAGTATCCAAATCAAACACTTGTTGTTGAGGTCCATGTGCTGGCACAGTTTCGTCTGCTTCTTCGCCACTATCAGCGCCCACTTCAGTGTTGGAATCCACATCTGTCTCCCCACTGTAGGGGGCGAAATCCTGATCAGAATAATTGTTGATGTCTTCTTTGACATCTGACCCTTCAGTCTGGATCATTTCCAGTGCCTCTTCAATGCAAACTAACGATTTACCAGCCCTACTGTGTTGAACACTTTGTCGCAACACCATCTTTTCAATCACAGAGCAGAGCTGACCAATGGTACTCTTTGTTCTCGTCGGCTAGCGAGTGAGCCACGCTACACACACGGCGCAAGTGAATGAAAAGTTGCTACGGAATAACTAAGGAACCATCTCCGTTCTTGAGTTTCATACCCAATACGTCACTTGAACTGCGCGAATTTTCAAAATCTGAATATGCGGACATTGGTAGTCAGTTAACACAAAGTTGAAGTCGATGCTGTATGTTGGTGTAAGAGGCTTCAACTGCGTACAGTGCGAAGTCATCAACAAACAGAGAGGACTCGGAACCCTAGTTTACTGAACTGACAATGTCGTTAATTTTTATACTGAAGGGAGCAGGAGAAAGAAAGCTCCACTGAGGTACTCCCAACTCTTGCCCATGGATGTCAGACAGTGTGGTGCCAATACGGACTTGCAACTGCCAGTCAGCCAGAAAGTTCTGAATAAATAAAGGCAGATGACCATGAAAACCAAGTTCATGAAGATTCATAAGAATTCCAGATTTTCAAGTGGTGTTGTACACTTTTTCCAGATCAAAAAAGATAGCAACCACATGGGGAGTTTGTGTTATACTCCCTGTTTGGCTAGTATACTTACCATGTCAGACCATAGCATTCAACGGCAGTTAGCCAGCTCTGTCAGGCCGAATTTTTTCCGTGGCCAATGCAGTCATAAGACAGTCACGTGATGTCACCCCACTTCCGGCCCCGGAAGAAGCCAGTGTCAACTTCCTATAAGTCATTCAGCGAGGCCTGGTGTATGGTGACCCCGAGAACCTTGGCGCCAGAGGGGAAGGTAGGGAGGGAATTAGAGTCTGACATGGTAAGTATACTAGCCAAACAGGGAGTATAACACAAACTCCCCATTTTGGCGTCATATACTTTACCATGTCAGACCATAGCAGAATTTAAAGGAATCGGAGGAGGGCGAGCGCCCTAGTGGTTCTTGGGGTTGACCGATATGGCTGCATTGGCCGCCACAAAGGAAATCCCCTTAGACCCATCAGCTCTGGTCATGCGGATATCCCTCAGGTAAAAATTAATGAAGGGATTTTCCGAACGCCAGTAGGCTGCCTCCAGCAGGTGGCGCACGGGGACAGAGCACTGGAACGCTGTGGAAGTGGCCAGTGCTCTGACCTCGTGGGCCCTGGGTGATAGGACAGGGAGATCCTTGTACGCCTGAGCGTAGGTAGATCTCACCGTCTTGGAGAGCCACCTGGAGATAGTTCCCGCCGAGATATCTCTAGTATTGTTGGGGTTGAGGGAGATAAGGAGTCGACTCTGGGAGGAGCGCCTGGGGCGTGTGCGTTCCCAGTAGTACCTGAGACACCTGGAGGGGCAAAGGTCCATGTCTCCATCTTTTTCTCCCTTTCCCAAGATGTCAGAACTCCGGAAGGAACTTGAGAGAGACTGAGCCGTCCCTGTGGAAGGCGATATCTGTGGGGTCACCGCTGAGGGCGTGAATCTCACTTCGTCTTCTGGCCGAGGCCAGGGCGAGGAGAAAGGTGGTCTTAAAGGAGAGGAGGTCAAAAGGAATAGAAGCAATGGGTTCAAAAGGGGTTTTTCTGAGGGCATCGAGGACCGTAAAAAGGTCCCAGAGGGGAATGCGCCTAGGGGACTGAGCTTCCCGTAGAGCAACTCCTCTAGACACCTCTCTGAGGAGAAAGTCATTGTCAAAAGAAGGGCCCCCCAGTTGACGAATGGTAGTGCAGATAGCTGATCTGTAGCCCCGAATGGAGCCAGCCGACAGCTTAAGGGAAGAGGATAGGTGGGAGAGGAAATTTCCTATTTGGATGTTGGAGGGGCAGTAATGGGGAACAGAGTTATCTGAGCACCAGGTTATCCATCTCTCCCAACGGTAGTTGTAGAGGGATTCGGTGCTGGCTCTGCGAGATGCCGAGGCGAAGTCCCGTAATCCCTGAGAGGCCCCTGCCCCGGCTAGTGTGTCTAGGACGGACTGGGGTCTCTCCGAGTGGGGGGTAGATGCAGATGTTCGCAGTTGGGCTGGCATAGAAGCCACGCGTGTAGGCGAAGCATCTTGGGATTGGAGTGAGGAAGACCTGACCGGGGTTGTCTCAGCATGTCCCAGCGAGGGCTGAGCCGGAGGGGGGGAACGTGGGTGAGGGACTTGGGGTCCGGGAACCAAGACTGGGTCGGCCACCATGGCGTTACGAGGATCAGCCTGGGTCTTTCCAGCCTTGCCTTCCTGATCACCTTGTGTAGGATGGGGAAGGGGGGAAAGGCATACGCCAGTAGGCCCGTCCCGGGGAGGGATAGTGCGTCGACTGCATCCGCCTGGGGATCTGGAACGGGAGAGACGTACAGGGGCAGGTGATGGTTGAAGCTGGTGGCAAACAGGTCGATCATGGGCACAAACCAATGGTTGCGCGACACCAGCGAAGGAGGGCCTCTGTTCTGAGGGAGAGGCCTATGGAGCGGGCCTCTCCCCCTTTGTTGACATAGCAAGCTACCGACGTATTGTCCGTGAGGAGGAGAACAAGTCGGTGCGCGACCTTGTGCTGGAGTTGGAGAAGGGCTAGCCTGACCGCTTCCAGCTCCCACTCCCCGAGGCGTGACTGTCCTCCACGTGGGCCCCCCAGCCCAAGTTGGAGGCGTCTGTATAAAGTTCCAGTGGTTGGGTTGGGTTGGGAGGGAGATGGGGACCCCGGTGGAGAGAGTGGCTGGAGTGAGCCGCTCCTCCGTCGCCGAAATGAACCAGTGTCCGAGGGGAATGACCTGGTCCCAGCGGTCGGAGGTCTGTGACAAACGTCGGCGGAACTCCCTCTGAAGTTGGCGTTTGGGGACCCGCCGCAGGGGAATGAGGGGAGACAGGGACTCCATCATTCCTAGGAGGGAGGACAGGGTTCTGGCCGAGGTGTGGGGTGCCTGTGACAGGCAGGAGATGAGGTCCACTATGCGTGCAGGCCTCTCCGGGGTCTGCCAGACGAACCGTAGGAATCGTCTGTGGGCCGGGTGAATCAGGATCTGAAAAATAGGCGTCCTTCAGGTCTACGGATGTGGCCCAGTCGCGATGATGGATGGAGTCTCGGATCTGGGTGGGGGTCTCCATCTTGAACTTGGTGGGCCTGAGGAACTTGTTGAGGGGCGAAAGATCTAGAATGGGCCTCCATCCTCCCGAGGCTTTTGGGATCACAAAGAGTAGAAGCCGGGGTTTGGGTGGGAAATCTCCGAGATGGCCCCTCTTTTGAGGAGGTCTTGGACTTCCGTGCGAAGAGCTTCTGCTTTGGCGGGGGAGGGTTCGTTGGGGGAGGGAGGGGGAGATAGCATGAGGGGGGGGACGCTCGTGGGCCCAAGGAAGGCGAAACCCTTCCTGTAGCACCGCCACTATCCAGGGGTGAGGCGTATGCGTCTCCACTGGTGGGCATGCCGGGAGAGGCTGCCCGCCAGGGGGGGCGAGGGTCTGGGCTGGTGGGTGGGGGATAGGGCGAGGGGGGGTGCTACCTGATCTAAGTCCCCCTCGGGCTGTCTCCCTAGTCAGCTCCGGGAGCGTGACTGTTGGCCTAACCGAAAATTTTGCTGATGGGGTTTTGGCTTAGGCCTTGGGAGAAGATTAGGTCGCTTGGCGGGCCGTGCGGTGCGGGAAGGCGATTGTCTGGGATAGGGTCTGTGCCTGGGGAAGGAACGAAGTGGGGGTCTAGCAGGGCGTGGCGGTGGCCTGGGCGCAAAGGACACAGCCTGCTTGCGTTCCTCAACTGCTTGTGCTATGACGTCAGCCGAGTAGTCGCCAAAGAGCGACTGGACCTGGCCCGGGATGCATCGCAGGGCTGCCTTAAGCGTCGGGGAGAGAGAGGTCCGCGCCAGCACGGCCTCTCTCGCGACCAACAAGCAGTTGAAGTGGCTTCTGGCTGCGCTGTCCGCCGCAGCCGAAAGGTGATGCGAAATCCTGTTAACTAGGTGTCGCATGAAAGGATCGCTGAACAAGCGAGGGTCAGGCTCTTGGTGCGCCTCAGAGCCCGGGTCCCCCGGTACTGGGATTGCACCATCGTCCTCCGGCCATAGAGCCTCCGCTCGCTGAAGGGGCATGTCCAAGTAGGTGTGTCCCGCCGTGGTGTGGAGGATGCCCATCCTGGCTACTCGGACCCATTCCTTTAGGTTCTTAAAGGAGATGGCGCCGGAAGTAGGGGGGGGCAGGTGGGGGATCAACCGACGGTCCGACTGGGAAATGCCCATCTCCCTGGTCACGGGATTGTCCGTAAACAAGGAGGCGACTGAGGGGTTCTTGGGTAGATTGGTCTAGATCTCTGGGCCGGGGGAGAGGGAGAGAAATTCGTCAGCGGGTGCGGCCTCCCTCCTAACGAGGTCTGGTCGCCACCGTTCTATCGTGCGGACATCGTACAATGAGGTGGGGGCTAGCTCCTCGTCATCGTCCGCCTCAGGGAGGTACTGGTCCTGAGAGGGTTCATAGCACCCGTCTTCAGGAGGTAAGTCGAGGGGTGCCTGTAGTGTGTCCCCGGTGGCCCTATAATCGGCGGCCGGGACATCGTCCTGCCGATAGGACAGCGCCCGAGGAGGGAGACCAAGGTCGACCCAGGTAAGTGAGGCCGGGTGCCACATTCGACCATGTAGCTGGTCGTGCTGGGTGTTGGCGTTAAGCCACTGGTCTCTCTCGGGGGCATAGAGCCACCGGTCCCCGGGGAGGTAAACGGGCTGTGGCGGCCCTGGGGAAAAACCATGGTAGGTAGGCCGCACTCAAGGTCTGACCAGCGCGTTGGGCGAATGCGTAGGTCAGACATCCGCCGAGTCGTAGCCACGAGACCCTCTTCTTCTTGTAGGCAGAAAGTCCCCGGGGACCCGGGTAACCTGAATCACTGTTGGGGGGGGGCTTGAGAGGCCGTGGCCTGTCGTCCCCGTCCAGGTCCGTGCACTGCACCATACACGTCCTTGGAATGGGCCTGGGAGGGCCATAATGGTATGGAGGAGGATGCGGAAGTCGAGCCCCCAACCCGCGAAAGTGCGGATTGGTCAGGATGCGGTCCCGTGTTCCTCCCCCTGGAGGAATATGTCAGGTTACCCTTGGTCCCGCTGGTAGATCCTCCCCCCGGAGGAGCGGGACCGCGGACGTTGCCCAAATGGGGATCCGAAAGGTCGGTTCCCCAACGTCCAATACCCCTAGGGAAGAAGGTGACGTTCGATCGGGGTAGGTCGACCGTCCTTGTGCATGGGCACGGCCGGGCCCATGGCGCGGCGTGCCCGCACGCCCAGGATTATGGACACCACCGAGGTCGTGCGTCGGGGTGACCATAAGGCTGCTTCCGGAGTCGAAGCGCTCCTCGAGCTCAGGTGTTGGCTGCACCTGTGCCCGGTGGGGCCGAGCGCTATGAGTGCACGTATCAATTTGGGGGGAAAAAGAGATACGTGACTCATCAAGGCGAGTGACGGATGGTGATTCCATCCCAGATCCGTCACCCGTGCTGGTCCGCGGCTCGGCAAGGTGCCCCGGGGGCCGAGATTCGCGTGACTCAGCATGATAGTTAGAAGTCTCCGAGCGAGTCCGTAGGCTAGAGGGCAAGCTGGCCGATGGAGAAGGGGTGGGGGAGGGCGAATTCCGTTGGCTAGTCTTTGCTCGGCCGGGCCCCTTGAGGGGAGCCTTGCCATTAGACTTTCTGGGCAGCACCTTGAGGGGAGCTTTGCCCTTAGACTAGCAGGCAGATCAAATGAAAGGCATTTTGAAATGGTGGCCGCTTGCCTATCAGCCTTGGGACGCCGCGGTCGTGCGTCCGTCGGTTTGGTAGACGAGGAAGATCACGCGTCCCTTCCGCGGAGAAGTCGTCTCTGTCTACCCGAACCGTACGTTCATCAGTGCGAACGGATTGCTCCGAGATGGAATCGACCCGCGGGTTCTCCGGGAAATTGAGCGAACTCCGAGCAGTGGAGTGGCTCGACCCGGCGGTGTCCTTCACCATGTTGGGCACAGGTGGATAGAGCAAACCCGGAACACACGACCGCAAAGAGGAGACAAGGTGGCCAATCGAGAAAATCAATTAATCTCGATCGTCCGTGTGGTGTCGTGCAAAGTGCTCGAGAGATCGACTGAAAACTCGAACTACCCGTACACGCCACCGGTCGTGTGACTGGTATGGCTATTAATAGCAATCTCTACACGTGGAGTATCACTGTGTATAGGTGTGATAGTTCTTGGGCACTAAATCTTAATAAGCAGATCAGTGTCACACACCCTTACTCGAACACGTTCTACCTGTGAAGGGTAAAGAGTACAGGTGTGATAGTTATTGAGCCCTAAACCTTAATAAGCGGAACCAGCACAAAATGCGTGCTGAACCCGAGGCTCGGCAATATGGTGGGGGAACACGACCGGCGAGCGGTGCCGACGATCGCGAGTAACAAAGTGCGGAGAGTGCCGGTAAAAGAGACAAATCTTTAATAAATACGCTCCCGAGAGTGCCGGTAAAAGAGACAAATCTTTTAATAAATACGCTCCCACCAAGAGCCTCACACGGCAAAAATACTCAGGGTCTAGTGCAAGCCGGAACCAGCACAAAATGCGTGCTGAACCCGAGGCTCGGCAATATGGTGGGGGAACACGACCGGCGAGCGGTGCCGACGATCGCGAGTAACAAAGTCGCGGGAGTGCCGGTAAAAGAGACAAATCTTTTAATAAATACGCTCCCGAGAGTGCCGGTAAAAGAGACAAATCTTTTGATAAATACGCTCCCACCAAGAGCCTCACATTTGCAAGCCACAACTGAATCAAGTATAGAACAAAACACAGCAAAGTTAACACAAAGGCAAGTATAGGCGAGACAGAGCACAAGACTTATCTTGCTTTGACGGCAGGCCGAAGATGAATGCCTTATAGGAAGTTGACACTGGCTTCTTCCGGGGCCGGAAGTGGGGTGACATCACGTGACTGTCTTATGACTGCATTGGCCACGGAAAAAATTCGGCCTGACAGAGCTGGCTAACTGCCGTTGAATGCTATGGTCTGACATGGTAAAGTATATGACGCCAAAATGCTGTTTATCGATGAAGGCGTTGCAGATGGTGGTTTCCAGACAGACTAAATGGTCAACACAAGTGGTACTTCCGGAACCCACACTGTTCACTGACCAAAAGGCCATCGGTTTCCAGCTTCCACATCAGTCGGGAGCTGACCATCTTTTCCATAAGCTTACAGAGACAGCTGGTCAGAGCTACTGAAAGATAGTTTGAAGGATTGGTTAGGTCTTTTCCATGCTTCGGAATTGGAATGATCAGCGCTTTCCACCAGGAGGGTGGAAAGCATCCTGTGGTCCAGATATGGTTGTAGACTTTTAGAAGGATCTGGAGAAAGCTTTCTGGGAGATGTTTCAAAACCTGATAATGAATATCATCCTGGCCAGAAGCAGAATCCTTTGCAGGTCTGCCAAGCTGATTTCAGTTCATCAATTGAAAAAGGTAGACTGTAGGCTTCAGAGTTGTTTGATGTGAAATTGTATGAAGATTCTTCTCTGAGTTGTTTGTTTTTTTAAAAAGGCTACAGAATTACTTCAGGATGATAAGTTCTGTTGAATGGTGGAGGCCAGCAGATTGGCAACAGCTTGTTTGTCAGTTATCAGAGCATCGGCAAGTTTCACGTGATGAATTGAGGGGTTGGTGTTCTTTCCTTTGATTTTCTTGATGATGTTCCTGATTTTTTTCTTGGATGTTTTTGATGTCAGCCCGGAGCAGAAGTTTTTCCAAGACTGACATTTACTGATGTTAAAAGTGTGTCTTGTTTTGGCACGGAGCTTCTGATGGGCTTGAGCGTCGGGAGCTGAAGGTCGTTGGAATGCCCGATGCTGAGCCCTTTTGCCTGCTTTTGAGATTTGACAGTCAGAATTAAACCAAGGTGTTTTAGGCAGTTGGAGTTTTTCGTAAGACATTGGAATACAGGTTTTTGCACACTTAATCAAAGTATTAGTTAGAGTTTCTGCTGGGTCTTGACTTTGAAAAAATGACAGTTTCCTGGATATATTTGCAGCAAAAAGATTCCAGTTAGCCTTCTCCTAAATAAGATGTTCTGGAATAGAGGTCTTTTCAGTTGTTATTGATTTTAACAGAATGAGAAAATGATCACTTCCATACAGATCATCATGGACAGGCCACTCAAAGTCCAGGACCAGCGAGAGGTCACATATCAACAAATCTAAACACGAAAGTGCACCCATGGAAGAGTGGAGGTAAGTTGGAGATCCATCATTCAGACAGCACAAACCGAACTCTGAAAAGACATCTTCAAGAAGCAAACCTCTGGATGATGAATTCATATTACCCCAAAGGGAATTACGGCCATTAAAATCACCCAACAACACACAAGGGTGAGGAAGTTCTTCAATCAGACTGACAACGTCCTGCCAACAAACTGGGACAGAAGGTAGTAGATATAACTAGCAAATTGTAACCATTTTATGGAGAGTGACTCTCGCAGCTACTACCTGAAGAGGGGTAGCAAGAGCCGACAGAGCTAAACAGCAAAGCTTTGTGGATAAGAAGGGCAATGCCGCCCGTTAGTCCCAATGCGGAAGGTTGTGCAGGTTTGGAAAGAATGTTGAAGCCAGAAAGAGTGAAGGTCTTCTGGCTTTGAATTTTTGTTTCAGATTTATTGCCCTGGCCAGGGGCATCCACTTTGGACTGGGAGGTAGTGGATTTGTCTCTACTGGGACTTGACACTTTTTCTTGCAATGTTTTAGAAAAAAATATGTTTTAGAAAAAAATAAAGACATCGCTTTCACAGCAAACAGAACGTGCTGAAACTTTCTTCACAGCCGACGCGTATGAAGAAACTGAAGACTGACTGACTAGCAAGGACCTGCTTCCGTGCCTCGAAAAATGAGATTTTATTTTCCTGTTTAACTTTTTGTATGTTACCTTCCTGGATCCAAACTGGGCAGTTGCGTGAAGAGGAGGGGTGGTCGCCGTCGCAGTTTGCACAATGAACTGGATCTTTACACAGCCCATCATGGGTTGCTTTGCAGCAAACACCATACACCCCTTCCCCAGAACAACAATCTTTAATGTGCCCCAACTTCTGGCACTTGAAGCATCGCATCGGAGATGGAATGTAAACTTGGACATGCACATTCAAATAACCCACTTTGACAACTTGAGGCAATGAAGGGGTACAGAATGTCAGGAAGAAGGCGTTGGTGGGCACTCTTTCTGTACCTTTGCGAACTGTCACCCTATGCACATCTACCACACCTTAGGATGCTAGTTCCGTTTTGATTTCTGTTTCCAAGACACCTCTGAGATCTGTGCATCGAATGACTCCTTTGGATGAATTCTACTGTTTATGGGGAGTCATCCAGATTTCTCTGTCCACTAGCCTTGTGGCCCTCAGCAGCTGTTCAGATTGTTTCTTCGACTTGCAATGGACAAGGAATTAACCATTTCTTAGTCTTTTCACTGACTGAGGGTCACCTGATATTCCTTGGAACCCTTTCTGGATTGCGAAAGGACTCAAGAGTTGAAATTGGCTGTTCCTATTCTGTTCCTTCAATCACAAGCCAGGAAACCCAGAATCCTGTCATCTTCCTTGTTTCCATGTCAGAGTTGCAGTCTGAGTCAAAATCCTTCGATATAGGGGCTACTGCCTTCCTTTTCTTTAGGGGGGTAAGTTTTTAGAAAAAGCCATATTTCATGTGTTTTCATTCATCCATGGGTGAAACTGGAAAAAAATTGAAAAACTGAAAGGTCGGGGTCGAGGGGCCGCCTAGGCCCCTGGTGGGGTCCAGGGGAACCGAAATGATTTTTTGAAAAATTCAGACAGTTTTCGTGGCCTCTGGTGAAAGGAAATTTGGAGCTGAGGCCTTGTTCGAAACACAATTTATTGCTTATATGTAAACAAAAGTCATCATTTCAAATTTTAATTTAAGGTTTCCACTTCCTCACAGGAAAAAAATTCAAGGGTTTTTCAAGGGTTTCTAAAGGGGATATTTTAATTTTTAAGGGGCAAATTTAGCCGTACAATTGAAAAAAAAAAAGAGTGAATAACTACCTTACACATGTAATCCAGCCATGATGATAAGGTGATTACACTTCTGTAGTCTTTTCCATGCTCAATATCATATACAAAAAATAAAAAAATGAAGTCTTTATACAGAAATTGAGAAATCAGAAAAAGAAAACTTTCAATCTGCTTTCCGGACTAGTATCTGACATGGGATGTCCAGCTGCTTCTGTTTCAAGTCCTTATTCAATGATTCATCAAAAAACATGACATATTCATTAATTCTCTACCGGCAGCTGCAGCCGAGGCCCCCTCTCTGGCACATTTCAGGAAGGAGCTCAGCAAACTTTACTTTTAAAATACAGCCACTGTATGTGTTGTCGTGCGGAAATGTGTGTGAATGGTTGGCGGGCCTGGACCAGCCTAATGCTTGTTCTGGAGCACCTGGTATAGGGAGCGGGGTAACCCCTCTTGAAAAGGTGAACGTGTGTAGCCTTCCTGCAGCTCCACACTTAGCTGGGTTGTTGTTGTTTTTTTTTGTGTGTGTGTAGGCTAGCTGGTAGGTAAGTTTGGGGGGGGGGGGGGGGGGGGGCTGTCTTTTAAACAAGAAAGTAGGATTTTTGTTTTTTTTTAAAAAACAAATGCGCACACCCAAGTCACTTAAAGTCTATGGAGACGTGACGACTGATTTGAAGATCTGAAGATTCAGTCTGTGATTTCACTCTTTTTTCAGTTCTGACAGAGAAAAAGGAGCAATGCCAAAAGTTGCAAGATATCTACTTTTGGTTTCCCCACACCGACAGTTCGTCGCAATCAAGGAATATGGAAACATTGCTGCAAACAGTTTCGCGTTGTCTTCAGCAGATCGGAAACTGTGATGATTGTTGATGGCATGAATCGTCCACAACACTTCAGCTTTCAACACATCTGTCCCACTTGCTGTTACTGTGGATTGGCTGACGATTCTTACTGAGGAAAGGGTCTGACCCAATGTTGATGAATTTGATGATTGCCGAACGAAGTCTGTATGATTAACGACCGGCCTACTCGCTTTTTCCAATTCCACATATTTTTTTCCTCTTTCCGTGACTTCCAACCGCCGGTTCGCCCATTGCCTGAACATCAACGGTCTTTTTGCACACTTTACAGAAGCACACTTTACAGAAAAACACATGTTTGTTGTCTCTGCATTCAGTGATCCAGCTTCGATATTCTTCCTTCTGTAACCACAACGGATCAAATTTCCCTTAGGCAATTTCCCTTAGGCATGATAACAGACGCAACAGTATTGGACTTCACCGAAGATGAGGGAGCATGGCGCTCTTTGTCGGAAGTCGAACTGCGCATGCCCAAACGATAACCAACTATTGAATTGCTTCCCTTTGCGTGAAAGCAGACGACACGCAAAACGATTCGAGAGGCGAAAATTGATGTCCGAAGTCTCGTTCGTGTTTGTTCTCCGATTTGTCTTCAAATGTTACGGTCAGTTATGGTCCGAAAATGATTTTTAAGGGGATTTCAAGGGATGGTAGGGATATCTGCAGTTTTCAAGGGCCTTTTTGACCCAGTTGAAATTTAATGGGTTTTCAAGGGGTGTACGAACCCTGTTAAAAAAAAAAAAGAAAGAAAAAAACTTACCCCAAAAAAACCAGCTTGGTTGGTGCCTTGGACATAGATGGCAGTAAGGGTATCAACATCAGGACCGCAAGCCTGTTGCTAGCCAACATATTTCCTGAACAGGAAATCTATTGGTAAATTGGAAGCCATGAGAAGAGTGTTGTAGCCAGTAGTAAACTCTGTGGTTACTCAAGATTTTTTTCTCTCCTTTCTGGTGGGAATGGATCATAAACTCCTCTATGCTGTCATAGCTGGAATAATGGAGAACAGGCTGTAGTGTTGTTTGTCTGAGCACAGCAATATTCTCTTGTAGAGCAAATGCAATTGTGTGTGTGTGTGCGTGTGCGTGTGTGTGTGCGTGCGTGTGTGTCACTAGGAGGAAAGGGGGGGGGGGGGGGGGGGGCATGGAGGGCTGCTGAAAAAGATTTTACTGAAATTTTTACTTTCATGCTTTTAATATGGTCCGACCTTCTGGCATGCTTTGCTAGCCGAGATTTTCTATTGGATCCATACTCGAGGTCCGAGTTGCACACGCGGCAAAACGCTACACCAGGTTTGTTTGTTTTCAAACACCAAACACGATGTTGTCGTTTTTCATCATCTATTTCGTTCAGCCAAACCCATTGCCACTTATTAGTGATGCCAGCGTCGATCTCCTCAAGTGAACCACCTTCTTTAAGATAGGACATTCTCACCGTTTCCAACGAACTCCAAACTCAAAATCTAGATTTCAGCAAATGGTGCTTTATCTTTGTTCCCTAAAATAAGGAGTACTTCCGATTCGGCACTTCCGTTTTATGGTAAGACACACTCGATACGTAATTAGCGCAATCTTAGAGACTGTTTTGAAAAACTTTTTTTTCTCTCCAGATTTACGAAAAACGGAAAATTCCATCTTGAATAATTTCATAAAACGGGTTCCGTCCTCAGACTGAAGAAGTTTCACCCATGTTCATCTCTCCTTTACTCACCCACCACGGAGTCCAACAAGGGGCCAGGGCCAAGAAGTCACTGTCTTGACCCCTTCCAGGATTCAGGAAAGATATACAACAAACAGGAGCCCACCAACCCTATCCCCCCTGATCATGCTCAACTCTTGGGGTCACAGAGCTGAGCACTACAGGGGTTACCTTGGCCAGCTGGGGAACTGTCTTGACCCAGCCCCATGCAGGGGGAGCTGATTGATACACCTAGGCTGTCTAGAAGAGGTCCGAGCTAAAGAGATGTGTTGAGGGCACCTGCCCTCTCAATCAAAAGGATCTCATTCCCCTCCATCACAGGTCGCACCGCACGGCAAACGTGGCAGATCTTGAGAAGACTACAGAGAGAAAAAGGATGTGGTAAAGAAGACGAAGGGCAGACAAAGATAGAAGCAAGAACCGCAGAAGATAAGAAGAGGAAAAAGGTGGGTTACTATTTGTCAGGGCCCTCACTCTTAACCTTTCTGACATGGGAGACGCTACCAGGGCATGAATTCCCACAACATAGTGCTTTGGCCAAACAGCAACTTGGCTATACAGGCCTACAAGCGTTAACAAGAACTAGCCATCTAGACGAGTACTGATGCCCCCGTCAGCAAAGCCCAAGGGATCACTGGACCACACAAGCCCTCTGACCACGGCTAGGTTGCAACCCCCGGAGGGACAAACCAAATGACTGACATCTAACCTATTTCATAGTATTTGAGGACTTTCCACAGAACAATGGTAATAATGGTATACAACTATCAGGTGGTTTTCAGTCTTTTAAAAAATCTGAATCAGAACTTGGAATACTGTAGTTAAAACACAGGAAAGGCTAGAAATCACCTCTTAGTATGCTATAAAATAGAGGGGGAAAAATAAAGAACCAAACAACAGGAACCCTCTGAGATGGCTGCAAACAATTCCTTTCATATTTCTCAGTGAAAGCTTAGAGGTTTGCCACAGGTGATAGCGTTGTGTATGCTACCATTTTTAATCTCATCATTCATTATGGGAGCCACACTGTATCTCCAAGAATGATGTTAACATATGACACTGGTGTGCTTCTTTTTTCTTTTGTGTTTATGCAATCCATCCCAATAGTACACAAAAGCCTATTCTGCTATGAAGGATAGAATGGGATAAACACTTATGAGAGTTTGTTTCTTTTTTTGTCTTTTTTTTTGGTAGTGTTGTTGCAGTTTTTAATGCACAAGTTCACACAGGACACTATTTACAGTCTCCTCTAAATGGGGATGGACAAACGTCTTGGGGAAAAACAAATTTACAATGGCAGGATTAAGTGGCTGTGTAGGTTCATGTTCTTCACAGACAACAAAACATAGTGGGAGCAAACTGTAAAAGCCAGCGAACCAAAACAAATCATACAAAAAACAATGAATGGAATGCACAGCAAGTGAACTGCAATTTCTTTATACTCTTTTCATGACCAATGTCAAGTCATGTAAAGAAGAGGCGTGAGCTTCCTTTTGTTGTTTTTAAAATGAAAAAGGGCATTTCATGCATGTCCCTGTCTCAGGGGACCTGTGCTCCAAAGCAAAACCATTAAAGCTAGCTACTTAACAGAGGGTCATCTTTTGTTCATCTTTCTCTTTCAGATGACAAAGTCATAAAGTTGAACGACTACCTCCTCCAGATGGTGAGAATCCTAAGAACAAAACACTACCCTTTCAAATCAAAAAGAAAGGTTCCTCCCTAAGAAAGACTTCGCCTAGTCTTAGTTTTGTTTAAAACTTGAATAAATGAATGAATGTGTATGTGTGTGTGTGTGTGTGTGTGTGTGTGTGTGTATGCATGTGTACATGTATGTGTGCATGTACAAGTGTGATCTTCAGTTTAATGTGAAGTGATATGATTGAAAAAAAAAAAGGGCAAAACATTGCGTAGTCATTAATCATTTTTTGTTGTTGTTGTTGGTGGTTCCTGTTGTTTTTTTTTTGTTTTTTTTCATTACCGGGATACTACTCTGCTGTATTCCAACCATCCACTGGAGCAAGTTTACCATTTGGCTCGATTCCGCCTGTCCAGGGTGACCCTACATTATCAGATAAGTTGAGGAGCTCTGAATTTTAAAAAGCACTGTCTGAGAACATCTGCTGTAGTGAAAGAGGCTACCATTTGCAAAGTGCTTTGATGAAATAAGAAGTTTTAAAACATCTTTTTTCAGCTCATGCGAGTCACCATTAATGATGGTGATAGGTAAATGTCCATCTCACGTAACTGTGGACAATATAGCAGCCAAGAAGTTGTTGAATCTGTATCATCAGCTAAAAAAAAAGGGGCATGTAGGCTATACAGGTATATCTGGACTTGCTTCGAACTCCAGTGGCAGCGCATGAGATGACCAAAACTGGGGAGTCAGTGTTGATGTTATGGTGGATACTCAATTCTGATAAGTCAAGTAGGTGATTACTATGGTCCAATGTGAACATCAATACAGAAACAAAAGCATAGCAAACTATATTTTTCATCCAAAATAAGGTGTGATTTTAAGGCTTTCTGGATTTGTTTGGTAATGCATCTTTTTTCAAAAAAAAAAAAGTACTTTTATTTTCAGTTCAGTTTTTGCTGACGATTGCCTCCTTTACCACCAGATCAACTCCCTACAAGACCATATTCAGCTTCAAGAAGACCTCAACCAACTCAAAACCTGGGCCACTGACTGGGGTATGAAGTTTAACCCCAGCAAGTGCTACATCCTTAGTATAGGCAGTCTACCAGCTACATTTACTCCCTTCAGTATGTCCACACAAACCCCTACCTTGGTATCCAACTCTCTGACGACCTGAAATGGAGCACCCACATTGCCCACACCTGCAAGAAAGCACACAGCACCCTTGGCTTTCTCAGGAGCAACCTGCGCTTCTGCCCCCTGCAATGCAAGAAGAATGTGTATCTATCTCTCATCAGACCAGCCCTTGAGTATGGCTCCATCATATGGAGTCCTTACCTCAAACAAGACATCGACAAACTCGAAAGAGTGCAGCGCCTATCCGCCCGGTTCGTAATGGGCGATTTACAATTTCAGAACACCCGGCTCCATAACCAAGATGCTTCACACTCTGCAACTGCCAGCACTCAAACAGCGCAGACGTGATCTACGCCTCATCTTCCTTTACAAGGTGGTTGAAGGGTTGGTACCGGCCATATCATCTGCTGAATATCTAATTCCCCATAAACCAGGACGACTCATAAGGCCACCAATATCTGGCAATTACTATACCACCAGTGCGATCTCCGACTGTATTATAAACAACACAAGAACATTCCAAGGCAGCAGATGCCAGACAGAGCAGTTCAAATAGTCATTCTTTGTTAGTGCAGTAAGAGACTGGAACCACCTTGACGAAAATATTGTTAGGGCACCATCCATAGAAACTTTCAAGACTGATTGCACCACAACAGCAAACTATCTAGACTGCACACACCCCCAACCCGTCGCGATAATGCCCTAAGATGTGGCCACAGCGACGTAACGACCAGATCCAGATCCAGATCCTGTTCATTTGGTATTAAATTAACTAAGCTTCGTACTTACAGGAATGTTACATAAAAAAATGGTATTGTTGTTCTGGGTAGAGAAGCATGGTTTACTTTACTTTGGCGACTTCAGAATATTCAGGCTTGTTCTTTGCCTCTATTGTGTGATCTGTGAATGCAAGTGGTTCTGTACAAATTCTTTCTTGCACAATGAGCGTATTCCCTCCAATGAGTATTGGTCACAAGGAAAATCAATGTGATCCCATGCTGCTTCACCTTTTCGGGGACAGTTTGGCTGTCAGTGCAATATTTAAAAATATTTTTTTCCTAGGCAAAATGAATGCATAATCTATTTCAAGTGATTTTAGACATTTTAGTTAACAATTTACCAATATTTTGCATCATAAAGCAGACACAAAAGTTTTTCATGCCCAACACACCCTATCCATCCATCCCCATCACTCCTCAGAAACATTCAAAGAAAACAGACCGCTTCTCACTCAAGTCTTGTCTGGAATCAATCCATGAAATTCCATGGGACTCTCGACACACCATTAGCAAGCATAACCAGTTAACTGAAAGGTGTGAGTAGTGTAGTGGAGAGGGAGTTACTTATATTCCCCCAGGATTCCCTGTGGCAGGTACATGTTACACACTCATGAATAATTCCAGCAAATATATTGATAAACTTTCCAGCTAGTGCAAATTAGGATATCGCTGTCCACAAATATGGCTTGGAAAATTTGTACAGCAATATGATGCCAAAAATTTCCATGCTGGAGCACTCTAGAGGTTATGCAGTAAATTTTGTGGCCATAACAGACAATAAAAAGGTTACATACATACAACTGACTCACCTGTACACTGGGGAAGTCTGTATCTGAGGATGCCCCTTCTCTACCCCCAGGATTCTGCACATCACAAACACACTGCATTTTCATCCCACTATCAAGTTTAAAATGACCACCCTATCATTTGCGCTTTAACTCTCTTAGAACTAAGGACCCGACAGGGGCCCAGATAGGGGCTTTTGTATGATTTGAATTTCTGGAGTGGCACCTGCCTCACAGATGACGTGATAATCTAATTAGAATACTCATTGATCTTTCCCCTTTTGAAAGCAACCAATAGTTGCAGAAATTTTCTCTGGACGAGCGAACCACAGGGTGCTTTTGCAAGTCATTGTCCATGTGTTCAATGCGTGTCAGCAATAGCCTCTCAACTCAGTACTACAGGACAGAGTCGTCTAAGTCAGCATTTTACAGCATTAGAAGTGATCTAATTACTTCAGACTGAAGGTTCAGACATTGAGGAAGACGTTGTCAACAGTAACGAGGATTTTATTGTTCACATCTTTTCTCCAAAACCTTGAGAAGAGTCTCACCCAATCAAATTTATTATAAAAGTAAATTTTCCAGCTAATCAGACCATCACAATCTTGAATGACGTGAATTTCAGACATGATATGTGAACACCTGACTATTCACACACTGACTCCAAAATTTGCATTTCCAACATACTGCAAACAAATACACCACTACACTGCATACAACTGTATCACCAGTGATAATTATTTCCTATAAATCAGGGGGTCAGACTCGGTACAAAAAACTCACTTCCAAATTTTCTGGGGGTCATAAAAATATTTAGGGGGCCACCATTAACAACTGCCAGAAAATGTAGTGAAAAAAAACACACACACACACACACACACACACATATACACAAAAAAAAAACTAGTTGATAAGGTACTAAAAGACAGAACTAAAAGGCTTTACTGCTGTTTTGTTGACTTCAGCAAAGCATTTGATAATATATGCAGACCTGTTCATCCCCCCAATTTCTTCTGCAGAAGATTTGGTAGCAAAAACCAGTAGATTAGTGTCCAAAATCAGTAGAATTACTGGAAATGTAAAATCGGCAAAATTGCATGACCGACATTATCTGCTCAAAGCACAATGACATGCATAACTAAACTAGATCAGCTTGATAATAATTGCAAATATATAACTGCAAATATAAGTACACAAAGAAACAATACTCACTCAAAATAAGATGCTCTGGAAAGCAGTCATTGAACTGTATTGAAGACATTTGCTGGTTATGAACAGGCCTACAAGTAACTTGTCATGTGTTTTGACATGTATCCAAATGTTAGGAACAACTTCCACTGAAACAGTTCTAAACTGAATATTTACAAAGGGAAAATGGACCTCAATATGCACAGTATATTGTATGTACAGTTGGACATTGTTGACCTTGGTCTACTGTGTGTGACTACGATAGTAGGCACTTCTCAGCTCTTGGAGATCTTCTTTTGACAGACTCTTGACACTGTCAACTGGTTCAGTGGGCAATGCCTTGAGCACAAGAAGGCTCTCCAGTGTAGAAGATGACAGTGAAGA